>OX438766.1:942149-1542149 GCA_949316455.1 Acleris holmiana
AAGACAGTAGGGCTTTTTCTAAATAGGTACATGCATTGCGATTATGCTAAACTTGAGTATTACACACAAAATTAACAATTACAGAGATTTCAATTATAATAATAAACATAATAAGTAGTAAGTATAGAATTATTCATTGCTAAATTTACTATTGAAAAAGTCACTTATACTATAGAAACATTTATTACTTAAGAATAATTTTAATTGTCTAATAAATAATGTCAATTTAGTTATGTTTTTGATTGAGTTTGGTATGTGGTTATATATTTTTATTACCATTTGATGGGGACTGGACGCAATAATTTTTAATTTAGTAAAGGGTAATTTCAGTTTATTTAAATTTCGATCATTTCTTTTTATAATTGTATTTGTATGAGTCTGGTATAAATTTATATGCTTTCTAACAAATTTACATGATTCTAGGATATAGACGGATGTGAGGGTGAGTATTTTGTACTTGATAAAGTGAGGTTTACAGGAGTCCATTTGGTTAATATTAGCCAGTATCCTAATGCACTTTTTTTGCAAGATAAATATTGTATCAACCTCACAACAATTTCCCCACAATATGATTCCATATAATATTCTGGAGTAAGCGTATGCATAGTACGCCGAAAGTGCAGTTTGGAAGTCAGTCACGCGTTTAAGATGCTTGAGAGCATATATGAAAGAAGATAACTGCTTGGATAGTTTTTGTATATGTAATTTCCAGGTTAAATGGGTGTCTAGGTGTACGCCTAATAGAGTCGCGGAGTTAGCTGATTCTATGTTTATGTTATTGTGGCTATATGAAATAGGTAGTGCTGGTTTTTGGTAGGGTTTAAATTGGATTATTTTTGTTTTGTTAAGATTTAGCTTTAGATTATGTGAGTCCAACCAGTGAATAATTTTGTTAAGATTTGAATTTAATTTACTTTCAGCTTCATTAGCGGTTTTACAAGAAAAAAGGACAGAAATATCATCCGCGAACAGCACGCAATGGTCATTTAGTATATTTGGAAGGTCATTAATATAGATCAAAAAAAGAATACATCCTAATACGCTACCCTGAGGGATAGAGCCAGTGAGCACGACTCTATCAGATCGGATGTCTTGGATTTTACCCGCCTCGAAATTTATATTTTTAATTTCAACGTATTGTGCGCGGTTACTGAGGTATGATTTGAACCAATCATGTGTTTGACCTCTTATTCCCGAGTTATACAATTTGTCTAGTAGGGTTTTGTAACAGACTCTGTCGTACGCCTTGCTCATATCGAGCAAGAGGCCTACAGCGTATTTTTTATTGTTAATATCATTAGTGATGTGATGTATATATTTATAGATGGCTAATGTTGTTGATCGGTTTTTCCTGAACCCGTTTTGGTTATCATGTAATATGCTAAATTTTTCATAAAAGGAATAGAGACGTGTAATCATTACAGACTCAAATATTTTAGCCGAAGTGGGTAATAGTGCTATTGGCCGGTAATTGTTTACGTCTGAAGGTTCTCCCTTTTTAAGAACAGGTTTCACTAACGCAATTTTAAGTGCATCTGGAAATATACCTTCTGAAAAGGATTGGTTTATTAAGTTAGTGTAGGGGACGGTTAGAATTTTAGCACATGTTTTTAATAAAATAGGAGGGATTTCGTCAATGCCAAAAGATGTTTTGTTTTTAAGATTTTTTATTATCTTATGTATCTCATCGGGTCCTACTGGGCTTAGAAAAAATGTTTTATTAACTTGATTAGTTGGGAGTATCTTGTTTTTTGATTTGAGTTTAAATTTGAATTTCCTATAGAAGAAAAGAAAATATTAAACAAGTTAGCTACTTGTTTTGGGTCATTTATTATCTGATTATCTGCAGTTTTGACTCCAATATTATTATTATTTTTTAATGTGTTTTTTTTCGTTTCTTTATTAATTATTTGCCACATAGATTTAACTTTGTTGTGAGAATTTTCATATGTTCTTTTATTACATAGTCTTTTTGACTGATAAATTGCTTTTTTTAGTACTTTGGAGTATTGTTTGTAATGGTTGCGTAAAATTTTATTATTTGTCTGGCATACAAGAGACTTTAAGAGTCTTTTGTTTCGGCAAGATGTTTTGAGTCCTGGAGTTAGATGATTTATTTTCGGATTTGAATTGATTTTTATATTTTTCTTTGGAATGTTATTATTCAGAATTTCTATCAGAGTTTTGTTAAATTTATTGTAATTTTCATTTACAGTTTGATTAGAAGAAATTATGTGATGCCAATTTACTTTCTCGAGTTCGTCTTTAAACTTTGCCATATTAATTTTATTAAATATTCTCTTGCAAATTGAAAAGTTTTGCATGGGAGGGGTTGAAGTAGGCATGGAGAGCAAAATGCCTCTATGGTCAGAGAAGCCAAATTCATGGACATTTAATGCTGAATTATTAATTTTAAAATTTGTAAACACTAGATCAATGCAAGAAGAGGTCGTTGGGGTGATTCGTGTAGGTTTTTTTACTCTTTGGTGGCGGTTATGCGATGATAATAAGTTGGATAATCTGGTCTTCTCACTATTGTCAGAAAGAAAGTCTACATTAATGTCTCCTCCTAATACAATGTTTTTTTTTTTATCTTTTAAGGAAATGAGTTGTAAGAGTTTAGTTAGGCGTGAAAAAAATACGTCAATCTCTCTTCTACTATTTGGCCAGTAAATATTTATGATTAATAAGTTTAATTTAGGTAGTTCTATAGCACTAACTTCTAAGATCATTTCTAAAGACAGCGATGTAATATCCAAACGTTCAAAATATTGTATTGTATCTCTAATTAATATAAGTACGCCCCCTCCATCATGGTGAACACGACAAAATGACGAACCCGCATTGTATTTTGGAATCTTTAATAAATCTAGTTTTTCTTTATTTAACCATGACTCAGAAATACAAAATATATCTAGGTTCGCTTTGTCTTCTGTAAGAGCTTGAAGCAGATGGATTTTGTTCCAAATGCTTTGCATGTTTTGAAAGATTATATTCAAATTCAAATTAGTCACGAAAAGTGGTATTAGTTGGGATGTCTTCTTCAATCGGGTGGTTGGCACGTTCATTTGCAGCTTGGCTGTCCGGAATAAACGGTTTCGATATTGCTGGACTAGTAGTAAGGGGTAGGGGGTGTGTAATGGTTGTTGTGTCTTTTCTTTCTTGCTGATGCTGTGATGTTTTGACATTTAGTTTCTTATTTTCCGTTACACTTGGTATTGAGTAGGTAATTTCCTTTCCATTTACAATAAGTCTGTCGTTTTTAATTATTGCGTGGTGGCCACTTCGTCTCGCAGTCTGTAGAGCACTACGCAAATATCTTTTATGTTTTATTTCTTCAGGGTTCAAATAGTTTGTTATGCTAAGGCCAACTTCTTTCAAAACTTGTGAATTTTCAATTAAGTATTTTTTAATTCGTCTACTAATTAGCTCAATTTTTATTGGCCTTTCCCTATCTTTTCTCCCAATGAGTGTTATTTCCTCAATGTAACCAGATATATTAAAATTTAAAAAATCGTAAAAAATATTTGTTATTCTATTTGTTAGTTCATCTTCAGTTTCCCAGTAGTTGTATGATAATCCGTGAAGAACAACAACTTTATCCTCAATGTCTGGCTTTTGTTTGCAATTGGCATTCATTTTCAGAATTTGGATCTCAGACTTGAGCTTTTCATTTTCAGCTTGGAGTTTGCAGCAATTCTGATTAAGGTGGTCTATCTTTGACTGTATATTTCTTATGTCTTCCTTCATTTCAGTTTGTTCGGCACAGATGCTCTCTTGATTAGAATTTAAATTGTTTTTTATTTCAGATATGGCATGTTTCAATTGATCTTGAATAGATGTCTGCATAACTGTAAGTATAAACTTGTTATTTTCTTCTAAAATCTCTTTAAATTTTTGTAGTGATATTTGTTCTTCTTTTCCCGCTGCGGAGGCGGAGGAGGTTATTTGTGATACGATTGTTTTTTCGGGGGATTTACATATTGTATGGCCTCGGAGTGAGTAAATTGAATCATCGTCACTGAGTATGGTATTGTCAGTGAAAGGGCTTGGTTTTCTTAAAGTGACATTTGAATCTAGTGCAATATCCTTTGAAGTACTAGGCTTAATCCGGTCGTGAGTATCTGCAAGCTGGTTGGACTGCATGTGCGATCTGATAGGTGTGTTGTTGTTATCCGATTTTGGCTCGTTTGATCGGCAAAGAGGACATTTCCAAGACTTTTTCGTTTCTATAGACATAATATTATAAAATCTCTTTTCAGAGACATTTCCGCATTCCAAATCGTAGTTATCGTGGCAAAAGGAACATATTAAATACCTATCCTCCATCAAGAATTTCCCTATTACACCCAGCGCATAAACGTGCCATCTTGTGGCGAGTAGCGGAAACTGAACTAGTTTAGTTTAGTTCTGTAAAAATAGATGGCGCTGTAAGACTGGTCGGTATAGCAGATTGTATTCAATCTTACTAACGGTATTCTTTTTAGGTTATTTGTGTTTTGAGAATCGACATACCTTAATTAAAGGTTGTATGTTCCTGTTTGGTGAGTAAAACGATGTTCTTCACTCGAATTTATAAGGATTTGCACTTTTATTGCATGTTGTTCGGCATAATTCACTTGTTTATATTCGTTTCATATATCACTGTTTTTGCTTCACATTCACTTCCAAAAAGGTAGATAACGTTTTTATAGGTGTATCTCGAGGTTGTTATTGTTTATACACACTTTTTTTTGTTAATCGTTATACTTTATATAGGAACTGTAATATTTTTTACGGAGCTGTTGTTTACATGGCAACTAGCGCCCTCTGTCATACCTTAATTTGGTAGAATGCAATTTTTTTTTTGATGTGGTCAATATATTGAATAAATCAGACAATTAAACTTACTTTCTAGCTGACAATTTTAAAAATTCTTCTATGATTTACACAAATATATCAGGTAACGCAGGGGACGACGTTGTCCCCGGGTTTTGTATGAAAAACGTGCATTTTCCACTGCGTTACCATGTTTTTACAAAATTATAGAATTGGTTTATGATTATGAATAGTGAAATCCGAAAATCTGATTATCTAATTTTAACATGTGTAAACCATTATCAATCTCACATATTCTAGTAAGTTTTTATTAGCGTGTAGAAAAGGGGGACTTTAAAAGTTGATTCACCCAGGTACACCGTTAGCGTCCTTTCACAGGCTTTGTACGTCTAAAGGGAAGCCTCAACAACTGTAAATATATAAACCGGTCAATTTATAAAAACTTTTTCATTTTTGTCTGTTACGACTATTTTTCGTCCACTTCTTATCCATTAGCCACCCGCCAAGCAACAGTGTTCGCATTGTTGTGTTCCGGTGTGGGGATAAGACAACCGGTGAAATTACTACCATAGAGGCGTTCAAACTTAGTCCTCAGGTTTGGCAACGCATTTGAGGTCTTAGAATTATAGTCTTCAGAATTCAAATGTCTATGGGTCTCAGATTCCACTTACCATCAGGTGGCCTGAGTACTAATGTGCCTTATCCTTTAACATAAAAAATAGTTGTGAATTTATGAATATTAAAAATACAAACTGACTTGTGTACCTGTAAACTGCCTTGTAAGTTTTTTTTTTTTTTTTTTTATGTTAAGGAGAAAAGGCACACGAGCACTCAGGCCACCTGATGAAAGTGGAATCTGAGACCCATAGACATTTGAATTCTCAAGACCATAATCCTAACACCTCAAATGCGTTGCCAACCCTGAGGACTAAGATGGAATGCCTCTATGCTAGTAATTTCACCGGTTGTCTTATCCCCACACCGGCACACAACAATGCGAACACTGTTGCTTGGCGGGTGGTTAATGGATAAGATGGTGGTAGCGATCCGGACGGACCCTGCACAGGGTCCTACCACCACTAAAAAGTTAAGTTAAAGTTTTTGTTAAAGTTAAGTTGCTGCGCACTTTAGTGCTTTGTCACATTAACGTCATATTTGAACTGCTGCACTAATCAATCAAAGGCGTTAAAGCGACGAGGTACAAAGATGTACAACTATTAATAAGGCCAACTGTAGAAAAAGGCGTTTATTAAATAGCGTTTCTTTAGTTTAGTTTTCGTTAATATTTTTTTGGATACATTTTCTGTGAACTCGTGAGACCCTGTGTGCCATAGGAAGTACATATTAAAGGCAATTTAGTTTAAACTACGAGTATATATTAATGACGATAAAGTTCATTTTTATTTGTTTCAAAATTGAAAATGGCGTTTAACAGCAAAGGGTATTGAACTTTACTTCCTTGGTGGTAGATTCAAATTCCCACTTACAATAATCTCCCTGTTTGTGGCATGGTGGGCCTCACGAGGTTTTGAATATCATAGGGGCATGATGAGCAATTCATTGTTTTTTTTTTGGCAATTTTCAAAAAGGTATGGGGATCAGATGATCACAAAGACATCGATATAAACTTTTTCATTTATAATGTAACTAGCGACCCGCCAGCGGCTTCGCCCGCTGCAATTTTTTTTTCTTGACAATTTTATTTTTATTTTTGTAAAAAATACCTTTTTTTTTATAAAAAGTATCCTACAATACTTCTAGTACCTCCCAGAATATACTTTCATGATGATTCGTCAAGTAGTTTTTGCGTGAAAGCGTAACAAACATCCACGCTTTCACATTTATAATATTAGTAAGGATTTATAGATAGTCATAAAATTGATAGTCATAATTTTATATCGCTGGAACCGTTAAATTTTCAGAATTTCTTCAATATTTAACGTGTAGACAAGGTTAGGTTACCTAAAAAAAGAAAAACTTGCGATAATTATGACTTAAAACACATTATGACTAAAAATATTATGGCAGATAATATATTAGGTATTGGCTGTTACGATTCTGTTGCGATTCTTTTAAACAACTCGCTCTTGAAGTCGGACGACCAGTTAGTATCCGGCGGGATTAAGTTGTCACGTCACAGCGTACAAACGACAATTAAAGGTATACTCTCAAGTAGGTAGCTTTACTTGTCGAGTGAGCGCGCTCGTATGACTCCGCTCGTTTGATCGACCCTTCGACACAAGACAGAGAACCGCTTTTAAGAGAGTAACTTTTCTGCTCATTGAAAAATTACTTTATTGTAATCTACTAACACCATATAATCCAAAACTATTCAAAACTAGCGGCCCGCCAGCGGCTTCGCCTTGCTGCAAAATTCTGACATTCCCGGTGGATTTTTCAGTTTTTTTCTTTCATAGGAACCTTCTCCTGGCAGTAACAAACACAATAAAAAAAGAATTAGCGAAATCGATTCAGCTGCTCTCGAGATTTGCGCTTAGCAACACATTCAGCGATTAATTTTTATTGGATGAATATTTTTTTATTTCATTTTCTTTGTCGTGTTATTAAAAACAACGACCATTTTCGTATTATAAATTATAACCTAATTTATATTTATAAATATAATATATTTTACGAAGACTGAGTATGATATTAAGCTATCACGGGCTATGTGTGGGGTCAAGTATTTTACGACTTCGTTGAGCAAGCTATCGGATATCATGCGGTTGGTTAACAAGACGTCTTATTCAACGACGGTGTAAGATTGATTACCCTACCTATGTTTAGCGTGGTTAGATATCGGAATTAGTTTTGATATTTTATTATAAAAGGATTTAATTGTTGCCGCAATAGGAAACATTAATGATTTATTTTTCTCGTACTCTCTCTGGAGAGTGCTTTGAAAGAGAGGAATAACTGTATACGCGAAATAACTGACGTATAATTTTTTCATAAGATATGAAACTTTAAAAAGTCCTAGTTCAGACCCCGTGCAAAAACACTCTATACAAAAGCGACCATAGGAATGACGTCACAGTTGTTGTTCCATGTTTAAAATACAAAGACCTTATATAGAAATTGACGACACGTTGGCCTAGTTGGGAGTGACCCTGCCTCTGAAGCCAGCGGTCCTGGGTTCAAATCCTGGTAAGGGCAGATATTTGTGTGATGAGCGTGAATATTTGTGTATGTATTTCTCTATAACTATATGTATGTTTATCGTTGTCTAGTACCCATAGTACAAGCCTAGAGCTTAGTTTGGGACTAGGTCAATTTGTGTGAGATTGTCCGCTGATTTTTTTTTTTTTTTTTTTTTAATTTGCATTTATTTCTTAAATTACCTACTATGTTTAAACTAATATCGTTGGATTAAAATATTACGTTAATAAAATGAGGCTGTCGAAAATAACGATATAAACATTAAAATTTTAATAAACGGGTCGAAACTCTGTGTATTGCGTTTTATATGTTTTATTTTAATTTTCTCCTATATCGTATCAATGAAACTCATTCTGATTTTCATGCTTGTTCTCTAATGTGACTTATATAAATAGATAATAAATATCAGGGGACAATATCATGAAATTATAACCTAGTCCCTTACTAAGCTTTCGGCTTTTACTATGGGTACTGACAACGATAAACTTACTTGAATAGAGAAAATACATACTGAAATACTTAGAAAACATCCAAGACTCAAAACTCTTCCCTTACCGGAATTTGAACCTTGGACCGCTAGCCGGCAGGGTCACTACAAACTAGGCTAACCCGTCGTGCAATATAACTGTAATTATAAATGATATTGATTAAACTATTTAAATTCAATAAAGAAGACCCGCATAGCTCTTCAATTACTAGATGCATTTCGATGAATGTATCGGTCATTTGAACTATTTAACCCCTAGAGTAACTAGACTGATTGTCAACCATAATTGGGCGAGTCGATGATTACGAGTAACGAGTTACGAGTAGTTTAGCGTTGGTACGAGCATATCATAAAAAGCAACAAATTCTGAGAGCTCTAAAATATGTTCAAAAAAATTGTTTATTCAAAGTTAAATATTACAAATGGAACAGAATATCTGTTGGTCCCACACTAGGCTTTGCCATTCACGTGCCAACCGGATTCGGAATATCACGTTAAAAGAAAGTTTACTGTGTACTAGTAAGCTTCTAAAGTTATTTAACTTGAACATGTGAAAACTCTAAAACTAACAAACTCATCTAACAATCTTAAGTAAGATTGGCACAATTATAATTATGTTTGGAAACTAATAAAATATTTGACGTATGAGTTGTGCGTGTGTGCTAGATTATGTTTGTGTGTGGGTGAGTGTGTGGTGTGCGTGAATTAGTGAAGGCTATAAAACTTTAGATCAGATGGTGTACGAATTGTCAAGCGATGCCCTTCAGCAAATATTCTGTCATGCATAAGCATTTTCCCTATTATCATCTAGTCGTTGTCCACAGGCACTCAGCAATGAGTCAAGGCCACGGCATATCGTTGCTGGCGCGAGCGTTCCACCGCAGCGGCGACGTCAAGTACCTTCGCGCTGCGAAGAAAGCGCTGTATCCGCTTGATGTGCCTAGCGACGCTGGCGGCGTTAAAGCTATGTGGATGGACAAATACGTTTGGTGAGTGGCCTGGCTTATTCTAGGTGGACACGTTGGTCTAGTTGGGAGTGACCCTGGCTAAGAAGCTAGCGGTTCCGGGTTCAAATCCCGAAGGGCAGATATTTGTGTGATGAGTACGAGTATGTATACCTGAGTCTTGGATGTTTTTTATGTATTTAAGTATGAATTTCTCTATATAAGTAAGTTTCTCGTTGTCTAGTACCCAAAGTACAAGCCTAGATCTTGGGACTAGGTCAATTTGTGTGCCTAGTTGGAAGTGACCCTGCCTCCGAAGCCAGCGGTCCTGGGTTCAAATCCCGGTAAGGGCAGATATTTGTGTGATGAGCGCGAATATTTGTACCTGAGTCTTGGATGTTTTCTATGTATTTAAGTATTTATTTCTCTATATAAGTATGTTTATCGTGGTCTAGTACCCATAGTAAAAGCCTAGAGCTTAGTTTTGGGACTAGATCAATTGGTGTGAGATTGTCCCCTGATATTTATTTATTTTATTTATTGCCCCGTGATATTTATTTTAGCAGCATGTTACACTTCAACTGTAAAAGTTCCTTTAATTTACAAATACAGAGTATGCTGCATTGCAAATCTAAGGGGTTTTTGTCCGTTTACAACATGTTTACGTTTTACGAATTCCAAAGAATATAACTGAGGTTCGTATTCGCTACTTAAGAAAGAAAATAGGTAATCTTGGACGGGGCTTTTCCGACAGAGTAAATGTGTCATGTTTTTGTAGAAAGATCGCCGAAGTCTTCAAAACCTAGTTCGGACTCAGTTGATCTAATCTATATAATCATTATGAAACAAATACGAACGATTTGAACATGTGGAAGCTTGTAATTTGCTCTTAGATATAAGTATGGTCAATCAATTTGTATTAGGCTGTATGCTTTCCGAATAAAATAAAATAAATAAATATTAGAATAAGTAAAATAATTAAAATCTTTTTTATGATAAATAAAATTATTATTATTATTATTTTACTTAAACTACTATAAAAATAGTTATAATCGTAGTATTCGTATGAAAAAATTAAATGACGCATTACCCCTCAGCCGGAATAGCCCCTCTTGACTCAGTTGAGTTAAACATTCACCACCTATTCTGTATCGTTCCGCAGGTACGAAGAGTACCCCACAAAGCCCCCTCTCTTCGTTCTCAACGGCTTCATCTACACACTCCTCGGCCTCTACGACCTGCACGCCATAGAGGGAGAGAACTCTCTATCTCTTGCCAAAAAGATGTTCGACGACGGCATGAGATCCCTCAAGACCCTCTTGCCTCTCTTCGACACAGGTAGCGGTAGCTTCTACGATCTCAGACACTTCACTCTAGGCGTGAGCCCCAATATTGCCCGGTGGGACTACCACGCGACTCATGTGAACCAATTATACTTACTAGCTGGGTTGGACGATGACCCGATTCTTATTAACACGGCGAGACGGTGGGAGGGTTATATGCAAGGGAAACGGGCGGCTCACAATTGAAGCTATAGAAGGTATTACGAAGTGTTATGCCGAATTAATAGAAATTCGGAATTAACAGCGTTCAAACATCGTCAGTTTTTGGTTGAAGTTTATAAACTTAATACGGTGGAGTCCAAATACACGTTATACACTTTTGATCTTAAATAATTTGCAATTAAATCTTGCATTGAAAATATGACAGCTCCAGGACGATCGAAATTTTCCAGTATCGGCCGATATTCGGCATAACACATCGGAATTTGAAGGTTTTCCCGAATATAACCCTTATGAACGATGCAATAAAGTCTGATTGTCACTTTAAGTGATGGCTAGTGATTGGTTAGTAACGAGCTTGCCGTTGAAACTTGCTGAAATTAAAATCGACGTATAACGTGTGCGTATAAATCATTGTTTGATTAATTTTTAGCGGAATTATTTTATCTTTAGTGAGAAAAAACTAGGTCTCAGTCAATTTCTTTAGAGATACCGTAATAGACAGGTAAAACACTATTAAAAGTGTAGTAGTATTATTATAACAAGCGAAAGACTAGTAAAATAGACCATTAAATTGTATATCTAGACTCTCTCAAACTCTTCCTCCTTTCATACCTTTTGTAATATTTATGATACTAACTAATTGGTACTTATGAATAGCTTATTGTAGAAATAAAGATGCCAAAAGACTTGGATTTGGACGGTGCTGTGCAAGAAATAACCAATGTTTAGTAACTTGGTTGCGTTTTGCATAACACCATCCCTTGGTGGATAGAATCACTGACGTACCTTTCTAGTAACAAATTGTAGCGTTAGAAATGTAGTTATTTCAAATCAATTAACTTCTAATTAGAACTACCGCCATTATTATATTGGTGCGACAGTTATTACAGGGCCTAGGAGTTCGTGCAAATTAAAACTACTTTTTCAACAATATAAGTGAAAACAAAGAATTTCTTTATGAGACCACGTTATACCAGATCAAAAGTGACATATTATGGTGTGACTTGAAGTTGCGTAATATTTAATATAGGCAGTCAGTGCCCGTGACTCCACGGGTCGTCGGAACTCCATACAAATGACTTGTATGAGTGATGTGACAAGCACGTTGTAGATATATCACAATAAAAACATTTCTATTAAAAAGCAAACTTTGAGCACTTAACCAACTAATACCGCAGCGTCATGACTAAGGAGGTTATATAATAAAGCGCGGGCGCTGAACACGAAGAATTTCGTACATTGACTCACTATTACTTGTCTCTGTCACTCGCGCACAATGATATTGCCGTCGTGCTCGCGCAGCGACTTTGGCCGCCGGTATCACGGATTGTAAACCTTTTCCCTGTAATACGGCGCACTCTAGTAAAGGTCAATGTACGAAATTTTTCGTCGTCGGTGTCCACGCTTTAGCCTGTGACACTCCTTGGGTTAATGCAAATGATATCCTTCACAATCAAATTCGTCAAGGCTTTTAACTTTCTGAGGTTACAAATAAACATACACCATAGAAACATTCCCTCCGTTTTTGGGCAGTTTGGTAAAACCTCTCCTTTGTGCCAGTGTCTTGTTATAATATGAAGTTTACGAGCTGTCGCTATGTGGTTGCAGACCAGGTTCCTATGGAAACCCTAATCATCATTTGTTCTAATGCATCGTCTCTCCAAAACGTTTATGCTAAAGCCATTTCTTCCTGAATTTGAAAACTTATTAGTGTTGTTATAACACAAATGGTAGTACTAAAAGTGGTTCGCACTTGCCACGGCATGAAATAAGGTTTTTCTTGTGATTTATCTATAACTAATCTTGGAATTGTCATTATACCATAACAGATTTGTCAATCGCAACAAGATCTTATAACAAACATCCACGTTATGTAAGTTAAGTAGGTTTTAATATGTAGTTCCACAAATATAATCAAGACTGCAGATAGTCTCTGGTAATATATAAAGATATCTGTTTTCCGTATAAAGTTAATCATTTACATTGAGATAGGTATAACTATTATTATAAGAATCAATCTAATCGATATTCTCAGTTTTGTCGCAGATATTGCCTCGCTTAATTTATAGATGGCGGTAAAATGGCATGTCCTGATTGGTCAGAAGAACTGCTAACTTTAAGGGTGGCAATTTTAAAATACTTCCAAGTTTGCGTGTTACTTTAGTTGTATAAAAATAATGTACATAACAATTCGTCCAGTATTCAGTATTCGTGACATTCTAAAAGACAGATGAATGATGATTCTCCAATATTTTTTAGCTCAAAGTATGGTTTCCCATGAAAGGTAAAAGACTTGAGAAATGTTTTGTTGTTTTCCCTTGTCTTTTAAATACACTCAACGCACATAACACATTATTGGTATTGTGATGTATTTCTGTTCATTTCGAATTATTTTCGTGTTAAAAGAGACCTTACAAGTCTATCAAAAACTAGCTTGACAGTCCCATCGGAAAATCTAATTAATTATGTATGTCTATAAACTGTCACACCCAAGCTTGGTTTTTGTTGGAATTGTGAAAATTTTAACCTAAGACTGATATTCGGATTGTTAGAACCAAAATTGTCTCGATAACATATCTCGTAATTACCTATACCTACGTTAACTTAAAAAGAAAATACGTTGATGTCATTAAGTGTTGTATGTTGATAGCCGTTACTGGTTAGAAAAAATAGTAAAAACACATTTCGTCGATGAAACTATCAAATACAGCGTAACTAACAAATTAAATAAGTTGCAAAATGTGCCTTACTGACTGACTTGTTAAGGAGTATTTTGCAACTTATTCAATTTCTTAGTAACGCGGTATTGCAATTTCACCGATGATTAGGAGCGTTTCTGTACCTATTTAATAAAAGTAAGTTTTTTTAAGAACTAAATGTAGTTCGTGAATGTACTTAATTAATTTAAACGTTTAGAGTAACATAACTTACAAAGTGCATATCAATTAATCTAATATTTATTTTAATATATTAATATTGGCCACAGGCCATAGCTGCTGTTCGCTGCTGAATAAGAAATTCATTTGAGATTGCTCTCGTGTACTGGAAATAATATAATGGCGGACAAAAGCTAGCTGCAGCAACAGCAGCTGGGCATAAACAGGTAGGTACTTGCGGCTTGTTTCGATTGTGTTTTGCCAGAGTCCTATTATATGTAAAATTTTAGTTTTAAATACTCGTAAACTACGTAAAAGTGATGGTTTCTCATCTAACTGCCGAATACATTATACACCTAATTATAAATATATTTTTTTTATATACTGGGACTTAAAAAAGTAGCCACAGGCATTAATTTAGTTTAAAGTTATTGTTTCTAGAAACGTCATATCCATATTCTTGCCCTTATTGAAGTTTGCTAATATATAATATTACTAAAATATTTAATTACGAAACAAATGTTATGTTTATATTTGTTTTCATAGTGTTATAAGTAACGTATTGTTTTCATTTTAGAATGAAATGAATTGAAATTTAGCAACTTAAAAGACGACTTGACACTCGGACGATCTCATCTGTCTATAATAAAGTCTAAAGTATAAATTTAATAATTGTATCTCTGTAAGTAATAACTAATGAAAAAGGAATTGGGTTGTCTTTTTTTTCAGCGGCCACTAATGTTTTTTTCATAATAGTCCAGAGGACCTCTAAATACACATAAATATATATAATTAAATACGCTTCATAATATTGTAGCCGAAATATCAATATTTTAATATCTCGGTTCCCAATGCACAAGAGTATTGGATTATATAAAAAAATGAAAATAAAAAATAGATCTATTATGAATCAAGACACTTTTATGAATGGCGCACCTAAAAAATATATTACTTTTACAAATGGCAAAACTTTTATCCCGAACCCTTTTAAATATTTAAATAAGTAATTTTCAGCATGAGCTTCGTTATTTAAGGAAACGTGCTGATTTGACAGTTTTTATTGCAATGTGAAATAAGTGAAGTATTGTTAAAAGGAACCAACGCGACAAAAACGGCCAAGTTGTGCGAATATTTTAGCTGTTAACTACAAAGATACCAGTATAATACAAACTACATACAGACTAGCTAATATGTGCAGTCGGCGAAATATGTAATCATTACATATAACAAGGCTAGGAAAAAATCCACCAATAGGATTACTTAATTTTCCTGGTCCCGCTCAGCGCAGCTCTCCTATTGGTTGATGTTTTTCTCGCATCGCTCCGCTACCTCGCACAGTTCATGTGGATACGCAGCCTAGGGTCGATGAGATGCGAGTGTCAAGTGTATTTGACTGTCATGTCTATTTAAAAGAAACGTGACAAAATGTAAAGACCAATTATTTGGCAAACTGTACATGGACCCTTTCCATTTTTATAACGACAGCTGGACTGTCAATTTGTAGATTGTAAGACTAGCACTGTACATTTCCAATGAGCCTCAAACAATATTCGAAACTGTCTTATACTAATGACAAATAATTAATGTAATCATATCAAATTAAATTAAGCTAACTTTATAAATGTGTATTATAGAAACGTATCAATTACAAGTAGCTTTCGCTATAGCACGGTGTAAACAGTAATTAATCTTCAGCTATATGGCTTGCTTGGATGTGTGCGTGCCTCAACCGTACGCGTCACGAGCCCCCACAAGCAAACTCAACCGGACGGATCGAGTCGGTTTAGTCGGGAAGAACTATTGCCGCGTTCGGTTGCATGCGTATCAAGTATCAAGCGAAATGTCATCACGTAAATATGAACTAACAACCGAGCGGTAATAGATAACTGAAGGGGCCCTAAAGGTCCTAAAGGGCCAGAGATGACCTACTTTTATATTTGTACTATGCTTTCATTTGCCTTACTCAAGTGTTAGAAAACGTTCTATCAATTTATGTCTTGATTTACGAAACTGTTAATTATATTTGAAGTATGTTTGCTAATCCTGTTGGTTGTTGGTAAACAATGAATATAGAATTTATCTATTCTTTGACAATGTTGTATCTTCGTAGATAACGCTGGCGTAGATTTCTTTTTAACATTTAGGCAGCAATGACTAAGCTCTTGATATCTTGTTAATTGATAATTAGAATCCTAAATAGGTAAACGCTAAATTAACAAGAATAAACGACGGCGCGATTATAAGCATTCCTACGTTGCATGAATATATTGGGTTCCCATACTTCCCATCATGTTTATGTAAATTAATTCTGTGAAAAACCACCACAAACAAAATTTCATAAAATAAACTTTGATTTCATTTTGATTGATTATCATTCAATTTCATTTATTTCTTTAAAAAAATATTTAAAATATAGTTACGATATTAACTATTACTCTTGTAACGTTTTTTTTTGAGAATACATTGGTTTGTTTTATTTTACTTGACTTGTATTTTGATATAACAGTATTATTAACATTAATATATCAAATGGATCGTTAAAGCAAACAAGTTGCCTTTGTAATTAAAACAATTTAAGGTCGCGTGTAGTACACCTTTTTAAAAAAAAAACATGTTCCCTAATTCGTATGAGACCTAACGTGTCTTGAGTTGAGTCTACCATGTTTTTGGGAGTTAATTTGCTAAAAATAACACAGCGTGTTTATGTATCATTATAAAGTGATTGTCTTCTTTTTAATTCTTTAATTTACTTGTTTCTTCATTTGCGTTGATTAAGTATTTTCTATAAAATTCTTCTGGACGGACTGACTGACAGACAATGCACCTAAACCGCTACCCCTCAGCAGTTAAATTAATAATGGATTAAATAAATCATTTTTTTAATTTGGGAGGAATACTCCTTAGGGACCTCAGGGGTGCACTAAGAAAGGATTCGAAATTCGACCCTTAACGAGACAAAAATGGGGTGAGTTGCGGAAAAATAATTCAACGCGTACAAAATCGCGAGCGTCCTCTAGCGTATAATATAATAAGTAGACCTTCATAACTCTTCGAGTGGCTGTGATCACCACAAATAACGTACTATTAGTAAATCTTAAAGTTAAAAGGGATTATGATTCTCTAATTGGATCGTTCCAAGCTCTAGGACTAATTTGAACTGTAAAAGTCCAATCTAGTTGAAAAACATGAAAATACTTTGTATAAATAAATCAGAGTCAATTGTGAACAAATTAAAATTGTACAGAAAATAAGTACTTACTTAAATTTGTATAAATGGCTTTTCCAAAAATATAGAGCAGCCAATTCTTACTGTATTATATCTATGTTTTTAAGCATTTTTTTAACTTGCCGTATCATAGTTAATTATTTCTAGTGTCTGTAATCTGTATATTATTTATTTTAATTTATTTTATTCATTAATATTAACGTAACATTAAATAAGGACTAGTGGGCGAAAACTAAACACAGTTTCAATATCTGACGCTGGTTTAACTTAAAATCTGTATTTATTTGTTGTTATATTAATTTTGTCTGTGTTTTAAATCTATCTGAACTATAGGTTGTTGACCTTAACCTTTTGACCGCCACGGCCACCAGGGGCACACGTAACAGGTGCAACTTTTTGTGCGCCTGACGCCAACGACGTCATATGCCCCAACCGCGCGGATACAAAACGTTGGAGCGTACCGATCTACCGGCGTCCCCGGCACGAAATTCCGTTTACGTTATTTGCCGGCTTTGGCAGTTAAACGGTCAACCAGAAAACTAAAACAATAATTAATTTTAACCTATTTAATTTATTTCAATTCTGAACCTTTTGAAATTATGGTATTAAAACGTCGGCGGTTTATTTAATTTTATTGCGCGATCGTATAAGCTTTTTAGTTGTAATTTATGTCGATGAATTTTTGCAGTATTTACTATATTATTATATGTATTGTGCATATTCATGTACGTGTAGATTAACTTTAAGGGTTAAAGCCTGTAGAAATAGAAAGCACAAGACACGAGTCATATATTACGCAATTTAATAGAAACATTCCAATGTATAAAGAGCTTATTACAATATTAGACTAAGTGTTTGTTATATTTTGTTGATTTTCTGTTTTAGTTATTTTTTTGGTTGAGACTTAATGTGTGATATTGCTAAAAAAATACCACGTGTATAGATAAAAAACTTAAGTAAAGCACCTCTTGCATGTAGCAACACTACAAAAGGACAAAAATAATATGGAATTTATGTCAAATTTCAAATAAAGAATGCCGAACGGTCTATATATCTACCTATACAGATGTGTTGCGGCTACATACAACATGTCCTTCACTTGAGTTTTTCACCTTAATTAAATTATGGTTTTTGTTTTGACTTGTGACATATTATATCATTTTAGGATTTCTGTTTGTGCGAAAGAGACTAGCGCTGAATGTTTCTTAATAAGCCCATGTGCTAGAGGGACAGTATTTATTATTAAACTTATTAGTAGTTTTTGTGTAAAATGTTTTTAGCTTTGTAACCTTTTTAACCCCTGTTAACTTTTTTGTCATTATGTAACGAGCAAGCGTGTTTGAAACGCAACCGATTTAAAAAAATCACAAACACCTATTATTTAAAGTACAGGCGCCGTCAACATTTTTTTGCGTTATATGATTTTGACCGATGTCGAGTAATTTAGTGCTGATTAATAATTGTTATTTATAATTTGTGCTACTTACGTACTTATTTATTTCTAATTCATTTTAATATAATAATGTATGTATGTATGATGTATCGGTAGAAAATGTACCCTTCCCAGTACAATTGTTGCTGTAGCCTATAGAGTGGTAGTGAATGCACTTGTGAATGACAATAAAGCGTCTCAATATCATCTTGGTTGTTTAACTTATTAGCCCATATCTTATCTTATAACGACTTTGTATCAAAATACCTAAATATTGGAGCAAGTGATTTTTTTTCTTCCAATACCCTCCTCAGTATTTCAGTTAGTCTCCTCGGTATATACCGGGTGTGGCCTGTAATAGGAGCAATAAATTGAGGGATCATTTCTACTCTATAAACGTAGCAACATTTGTTCTACAACTTTAAAAAATTATGTAATTTAATATTTGGGATTTTTTCGAACAAACTTAATAGCATTTTCAATGTACTCCATCCAATAGTCTAGTTAACATCTACTGTCAGACTACAAACTACGTAGTTTTCGCAATACATTGCTTTCTTGGAAAACCTAAATTCATTAATATTTAGTTAACAATAAGTTATTTTCAAAAGTTGTAGAATAAATGTTGTTACGTTTGTGGTGTGGAAACGATCCCTTAATTTAATGCTCCTATTACAGGCAACACACGGTATATGATCGAATCTTAATCAAACTTTGTCTCATATTAATACTAAAAGTCACCACACCTTTAATTTATCTTTAATACCTTAAATCAAAAATTACTAATCTTGGATTATTAAAACGTATTTTTCCATGACGTCTATTTTCGATTCGCTTTTTTCCCCACTTGCAATGTCTCAGGGCGGAATGTTAAGGTTATGTTCGATTTGCAGCAGGCTAGGAGGGCCAAAGTACCCAGAAATAGGAACTCCGCCGACTCTCTAACAGCGATTTCTGCAATGGGGGAAATGAGACAGAAAAAACGCGGAGAAAGGCGACTTTGAAAACTAACTTCGGGAAAAAATCGAATGGGAATTTTGCTACTTAGAAATAATGATTTTGGGGATTTATTATTATTATTATTATTTTATTATTTATTATTAACAAATATTTCAGAAGAAAAAAAAGAAAAGTGACAGAGAGAGAGAGAGAGAGTGAAAGACGGTCGTGAACAAGGCTCCGCAGAGGTGACCTTATCAATTTTTGCGTTTAGTTAAGTCACAGATTATAAGAGTATGTCAAAAGACCTCTACGTTACTTACCATATTTCACCATCTTTTCTATTTTATTTTATATCTGACACTTTTAAAAGTCTATTTAGAACCCTTAAGGCCCCACACAGACCCACAAAATGGACGTTCTTTATGATGTTTTTATGAGGCATACAAATAAAGAAATACTTATCTCACATCCCCTCAGAATACATACATTAAAGCTGCATAAGTACTTTCCTATCGTCGCTTAGCTAACAATGCCGCAAAGGTAAGTCAATAATTGAACGCACAATAACTATGAGTTATTTTATGAATACAAAGTTAGCTAAGTGACGATACTTCATAGAGTTATTGAAGTCATTTGTAATTAAAACAAATAAACATACATATAGCATGATGGTTTTAATTTAAACGAAATACTTGCAAATAATAGGAAATGCCAAAAAAAGTTTAAAGTTGGTTTCAAGGGCTACATAGGTAATTAATCATGACTAATATTATAAATGTGCGTTTGTTCTATCTTCACGGCATAGGTACCTGAAAATTAAATTAATTTCTGGAAAATTAAAAAATTCCCAAAAAAATAAAGTCGCGGACTGAGTCTACCACATCATAGGTACCTAGTTTAAAAAAAATGGTGGAAACTTTTAAATTGTATTACCCCGGTGTGGCAAGCTATAAATTTGATTTTTCCATTTTGTCATGAGATTCTAGTAGAACTATACGATGGGGCTTTTATTATTTAGATAACTATGTATGTCACATTAATTATGGAGTAAAACGAGTAACCTATATAATGTACATGAAAAAAAAACCTCGCAGTAGGTAATTAAGAAATATGTTCATCGGCGGAACTCGTACATACAGTTAGGTGCAAAACTGAGTCAATATTAGCACCTTAGTATAATGTTAATAAGTCGATGACAGACAATCAAAGCTATTTTCAAATGCTTAGTACAGAATAGTTCTTAATAATCCTTGAAGTTAGCTACAAAACTGCTGTATAATTATTTTTTTTGTCATTTATAATTTTTTAAAGATTTTGAACCATTAACTGAAAAAAAACAATTTATGTTTTATACTACTAGTAATTTAGTTTTCTCTATGGCAACCCCAAATAAGAAAACTTTAAAAAAGAGAATTCCATTATTTTTAAAATGAGGTATCAACTGCTTGAATCAGGGACGTAGTTTTCTAGTTATTGCAGCATTTTAATCCGCTACCATAGTGAACTAACAACCAGTTTGTGTGGCTAATTTGTCTCGGTGCAAAAGTGAACCGTGCACCGAACTAATGTCGCCAATAACTGCCACTAAAAGTATGTCCGATTTTAATAATTTTCTAATTATTATAAAAAGGGTAAATTTATTTAATTTTATCAGGGTCCTTATTTTGGGTAGCCACAAAGAGAATTAAATTATAGACAAATAAAAAAAGTTAAATTCAACAGTTTTTACGATAAAATTACTTAAAAACTGTAAACGACAGGTAAATCATTTGGTAGGAGGATTTGTAGCAAATTTCAAGGAGTACTTGTCGTATAAAAACATAAAAATACCTTTAATTATCATCAACTTATTTACATTCTACTAAGGTGCTAATATTGACTCAGTTTTGCACCTAACTGTAAGTAACGTTATACAGTTCCTCGCTAGTGAATTATCTACTTAAAACTTTTACCAGAGTAAAAAACGCAAATAGAAGAAAGATAACTGTGAGGCAGTATGGCTTCAATATTAGTCCAGATACATACCTTCTAATCTGTGGTCCAGATAAGCGTTCAAAAAAAAACAAATGAGGAAAAAACAAGATAATGAATGTCACAGTGACATAAGAGTTATTGTTCTATATTGTTTCTTTCGTTTTCGTATTCTATAATCGTATGGTATGAGTAATAGGTCTTGATTTGAGAATAGCAATATTGTTTGTAATTTGAGTTTTGCTGGATGGAGTGAGTGCACAATAATTAGCAAGATGGTTGAAAGCAACTTGGCGTTATCGTTGGCCTATCTGTCGAACGAAGCTCGCACAGTGTTGTCTCGACTGAACACCAAAAAGTTGATCCTAAGCGATGGAGAAGGAAATCTTCCAAGGTACCTTTCTAATTCTTATTAGTTAAACAACAGAAGTCCTATAATTTCTCCCAGAAGTTAGAGGAATGTTACGAAGTGACATTCTGTTAGTAAACATCTTGATAATGAAATTGTTCGATAAATGAATAACTATCTGTCTGTAGGTTTGTTATTTTGAATTTACGGCGTCCTTTTTATTACACTTCAAAAGTTTTTTTTTTGTTAAGAAATTATACAGTTTTGGCAAAAATTTACAGTTCAAGGACTAAGGCTAAGGCCCTATGTTCATCTTGTCCAGTTTATTTGTAGATATTGTAAAATGTTTTTAAATAACTATTTCTAAGAACTCATATCCAACTGGTACTCATTAAAGTAGGTAGGTAGGTACTTTGTTGTTACAACTAACTGATAGATGAGGAAGTAGATACATTGGCCTGAGATATGATTTGCTTAGGGGCATATATGGCTTAACTAGGCCTTATTTCAGTATGTCATTATTATATGAGTATGTATCTCGTTGTCAGGCTTGTTGATGCATTTAGCCTTGTTGGGAGTGATGCTAGCGACCGGGGTTCCCATTATGGGCAAATATTGATGTGTTGAGCATGATTGTTTGTTTCTGAGTCTTGGGTGATTTCTATGTATAAGTATTTATTTCTCTAACTGGGTCATTCTCAGTTAAGAGGTAATAGCTTACTGATAAAACTTGGCATGACAAAAAAAATTGAAATTTGATTTAATTTTTTTACAGATTTATCAAAACAACTTGTTTTTTAATATGTGCTAGGTGACCAGTCAATTTTTCATTTTTTTATCATTTTACAGAAGGCCAGGGGAGAGACTTTTATGAAAAAATTTCATAAAATATAAATAAATGCATATATTAAATGTTTGTCAGATTTTTATAAATCTATTAGATGATGTATATGCATTTTCTAATGTTTTTTTTTTTATTATTCTTTTTTACCTCAGAAAATAGTGTTTGTTGAGCACAGTCTAGTCCCTCCCCTGGCCTTTTGAAAAACAAGGAAAAAATGAAAAATTGACGGATTATTTTGCAGATCTGAATAATGGAAAGTGTAATTAAGTGTAATAGTTAATTTAAATCAATATTTATACGTTTGCTGAACATTTTTGCAAATGTTGTGCCAGTTGAGAGAAAGCCAGGGGAGAGACTTTTCAGTAAGAAAATCGATAATATCTCAAAAGTATTTAATATTAGTTAATAAAATGAAGTATGTTTGTTATCTATAAGTAAATTAAAGTCAATATAAATATATAATTAAGTATTTAGAAAAATTAATCCAGAAATAAAGCTGACCAGGGGAGAGACTATTTCACCAGATACCATCAAAATTGATGAACAAAGGGATCAATACGAGTGACAAAATGTGGAAAAAAGATCATTATTACAACGTTGGCTTATATTTGTGGATCAAATGAATTATGATTAGCATTAATATTACAATAATTAAGATCGCAAATACAATATTTTTTAGATTATAAGAATGCCAGGGGAAGAGACGCAAATTCCGGCGACAAAATGTATCGTGAATATATTCTATTAAAATAAAAAAAAAATAGTTACTTCGGTTACATCATTACAATCATTCTTTATATTATTTTCTAATACAGACTAACTTAAAATGTTTCCATGGCTTTAAGATCACGTAAACTTACTGATTTACTGTAAATACTAGCTGGGGACAGGCCAGGGGAGAGAAGTTTTGCACGTTTGAGGTGAAATTGTGACAAAACTAAGTTAATTAATTATTTGAAATTGATTGTCCATAAAGTTGAGCACTTATATTAAGAGATTGTGATATAATATTCTTTTAATTTTCAATAGAAGTATGATTATTTATCCGGGACATCGTTTTTGCCTCTTAACTGAGAATGACCCAACTAAGGATGTTCATTGTAGTCCTGTCATAGTATGATCATGGAGGAATACTGTTTATCAAAAGCTTGTAACTTGTAATACAAGTGAAAGTCTTTTGTGGAAGTCTCTTTCTAATATGTATTGTTGGAAAGAGATTTCTCTTTGTAATACTAGTTACAAGCGCGTTTATTAATGGCCCCTAGGACAATTTGTGTGAGATTGTGACCTGATAATTATTTACCTAAAGTACAAGGCTAGAGCTTAATTTGGGAGTAGGTCAATTTGTGTCAGATTATCCCCCAATACTTATATATTTAGCACTAATCGCCTGGTTATTATTTTATAATTTTTCAGGGACTACAGAGGTCTTGCCAACTGTATTAATGTTATGACACAAGACTTAAACACTGTCCACCAGAATCAAACAGATTGGCTCTTACGTACATGGCTCCAACACGGTGACGGTACTGCCACCATACAGCAGCTGTTTCAGCACCTAGAGTTGATTGACCGATTTGATGTTAAAGATGACCTCCTAGATTTAGACAGTAAACAAAATCTTATCACAGGTTAGTAAAGTTATTAGCTAGTGTAGGTGTGTAATTTTTTTCATGCTTCACTTTTTTATGGTTAATATTAATTTGTTTATATTTACTTCAATAATATACAAGGATACATGTAGGAGGAGTGGAACGGAATGCAAGAATAACTGAATGAGTGACAGAGCAAGAATAATGAGAAGTATGGATGATTGTGAAAGAGGGAACGCCTGACTGGGGATTTGAGATCTGAGTGAATAAGAAAAGATGTTGGTTTTATAAGATTTTATATTGTATACTTACATTTTTTTTTAAAGTGTTTTTTCAATTTACCTCTCAAATGCCTATGGAGGAATAGGTAAGAATTCCTTTTTTTGGGCAATTAATAAAAAATGTAGAACAAAATATAATTTTGTGAACGCTAAAAGTGTTAACCAGTTTAAAATGAAATTTGGCAGACATTGAAAAATAGTGTGACATTTAATTTAGTGAAAAATTATTTGGATAATAATAATTATATCAGTATCAACTGCCTGCCTAAAAATAAGCTACAGGGTAATGTTTTTTTAAGTTCCATGTGCAAAGAGGGTTAATAAATCCCTGTTTGCTGACTCTCTGCTGTCCATCCCTTCATAAAACAAAAACTGAAAACATCTATTAATAATACAATTTCTAAGCCTCGACCTAAACAAATAAAATACAATGATAACATTCAGCATACTTTGCTCTCTGATTTCCAACAATCTATACTGGTTTGGAAATCTAAGTTGAATGTTTTTCTTGGCCCGTACACAGTCATCAACTGCATAACATTTTTTTTACTTGCCAATATTTATGATTCCAAATTTTTCTTTCAGAATCATCATGGTCAGTGGAGAATCAGGCAATGGCAGTGATGAGTAGCCCCAGTGCCGACGACGACCTCGTGACCATGGACGACATGGCACACGGTGCGCCTGTCATCTACGATGCGCTTGTCCTGTATGCCTTGGAAGACAAGGAATTTGTGGACCTCATGATAGAAAAGATGGAGAATGATTATAATCAAAAGGTAGGCATGCACTACTGCAGTGTGATATTATTTAATGACAGCAAAATTTTGTTAGGCTAGCTGGAGCCCACTTATTTTAGTGATCTTTTAGTATTTATGGATTTACTTCCTTTATATAAATAACGTGATATTTGGACTTTTGTTAACATTTTGGTGGTTCTTACGAATTTTGGGTTTATTTTCTTTATTGAGGTACCTAGAGTTGAGTACAAAATGGTAGATTTTTGATTGAATATAATTTTAAATTAAAATGATTTAAGTATAAATTTTGGTGATATGTTCATTCACTCTTTTGGGTAATGAAATGTATTTTTGTGTGCATTATTTACTCACATCGCAATGTAAATTATAAAATAACAATTTTTTTTTTTTTTTTGGTCCCTGGACTTTTTGAATGTGTGTGTAAAACCTTATCACTTTACATAATATTAAATTAAAACCAAATTATATATAAAAAGAGTGGTGTAGAGCTTATGATGGAGTTTCTTACTGAATATTAATGCGATAGTCATTTTGTGCGCGCCACTTCTTCCGCGTACATGTCGATTATCGTTATACCCTCGGGAACATTTAGATTTTCCGGGGTGAAAGCTACCCTATGTGACTCTGTGTTAATCCAGGTGTAAGGTATCTCCATTCCAAATTTCATCAGTATTTGTCGATCCGTTGCAGCGAGAGAGCAATAAATTAAAACTAAACTTTTGCATGTATAATATTAGTAGTATTTCGTTATTTGCTACATTTACATTGATTGTTTATTTGAAATCACTGATAGTTATTGATTATTACATATTTTTTATAAATTTACATACACAACTATTTACATAATACTTGACAACATCAAAAACTCTACTCATTATAGTGTATTCAGAGCTCCAAGATAATAATTATTATATTTGTGTTTGGTTTTCAGCTCTGTACTAAGCACAGTCTACGGCCCGGCATGATGCCGTACCCCACCATGACCGAGCTGATCTCCAACCGGTGCCGATATGTCATCCTGGTGTACTCCGAAGACTTCTTTAAAAGCACAGATGAAAAGTTCTATATGGATTTCGTGCACGCCTGGAACATAAGTAAGTTTTGATATGTTCCTATCGTTTTTTGTCCGTTGACGACACGGTGGCCTAGTTGGTAGTGACCCTGCCTCCGAAGCCAGAGGTCCTGGGTTCAAATCCCGGTAAGGGCAGATATTTGTGTGATGAGCGCGAATATTTGTTCCTGAGTCTTGGATGTTTTCTATGTATTTAAGTATTTATTTCTCTTAATAAGTATGTTTATCGTTGTCTAGTACCCATAGTACAAGCCTAGAGCTTAGTTTGGGACTAGGTTAATTTGTGTGAGATTGTCCCCTGATATTTATTTATTTATTTATTTATTTATTTATTTTAAGACATTGAAAAAGCTTAAATCCATGTTGAAAAGAGTTCAAATAAGCTAATTAAGTTTGAAAGATTAAGAAGACTGAGGACCGAGGTGGAATGCCTCTAACCTAAAATAATCATAACAATTTGAACATTACTGCTTGGCGATAGGTTAAAGGGCAAGATGGTGGATAGTGGTAGCGATCAGACAGACCCACACATGACCTTACCAACACTGAAACGTAACATTTCACTTAAAAGTTACATTTAAGTCTTGTCAGTGGAGCTTTCTCACCTCCTGATACGCCTAAAGTAAGTAAGCTTAGGTCTTCCTCTTCCATGTTTTCCTTTGACTTTGCCATCCAAAATGTTCAAAAAAGTACTTAAAAACAATGTATCTCCACCCACAATGATACACTTACTTTAGTCTATATGAAACTTAGGTTAGCACATATAGATACGTAGAGGTAAAGCTGGGCTTGAATCTGAGTGGCTCAGCATGAGGCATGCTCGCCCTGCGCGGAAAGCTGCTCGCGAGCCAAATTGTTGCACTATATATAATACATAATATATAAACATGCGTGGGTGAGGCAGCGCGCTTGCCGCGAGCCGACATAGTGCCTCGTTCAAAATGGCGACGGACACGATGACGGCTGTTTATCATAATTCACTGAATTATTAACAAAAACAAGAAGAAATCGCCTCAGTAGTGGAATGGCTCAGTAATTTTATCAAATTTGTACACGCCGCGCCCACAGACAAGTTAGAACTTGTCGTTCTGCCTCGCAGACACGTCTAAATTACGCGAGGCACGCACACTGAGTCGCCTTTGAGCATGGTCAAGAGACCGACTCTCGGCGGCTCGCCTTGCGCCGTTCGCACGCTGCTCGCGCACAGCGCAGGGCAAAATAGGTGAACCGGGCATGCCTCAACCCGAGGCTGCTCTAATTCGTACCCTACCCGGCTCAATAAAATCGTTTCGGCGCAGACACGAACGGGCGGCGGCTGCTGCCGTGCATGTTCCGGCAGTGCGCGCTGCCGGCGCACTACAGCTTCTACCACAACCTGTACTACAACTCGCTCGCCTACGACTTCTGGGCGCAGCTCGGCCGCTGCCTCGCGCCCGCGCCTGCACCCACCAGGTACTGATCAATTATTTATTTTTCTCTTCTCATGTTCTTAAAATGCTACTTAAATCTCTGCGAATCGGGACTAAAGCTCCTTATTAATCTCTAGGGACTAAAGTTTTTTTTTAATTTACTTTGGAAACCCCTAAACAACCAATCACGGTGTTTGTGAATGGAGGATTATCGCCATTTTCAGTGATTGTGTATGGACCATATTTTTGGGTGTCGAAATAACCTCAAAATGACAACTGTGCAATTTTGGGTGTCGAAATAACCTCAAAATGACAACTGTGCAAATATATAAAAAAAAAAGGATTTAATTTCGTGAAACACGATTAATTATTACGAATATGTATCTATTTAATCATATTAAGGTCGAACTCTTTTATTATGCGTGGTCCAATTACTTTTAAAATGGTTTCCAAGTTTGAATCTGTTGGCTAAATATGCAAGCATTTAAAACATCAATTTACAAAAAAAACCGCGGAACTTTTTTTTCATTTCCTCGCATTCAAAGTGAAAAGTAGTGTTTAACGCGAGACTAAACAACCATAATGTCACTCAAACTACAGTCACCCTCGCTCGCTCGCGTGGCTAAACATCTCGTGTCATTATGGCTTGTTTTAGCCCCTTGTTGAACAATCTACTATTTTCCATCGCACATGCTCGAAAAAGGGTGTTATAACATGCAGGTGTATAGGACAATTATAGCCTATAAGGAGCCGTCATTTCAGACTATGGAGGTTTAAAAACGGCCAAGGTTTATTTCCTAAGTTCACCGATTTTACTGTATATAAAACTTTATATTGTACATTTAACTAATACGCGACCGTGGGTCTTCGGTAGGGTTTCGAGTGAATGTGTTAAAAGAGATAAATTATTTTTAGAATGGCTTAAAGATCCAAAAAACATGATAAAACGCTTGGAATATAACAAACAAAGAAATAAAACAAATAAAATTGTTGAAAACCACAGAAATAAATACTATAGAAATAAAATAAACGAAAATAAAGGTGATATAAGAAAGCTTTGGCAGATTCTTAACGAAATGACTGGAAGAATATCTACATCAATAAACGATACTATTGGTAAGGCATTTAAATCCCTAGGTTCTGACAAACAGATCGCGAATAAGTTTGCTGAAAGATTCAAACTTAATGTGCAAAATATTATACCCAAATGTAAAATACCATTGCTTCACGAACAAATCTACAGGAAATCAATTGACAAGTCATTTTATTTTAAAAAAGCAACCCCGAAAGAAATTTATAAAATTATTGCCAATACAAAAAGTAACAAGGCTCCGGGGATAGACGGAGTTCGAGTTTCGGATCTAAAGCTTATAGCTGATAAAATTGCTTCGGCCATAGCTCATCTTATCAATGATAGCTTAACCTCCGGTAAGTTCCCAGACCAGCTCAAGATAGGACTAGTTCGACCGATTTACAAGGGTGGGGATAGCAAGAATTGTTCAAATTACAGACCAATAACTATGCTCCCTGTTCTAGATAAAATAATAGAAAAGTATATCAGCAACCTTATTTTCAACTTTTACTCTAAACATGAGGTATTGTCACCTAACCAGTTTGGTTTCCAGCCTAAAAAAAGTACATCCATGTTATTATCTAGATTTGCGGACGAAATTAACAAACACCTTAACGATAAAAAACATGTATTAATAATATTCATTGACTATAGTAAAGCTTTTGACACGTTGAGACATGATACTCTTATAAACAAATTGGAGGATAGTGGTATAAGAGGACAGGTACTAAACTGGTGCAAAAGTTACCTGAGTAACAGATCCAATCACGTTAAAATAGGTAACTCATTAAGCGAGAGGGTTGTTGTAACCGAGGGCACCGCACAGGGGTCTGTGCTCGGTCCGCTCCACTACTTAACCTATGTCAACGATATGAATAATTGTGTAAAAGACTGCAGTATCTATCAGTTTGCAGATGATACATGTCTTGTTGCCGCGGACAAAAATGTACAGGTGGCAGAAAGATTACTGCAAAACGACTTTGACTTAATTTGTAAGTGGTCTCATGACTCAGGCTTAGTCTTGAACTCCGATAAAACTAAATTAATACATGTACACTCTAGTCAATCAAGATCTGTGTCTGCAATAAAAATTATAGGGCACAATCATCAGTGCTTACACTACAATGGTAACCTAATTAATTGTAATTGCCCAGCGCTGGAACAAGTAGATAAACAGAAATATCTTGGTCTGATTATTGACAACCGTTTCAACTGGAGCCCCCAGATTGATGCGGTTTGTAATAAGCTCCGTGCCGTTTTAGCAAAGTTATATGTACTGAGGAACCGAATTCCTTTCAAAGTTAGACTGAGTATGTATACTGCATTGGTGGAAAGCATCATATCTTACGGTCTAAGTAGTTACGGTCGTACTTTTAAGTCCTATCTTGATCAAATATATAGGTTACAAGTAAGATGCCTGAAAATGATTTTACCTAACAATGTAAAACATAGTTTGAAGTCTGACGAAGACATTTTCCATTTTTGCAAAATCTTACCAGTTCATATTAAGTTCAATTACCAAATGTTAACTGAACAGTTTTTTAGAACTGAGATTCAGCAGCTAGTTTCACACTTTAAGTTAACAAGGCAGGTAGCGAATAACAAACTAAGGAAACCACAATTTAAAAATTTTTACGGTAAAAGAACTTCAGAGTATATAATAGCAGATTTGGTTAATAAGCTTCCTAAAATATGTAAAGATAAAATCACATTAAATAATATATCTAAAATACTCAAGGTAGAAATGTTGAATCAACTAAGTACTCGTACATAAAAACACGGGTTGGAGCAGCCTGTACTCGTGGGCGAAAACTGGTTTCCCCGGTGCAGTGCTCGGCAAGGCTTACCTCGCCGAAGATAACGCGGGCTCTAGTTTTATACATGTAAAACTAAATATCAATTTACTTGATTTGTTTGCTTTGCGTGTGTTTGTGATTAATTTTAACGAATTAGTTAGTAGGTAACTGTAAGTTTAGCCACATCTAATTAGTATGTGCTACTTTTATTTTAACAATAATTGGCTCAGGCATCGAGACAAACCTCTTTAAGGTTTTACGGTGTTATTTAATGTAAATCTAATTGTGATTATGTATAAAAAAAAAAAAAAAAAAAAAAAAAAAAAAAAAAAAAAAAAAAACTGCATTATATTTATATTTTACTATTATTTGAGAGACATTTGCATTTTTTTTATTAAATTGCTTGTTAAAATCCGGTACAATCTGGCAGTTTGCCCTGTCAAATTTGAAAACTAATGGCAGTTCTTAGCGTTATCTGTGGAAGACTACCTACATTGAAAAAAGTTGAGTTGACGTGTGTGCAATTAATTTTTTGATTGTTTTTTCTCTAATAGTCTATTTTTAAGTTTCCTTGCAAATGTGATGAAAAAAATTGTACAGTCGAAGACACTGTTAACTGTACATTTACAAACGAACATAAACCTTATCGCAACGTATTAAAGTCTACGGGTGGTCAGTTAACAGTGTCTTCGTGTGTACCACGTGTAGTAATGAAAAAAAAAATCGAGTCATTAAAAGCTGCTAATACTCTCGTTAGTTATCCCTTTCCTACTTCCCTTGATGCTCAATGTACTATATTTATATGATTATAAAAAGAACATGTAATATTACAGGTCACACCAAGTCATTAGAAACCCAAGACGTTCCATAAGTGTTTTGCAACTGATGAAATAACAATATAACGTTTATAATTACTTGTAGTTAAGATAATACCTACTTACATTATACATGTCAGATGTCAATTAAGTACCCATTTTTTATTTTATAACACACAAATAATATGATTATTCTAGTTTATTTATAGTAATTACTATTATATTATAACATTTATGATGTTCATGTTTGATGTTTATGAAATGGTACAGTCACCCAATAAAAATGTTGAGCATACTTAGAACCTTGTCATTGTAACAGTCATTGTCATTGTCATCCTTGATATCTGATATAAACTTTGAAGTTCATTATGACAATATACTAAAGTGCTTAATATTTTCGTTAGGGTACTACGAAAGTGAAATATCGTCGTCTTACTTACACAAACTCGTATCTGCATATTGTTTTGCTGTCCGTAAACTTATTGCCTCGAAGTATTAATGAATGGAAAAGCAGATACGAGTTTGAGTAAATAACACGACGATATGATACTTTAGTTTAGTATTTTTATAAAACTCTACGATCAAAACGATCTCCCAGAGAGAGTCTATGTATTTAATCTTTGGTGTGTTTCATTTTATAAGTATGTGTATAAAAAATTGATGTTTCAATCTTGCTCGTAATGATTAGTCGTTCGATTCGTCAAGAGCGTATGGGTGTCGTCCTTTATAATATTTGTGGTGACATAATTAGAAACACTTGCCTAGTAATATGACTTTTTCAACTTTAACAAGTAATCAAAAAGTTCTTAACATTGTTGTTTGTTTTTGTTTAAACTTATCGTTAACTTATAAAGTAAGGACTAAATTCTGTATCTCTGTTGAAAACGAAGCATTCATTTTATAAGGATTTGAAATTTTAGGTTTTAGTATAACTTTATGAGGATTTATAACTTGCAACGTTAGTAATAACATTCAAAACTCTGAAACCCTTCTCCTTTTTCAGGGTAATCACCGCCACTCCGCCTAGACCAGCAATAAAAATAACAGAGATTAAAGACAGCAGCCAACTGAACGGGTTCGTTAGACCAATCGCAAACGGCCACGTCAAGCAAATAACCAACGGGAACGCCTCAAACCAGGCGCAGGAGGCAATCACAGAAACCCTGACCTTCCCCAGTGTTCCAACCTCCAATCTCACAGTGTCAATGACCGCGCTCTCGCCCCTCGATGCTCGGCCAATCGAGACAGTCTCACTCACCGACATCAGTCGTACTAAGAAGAAAAACAGCATAACCAAATTATTCAAAAAACCTTTTAAGATGTTTGGACGAAACAAGACTAAAAGTCAGCAAATTCTCGTCAATTACTCTGCTTAATATTGCTACGTGGTTTTGCACCGATTTAGTAAATACCCGAGAAGATTAGTCAAGCATGTGTTTAAATTGGTCTTGTAACGACGCATTCACTGCCACCACATATATGCGTTTTCGTTACTTTCACTCGGTGCCTTGAACGCACAGACGCGTTCATAATATGTAGTGACTTTCACCCTGCGCCTTCGACGCATATATGAGTTCTGAATTTTGAAATGTTCTACTTATGTCTAATATGTTACTTCTTAGATCAGAAGATATTTAATGCCCCAAATTATACTACAAGTAATTATACAATATTATTACGATTAGGTACTTTCGGTAAAAAATATTTGAATTATAAACGTCAATAAAAATCATCGCAAGCACTGAATTGTTTTTCTGGTGATCATTATTAATGTTATCAAATGTAATAAACATGTTTTAAGAGTATACAATATTAATTACCATGTTTTATTCAAAATAACGTGTTCTTCTTGTTAGAATTACCTAGTTCCAATGGGAACAAACCAATGTCAAATTAGTATGAACTCATATGTGCGTTGGAGGCACTGGGTAATAGTCGGTTAAACTCACATGTGCGTTTGGGGCACAGCAAAGTGCGGCACCTGGTGAACGTCCAGGAAAAGAGGGTGGCAGTGAATGCGTTAACTGGATTGACGCACTACATCAATGTAAACCCGCCTTTACAGCAAGTTATGCTTGACTGATTTGTACGGTTTTGAATTCGGAACTTCGGTTAAAAGGACGCGCTATTCACGCGTTATTCGTACCTCAGTTGACAGAAAGAGACGAAGCTAAAGTTGGGTGTGAACGTGGCACGTGGCCGTAAAGGTTTTTACTATGAACAAACTTTTACAATTTTTTACGAAATTATACAAAACAAAATTAGTGCCGTCCAGATGTTTTGTTACTTTTGATGATGTATTACATTGTCTTGTCCAAAGCTTTCAAAAGATCTGATTCAGTTGTGAAGTCTTTACCACAGTCGGCCATTTTTTATGTGAAACTGCTATATAAATATGATGCGTTGACTTTGTGTATGGGCTATGACCTTGGATTGGTAACTGTCTCTATCTATCATTTGCTATCTCTAAGCATATCCTTCCCTCTTGCTTCGCATATTATTTAGAAACGTAAGCTAATACGTAAAGTTTTTTTATTAGTGATTAAAATACACTATGGTGTTTTCGTATCGCATCGATTTTTACTGATTGCTATGAATGATGCAGGGTCGATCATCGAACAAAAAACATTTTGACAAAAGCCATTAAATTATTAACAAGGCCTATTAAAAAGTTGAAAAATGGAGTTGATCCCTATGCAGAGTTGATGCAGTTCATCGGATTTTGTCCTCGTAACGCCTAAAGGCCTTTTAAAAGGCATTCTGTCAATGTTATTTTGAACTAAACTCAACTAACGACATTTTTTATGACACACTAACGAAAAGGCACATTTTATCCAAGACTACATCGTCGTCATTATTACTATAGGAATATAGTTGATTTTTACTATAATTATTATTGCTGTCATTTCAGTGTGGTTTAAGCTTTACAGAGCTGGGATTCTACACGGTAATAACGATATCGTCTTTGACGTGTTTCCGTATTGTCAACGTTTTGTTAGCTCATGTAATGTCGTTTGTAATAATGGCAACCGAGTCATAAAAGATTCTAAAACAAGTCAAACGCGATATCGTTATAACGCAGTAGAATAGAGGCCCAGTATAGTTGTCTTATGACAGCTACGTATCTCGATTTATTGAGTGATTTTTGATGGGTTTAGTTTTTTTTTTAGTTACGTAAGTTTATTGCATAAAACGGTCGTAAGAGCAAGTACTTTTGAATGATATTTTTTGAATTATTTGTATATATATAGGGTAAGTTTTTAAAATACTATTTGTGCCAGGGCGTCCTGTAATATGTATTTCAAATAGAAATATGTGTAACAGAGTGTATTTGTTTATACGTATAAAGTTTTGGTGTTATACTCGACGTTATACAGTATACGAGATGAAAGCGTAGGTGTTCAATATGAAACTGGCTTAATATTATACTGTCGTTGACAGGATTACGTAAATGGCGTCGCCATTGTCAAGTTATTTTTCGTCCGTTGTGTATTGTAATTATATTATCATATTTTATATATAAATTCTATTGCTGCCGTCGAGCACAAATGTATTTTATATGCAATAACGAACAATGAAATTGTCGCTTAGTGCCTTCTATTACTAAGAAAAAGCCAATTTGTAAGGATCGATTTATAAAATTTAATGAATGTTTTGAAATAAATATTTTATTCATTTAATGATTGTGTTATTATGTCAACTGTGCAGCTTTGATTGTATATACTGTCGCCATCTTGTGTATTGATAACACTGGCCTACACTGATTTTGGTGCCTAAGATTTTAGACCTGACTTTGGGTATATTTTGTGAGCTGATACGAAAATATCAGTCACATTTTTCATATCAGCTCTCGTTCATTAGAAAGAATGAAAACACGCATTTTTTAAAAAATATTAATTTATTTGGAAATTATACATCAAGAAAATTAGGATGATTATTGCAACATCTCAACTTACTTTCCATAAATAAATTCTTACTATTAATGTCATAAAAGTGATAATCAGACAGACTGATTTTGAATAAAACGATTTTTTTTAAATAAGAATTGTAGGTAAACCAGAGCTGTCAGCTGACATCTTGTAGCAGCAATAGTTTATACCACCTACCTTACCGACTACAGATACGGACAGAGCTGCACCAAACCAATATTTTTTTTTTCTAGGCCAGTGTAATGCTAGGTTGGTCATACACACTCTTAAGAACAAAAGTTGTCTCTCCTGTGGTCAATAGGTACAAGCTTGTGTGCATATAAGTTAAGTTTGTATATGATAGGTCCTGGCGGCGTTTATGCGGAAATGGTCAGCCAGAAAATTCGGCCTTATAAATTTCAACTTCCGGTGTGTCTACAGGAAAGACGCTAACCTAAATCTGTGTATGACCCAGTTGCTTAAAAATATCAGAAGTCTAGTTTCGATTCAACTGTACAGTTAAAGTACGCAGTTGAATAGTTGCGCGTTTATTAGACGCTGTAGAACTTCAGTTTGAACTGCACTGCTTTATTTAAGGAGGCTACAGAGATTCAGTTTTAATTGAACAGTCGAATTGTTCAGTTAAGACTGTGCAGTTAAAACTGAATGTCCGTAGCGTCCTTAGATAAAACTGAAGGACCCATTAACCAACCACCCGCCAAGCAACAGTGTTCGCATTGATGTGTTCCAGTGTGAGGATAAGACAACCGGTGAAATGACTAGCATAGAGGCATTCCATCTTAGTCTTCCATCTGAGGTCTTAAGAATTAATTGGTCTTCTTAGTCTTGAGAATTCAAATGTCTATGGGTCTCAGATTCCACTTAACATCAGGTGGCCTGGTCGTGTGCTGTCCTTAACATAAAAAAGGTCTGTAGCCCAGTAAAATGGCAGTCAAAATGTAAGAAAAGGGCGGAACACGGAACAGTATCGGCACGATACAAGCATAACGTAATAAATATCTACTACAATAATTAATTAATTAGTAATTAATTTATTACACTGTTGTTCAAGTAAGCACGGGAGTATACTCGTAGCCTTTGAGCACGGGCTTGTCAACTGTGCCAACATCATTTGGTTGGAGTTCAAGTATTGAGGAGTGGTTTGCATGATCGCGGGGCAGGTTATCCACGCACCCACCGTCCAAGTGAAGTACACAGTGCAAAGCACAGAGGTCTTTCGAAGAACACATGATCGTCCATACGGTATTAAAAACAGGCTCTCTAATTCTACTCGGTAAAAAAATATCGCTTTTGACATGTTATCGTTATTGATCGGCGACCGGTTTTTTTTTTCGACGAAAGTATAACATGGGTATGATTTTACTTAAACTTCGTGTACAATTTATATGTATATTAAAAATTGTTGTATATTAAATACAACTACGCTCCTCTCACATTGTTGATGTAGAATGGTCATTCTGTTTATATTATTCTCAATGTTAAAAGGAATCTATTGAAAATATCAAAGTTGGAAAAAAATGATTTACTATAACCAATTAAATACAGTGAGTTTTAAAAAATATGCTCATATTTTTAACAACCATGATCCATATTAGTTATTACGTTTAACGTGAAAGTGACATGAAATACTACCATTCGCCGATCATTGGTTATTGTATTGTCAACGTTATGATAACTTATTTACTTGACATAAATGTTACATACATACATACATAACACGCCTTCATTCCCAGAGTGGGGTAGGCAGAGCTACAGAACTACCAACAACTCTAAAAAGATTTGTTGGTAATTCTGTAACCACATTTTGCACAATCAGGCTGAGAAGTTTTCCAGTGTACTATTATTGACAGGTTGCAAGCCCATCGCCTAACAGTACTTCAAGCCCTTACTCCCTTAACATAACATAAATGTTAGAAGCCAGAAAAAATCTTTGGGAGGTTTAAAAGATATAACACTAAAATATTGAATCGTCTAGCCTTCTTCGTGGGGAACTATGACATGCTCGGCATTATTTCGCGGAAGTTTGACCCTGGTGATCTCCCTGGCTTGGCATGCCTTGAATGGTAGCCAAGTTAAAAACAAAACGAGAACAAGTCGTGAGCAATATTGTTTTACAGAGTAGAACAGAGCCTGCAATTTAATCTTTAGTTAATTGACGATTGCGCAAGTCATGCTAGAGCTTCGAGCTATCGTGTTAACGCCGCCATACACAGGGCGATATCGTAACAATCCGTCATTGCGATGTTAAATCAAACGATGGATTGTACAAATTTCCATCGAAGTCACGATGTCGTTATAGACTGATCGTTCCGTGTATGGCGGGCCTTAGGTTGCCTGTGCAAAAAGGTGTGTTTAAGTATTTAATGGAAAGCCAGTTTCGTAAATTCTAGTTTATTATTTCCTATCAAGATATGCACACACTATACACGCGGACGAGGTGGTCGCTGCCTCCGCTCGCGAGCAGCATGCGCGTCTCTCTGTCGTCTTTCGGCTTGAAGCTGAGTTTCCGAACTGTCAGGTGATGAGCCGCGCTGAAATATATACAGTTTAGTGAGCTCGAAAAAACAAGGGTTCTATACCATTCTCGTATGGTATCTTAGATCCTGTGCTCAAGAATGTAAAGCAATATTTTATATGTCAAATTAAATCTAAAAACATGTTCTTTAAAATATAAATATCACAGGTTTAAAAATAATTCAGTACTTAATTTATTTACATAACCTCAAAACACATCAACCGATCAATGAATGCTGCTGATGCCGATGCGGATGAAGTTTTGATAATGACAAACATTCTTCTATATGGAAGGAACAATGGGAACCCACTTGGATTCCCAACCATTCGAAAAGAATATTTCGCAATTCTTGTGCAATGTTTGAAAAATCGAATCTTTGTCAACGTTGGACGCACGTGGGGGCAATTTTTGAAGCTCACCGACGAAAAACGACTAACGTAAAATAATCAATTTGTGCAGCGATTTAATCTTCGAGCGAGCTCATCTTTTGGATTTGATATGATAAAGGCGTCATGATACAAGTCTTTATTCCCTTAGTCGCCTCTTACTTCATCCACGGGAAGACATGGAGTGGCACTATTCTAACCTGGCAACCACACGAATAATTTCAGTAATAATTAAACATCGGAGACTTGTCGCATTTAGGTAGCATTTGACGTTTCTGACAGACTAGTGATGCCACAATGTTTTTCTGTACAAGCCGAGCAAAAGAAACCAATAAAAAAAGCTTTTCAATCATTTAATATATTGTACATATATGACATTAGTAATAGACAATTAATATTTGACTTGGTTCTCACTTCTTAGAAGTTATCCTACGTCTTCTATTTGAGAAAATCCACTTGGTGTAAGAAAATGATCTTTCGACTTCGACTGACATGATGGGTAAATAAAGCATTCTTCTGTAATGTTGTAGCGTATTTTTGTTGGTGTTCTCATTGATTTCAACTTCTTTGTTTCGTAAGAAGTTTTTTATTGTAAGATATCCTAGATTTTTTGATAGGGTTCCCTTCATCTGGCATAACTTTTTTTGGCATAATCATCACTTGGCATAATCATTATTTGGCATACAGTCTTTTTTTTCAGAAACAGTATACTTTTCAGGATTATTTAAAATAGCATTGCATAGAGCCCATTAGGTTATGTTAAGGTACTGATACACATGCTAATTACTAGCACGAAAGCATGCTACTATTGAGCAAATGCTACCTATTAGCATGTGTGTCTATGACGTGCTCATAATTAGCATGCTTTTTAGTAGCATACTCAAAGATAGCACGCCCTGCTATTTTTGAGCGTGCTACCTGAGGCGGGGGTAGAGAGGGGAATGGTAATAGCAAGTGTGAACACGTTTGCTAATAAGCATGCTAGTATCGATCTGTTGTTTGCAACAGGTGCATGTGCCTGCGTCTGCCAAAATGTCTCGCTGGGGTGACGAGAAAACCATACGTTTTATTAATACAGAAATAATGAATTAGCCGGAATAGCATATCGCATAAAAAGTCAAATTGATGTGGAAGCATACGCAAATGATTTTTATAACCCGCAATATCTTCTTCTCGCATTTCTCTTATCAAACGTACACTAGCTCCAAGGTCTTGTCTCCTGGTCAACCAATCACGAACCCAAATCTTCCTGCTTTTTTTCTTCTTTCTATTTCTCAAAACGTTGGTGATGCATTGTATCGCCACCAAAAGAATTATTTTATTGAGCTCTAGGCGGAAAGCTACGATGTCCATCGTTCGTGGCAGAGAGCACGCTACTAAATGGCATGTGTATTCGGAGTATTTGCTTTGAGCATGCTTAATCGTGAGTATGCTCAAAATTAGCATGCTTATTTGTAGCAAATGTGAACAGTGCATAAGCACGCTCAAACCAAGCATGCTCATAAGCACACTTTTAAGCATGCTATTATAGAGCATGTGTATCAGTACCTTTAGGTTTATTTTATAACAATCCTAAAAGTATACGATTTCTAAAAAAATTATGCCAAGTGATGACTATGCCAAAAAAAGTTATGCCAGATGAAAGTAAACCTTTTTGATAATACTATTTCTAGCTTTTGATTATCTTTTGGATGTTCAGTAATGAAAGTGACTTTTCAACTTATTTTTAGGTATTAATTAGTTAGTTTATCTTATCTGAAAAGACACTCGAAAAACGTGTCTCATCACTAGTGCTACCTAATTGGCACTCGTCGCCGATGTTTAGTTATAATAAATAAACCAGTACCTATGATCTAGCTCCTTCAGCAGCGTCCACTGGTCCCCGAACGCGTAGAACCTGATGGCCCCGCGCTCCAGCCCCACGGCCGCCACGCGCGCGCCCGGCGCCAGCGCCAGCGCCGTCGCCGCCTCCTGCAGCGCCAGCGGGCCGCCCCGCAGCGCGTAGCTCCCGAGCGAGGACCCGGAGGGCAAGGACTTGCCCCAGATGCACACCTACAGAACAACATTCATACTTGTGAATATTTGTTCTACCGAGGCTTGGATGTTTTTTTAGGGTTCCAGAGTCAAACTAGAAACCTTCATAGTTTTGCAATGTCCGTCCGTCCGCAGCCTAGCGCAAACTCTTAGAACTAGAAAGCTGCAATTTGGCATGGATAGATATTAGTCACGCCAACGAAGTGGTACAATAAAATGTAAAGCAAATTTTATTTTAGGGTCTCGTCTACCCCGTAATGTGGGGTGTGGAAACAATTTTTCGATCCCTTAATCTGTTTATGAAAAATTAAACTCTAACCCCCTTACTTATGAACGTGGAATAAGCTTGGAATAGTTTATGCCATGCTGTCCTTATCTGTAATTGTGACATATGCATCTGACAGAAAGTGACAAAGCATGGCATAAACTATTCCAAGCTTATTTCACGTTCATAAGTAAGGGGGTTAAGGCGCTAATATATATATATATTAGAGTCAAGTGTCCCAACAGCTAAAACTAAAAATACTAAAAATCTGTTTTATTTTAAATCAAATCACCTAATTGACAAATTTAAAAGGAAAAATATCACGACTAAGTAGACATCATTGGTTCTTGAAATGCAGGCGATTAAAGTTTTTATACCTACTAAAATCATCTGAGACGGCACCAAATTACTAAATAGAAAATTAGTTATTACTTGTTGATTTATGTTTGTAGTACTTAACGGCTTCGGAACCCTACACTGAGCATGGACCGACATGCTCTTGCCCGGTTTTTATATATTTAAGTATATACATACATACAAAACATCACGCCTTCAATCCCAGAGTAGGAAAGGCAGAAATACCAACAACTCTAAAAAGACTTTAATAATTCTGTAACCACATTTTGCACAATCAGGCCAAAAAGTTTACCAAGCCTTTATTCCCTTAGTCGCCTCTTACGACATCCACGGCAAGACATGGACTGGCACTATTCTAGCCCGACTACTACACTTGGGAGGTTCAAAAGTAAAAAATATATAAAGTGCAAAGAACTTGCTTGATTTTTAAAAGTACATGATCTTTAGAAGTTTGTACATCAAATAACTAGATTTCAGCGGTTTCAGCTGTGCGTTGTCTATCAGTCAATTCGTCACGTAATGTTTTATATCTCTTTCTCTTTTCACCCCGTAGTCACCCAATGCTGAGTGTAGGCCTCTTGCAATGCAAATATTATATATATTTTGAAGATAATAGTAAATTGCCTCTTTTGGTTTTGTTTACATTTATGCCCATTTCGTTTGACACAGACCAAGTAATAGTTCATTGCGAACTCTACAATTTAAAATTATAATCTTCGTTAACAATCTACGAGTATAACCTACCTTCCCCTCCCTAGATCCAGTCCCAAACAGACTCGAGTCGTGTGCCCACGCGCAGCACCATATGATCCTCGTATGGACCCCATTGGTCTTGTCTGTGCTCGCCACCTGTTCAAGCAAGTTTGAGCCTTCCTGCCTAGAGTACAGGGTCCACCGGCGGTCGCGCGACACCGACAGCAGCTGGAGGCTGTCTGGGCTGAACGAGAGCTGCGTGACGGTCAGCTGGTGGGAGACAAGCTTTTGGATTTGTTGCCAGGTCTTGGTTTCCCTGGAATTGAGAATGATTTATACTAATATTATAAATGTGAAAATAACTCTGTCCATCTGTCAGTCTATTTGTTACCGCTGAACAGTTTTTTAGACTCTGTTAGAGTTTAGTTTAGTATGGCAGAAGAAGCATGAAAGGATTAATGCTGCTGAAATGAGATCTCTGACAAATATGTGTGGAGTTAGCGAGATCCGAGAACCAAGTCGATTTGAAGATGTAGTGATGAAGATCGAAAAGGGTATGCTAAGATGGTTTGGTCATTTAGACAGGATGGATGGAAGAAGAGTTACGAAAGAGCGAGAGTTATGGCGAGTGATAGTGACTGAAAATGTCGGTAGGGACGCACATACAGTGATCAAATTCGCGATACACTGAATAAGGGCCGAAACAAATGCACCCAAAATTGAAGTAAGTGCATGAAGAGGTTGATGAATGTAGAGGAAGCGAAAGTTGTTTGTTTAGGCCGGTGCACCTGGCGTCCCATAGTAAGGCAAGCACGGCTCACCTATTTTGCTCAAACTCGTACTCGTATGAGCACGGCGGCTTGGGGGCTCGCGTGCCTCAGGCTGAGCCGCTCAGCCTCGTCCAGCTTACCATATGAGCACGGCGGCGTGGTCGGCGCTGGCGGCGCGGCCGGCGGAGGCGAGCAGCGCGGCGCGGGGCTCGCGTGCCTCAGGCTGAGCCGCTCAGCCTCGGCCAGCTTACCATATGAGCACGGCGGCGTGGTCGGCGCTGGCGGCGCGGCCGGCGGAGGCGAGCAGCGCGGCGCGGGGCTCGCGTGCCTCAGGCTGAGCCGCTCAGCCTCGGCCAGCTTACCATATGAGCACGGCGGCGTGGTCGGCGCTGGCGGCGCGGCCGGCGGAGGCGAGCAGCGCGGCGCGGGGCGCGGCGGCCAGCGCGAACACCTCGTAGCCGTGCCCGTACAGCTTCTGCTGCTCCGGCCACAGCGTGTTCTGCATCAGCGTCTCTTCCGTCGGGGGCTCTGGGGACAGCCGTATTTAAACATTTGGTGCCCCGGCCCAGTTAGCTTTGCCGCCCCATTAAGTGACGATAAAGTATTTCATATTAAGAAAAAATCCCCTTTCAGCCTGTCAGCTCAGGCCATGGGCTTCTTGGCCCAACGGTAAACACGCCCGTGTCTGGCGTGACATGAATTGAGCTAGCTTGAAGAAAGGCAGTGGAAAATACAAATGGTATGGTGTTTGGGCGAAACGAAACTTTATGCAACAGTGAGTGATGATATGCCTTACAGCACCGTATATCAGTATAATTGGGTTATCCCATAATTTTGTAATGTATAGTGATTCAAAAACCATTTCGAGAAAAAGGGTTGTAGAACCATTCCCTGTTATCAGATTATTTTACAAAATTAGTATTAAATAGTTATTTCTAATTTATCATTTGACATTATTTGACCTGTAATTTAGTGACGTCACGATCTTCATTGGTAAGTTGTGTCTAATCTGTGATCATCAACCATAGTACTGCATATAATATGAGTCCGGAATGCAGTAATAAATAAATAATGTATATGGAATGTTGTCTTATTTATTTCTGTTTTATTTTAACGCTTATTAAAATTAAGACAATTTTTAACTGTATATAAACATGACAAGGTCAGATCTTTAAAAAAATGGTATGATTAAAATACAAGTCCGTCTTGGAACCTCCGCCCGTAGGCTAGTCTGTGGGTGAAATTGTCAAACTCAACAAACTAAAAATAAAATTTCGGTTTGTTTGGTGTGCAACGTATAACTACTCGTTTTCTGATTTTCTGCATTTTAACAACATTGCTTCCAATTCTACGGAATTCTACACATATTGACCATCGCCAGATCTTGGATACCGATATTTATTTATTTATTTATTTATTTATTTATCAAGGGAAACAAACAGCAATATATAATACATTATGGTTAATACATTGTAGCTAGAACATTGGCCAAAACAGTTTCCACTACTAGATTAAATACACTTGATGCTCAAGGTGAACTTAAGAACTAAATAAACTTTGGTTAATTGTTTCAGCGTTTGAACATGCATTAATGCATGCACTTAAGTGAGAAACTCATAATATAGTGTTACATTACAGCTTTCTTCCAAAATAATCAAACTTATTTCTTCCAAAATAAACAAAATATTCTTGCTCATAATGACGACCAACGCTGTACATTTATTAAACTTTGTAAGGGCTGATTCCACTAATCTACCCAAAGTGGATATAGTCAGGATATTGACATACTTGGGAGACAGCTCCAATCACAACGTAGCTGAAATACGTGGAGCTAAAGCTCTAATGTAAGTATGATTTAGGTATAAGAATATAACGTTCACAATACCATTAATACTGTTTACCTATATTGACATGACTTGACATTGACATTTTACGTGATCTGACAGAAACGCGTACTCTCAAACGAATTCAATAGTTTTAAAGCATTTCTCAAACAAACCAGCTTGTAGTGACGTCATAAAAACATTTTCTTTAAAAATTAAAATAAATTAATATATTGTTTTAAATGCAAAAACCGTGAAATTAGTGTCTTCAATTAGTCTATTTTATCGAAAAAAAATTAAAAACCAGTGGTATTTTTTTTTGGGATAACCCAATTAGTATTTAAACTACACTGTTTTAACACATAACCACTTTATTCATCGTACGAAACGCAAAAATAAACAGCGGAGGTACATAGCCCTCCAGACATTGTACGTAACTCGTCAAAAAAAACAAGGCGCTTTCATTCAAGAAGTGCATGCGAACGCCATCTAGGGAAAAATCTTAGTATTAACCATTATAACGCTAAACAATTAGCATGGCTTGCGCAAGTGTTACCGCCGTTGAAAAAATAATTAGGAGGTGGTCATCCCGCGCGCCATATTATTTGTTACCTTGCAATATTAATCGATCCTTGATCAAAATACATTAATCGATCGTTGTGAGATCTCGCTTTTATTGCTTAATAATTTTTTCATGTTTTTTATATTATTTTTATACTTTAAAAATCTAATACAGAAAACTAAGGCCTTCTAACCTAAACTATCCGAGTCGCTTCTAGTTAACAAATCTTGATCGCTCGCTGCATGACAAACTAACTTCACTTCACTAAATTAATGTTTAAGATGTTCAAGTTTATGAATAACAAAAGTAGTGTAAAAGTTCCGATAATCAGGGTTGAAAAATTATGTGAAATTTAGCGAACCACATCCTACTCCCTAAATCTCACTGAAAACCAGAATCTAAACAAAAAGGAAAAAATATGGATTTTTACAAATTTCAACACGTACCTGTCAAGGTGACGGGGACAAAGTATCCGTCGCTGTCCTCGTCGTCGGCGAACACCGCCTTGTTGGACAGCCCCAGCGACGGCACCGACGCGCCCTCCGCGCCTGGCGCATAGATCAAACGTAAGCACAAATAAATCAAATCGATTGATTTATTTGTAAACATTGGTAATAAGGTACAAAGACTGGTTATGAGTATCGCTGTTATGCCACTAGGCAATCACCCTAGCGCATGTACAGTCGAGTTCATAAATATGTGTACACTTTAGTATGAGGGGGTACATTATAGTCAAAAAGTATCTGATAAGTATTCTGCTAGCGCTTAATACGCTTTTTGGGTTAAGAAGTTATACTATCTCATAGTAAAATTGCAGATGTTTTTTACAATATTAGTAAATTTATGACTTCACGTTATATAGCTAGAAATTACTTTACAAAACTATTGTATGACATTGACTGTGTATGATTCTCCAATTTAATTTAAATAATATGTATTAATTGTTTTAAATGTATTGTAAAATCGTAAATGATGAAATAATAGAATGGTAGACATGTATGTACATAACATCACGCCTTCATTCCCAGAATGGTGTAGGCAGAGCTACAGAATTACCAACAACTCTAAAAATTGTTGATAATTCTGTAACCGCATTTTGCACAATCAGGCTAAGACATGTATATACTTGTGTATAATGAAGACAATGTAATTCTTAGATAAAATTTTAAAACATTTTGCATGCCTGTTAAGGTGGGTACGAATTAGAGCAACCTCGGGTTGAGGCACGCACGGCTCACCTATTTTGCTCAAATTTGTACGCGCTCACGCGCTGTGCGTGACCACCGCACGAGCGGCGCGCGGCGAGCCGTCAAGAGTCGGTCTTTTGACAGACCGCGAAATTTGGACGTGTATCCGAGCGTGCCGCAGGCAGAACGACAAGTTCTTACTTGTCTGTGGGCGAGGCGCGTACAAATTTGATAAAGTTGCTGAGCCGTTCCACCACCGAGGCGTTTTCTTCTTCTTTTTGTTAATAATTCGGTGAAATACGATAAACGCAGCCGCGGCTGTCATCGTGTACGTCGCCGTTTTGAAACGTCGGCTCGCGGCGAGCACGCAGCCTCACCCACGCATGTTTATGTGCAACAATTTGGCTCGCGAGCAGCTCGCTGCGCGGGACGAGCATGCCTCAGGCTGAGCCGCTCAGATTCGTACCCAGCTTGAAATGGTGAATTGTGCTATACTCTTTTGTTTCTGTAATATTACCATCTACCATATACGACAGTTCTGCAGATAAATCCTTTGACTTTGTATCCAAAAGAAGTATTCTGTAAGATAAGATTAGATAACGATGACGTTATATGAGCTCCTACCCACTGATTTAAAATGTGAATCAAATCATGAAACATTTAACCGTCGACTGATGAACCTTTTATTGAATAATGCATTTTATTCAGTTAAAGAATTTGTTGACATTAAACTGTAGTTCTAGGGCTCTCTAAATTGACATTTGTATTACTTGAATTAGTATTAGTGTAGTTTTCTAGGTTTCTATTTGTCCAATTTAATTATTCATAAGTTATGAATGATACTTTTAATTTGTTATAATTGTTGTACCTATTTTGACGAACATAGATCAATGCTTGTAAATTTTAATGTAATTGTTTTATGCAATAAGCTAAACTAAACTAAACTAAACTAAACACAGACCGTCGCCGTCCCCGGCCAGGTCCTCCCGCACGATGGTCCGGTAGTTCCCGGCGAAGGTCCCGGGCGCGGCGAACACGCGCACGACCTTCTCCTCGGCGGCGGAGGCGAAGGCGCGCGCCGACAGCGGCGCCACGGCGGCCAGGTCGTACCCGTGCACCTGCGGCCGCGCCAGCTCGTGCCACTCCGCCGAGCCTGCGGGCATACCGCTATAACCAGAGGGCGGAATTTCTCATGGCAAAAATTGAAATGTCATAGGGATTGAACATTTTGCTTTATCGACTTTTCCAGTTATCGATATTGTGTAATCACTAATCTCTTTGTTATTTTAGTTTTGCTTTTATATTAAAATGTAAATGTCATTATTGATTCGCATTTAGTTATTGTTTTCAACAATACGTGAAGTTTTAGGATTTAATTTGTAAATTTTATGTTATTTTTGTCTAAAACACATGTCTTTATTAACGGTAAATAACAAATAAAAATAAAGCTAAATTTAAGACCTAGAACTATACAATAATAATGAAAACTACACCTACATTTACCAAAAACTATATTAATCTAAAATACCGCTACTAGACGGCATTGTTAATATTGGAAAAATATTTTGCTAAGTGTAATGTATCGATAGGAGGGATAATTCTATTTGGTAAAAGATCTTGTGCTACGTGAATCAGAACTACTTGTCGATAGTCGATAAAATACTTCGTTCTATCCCTATGACATCAATTTTTGCCATGAGAAATTCCGCCCTCTGGCTATAACAATACACTTTTCTTAAACATGCTCGGAAAGAACCGTTTTCCGATTAAAACACAACGATTGAAATATGAATAATACATTTTGATACAAGTACGGAAAGTATGTCATTTTACACGAGTCCCGAAGTAACTTGGCCCGAGCTGCAAGCGAGGGACAAGACTAGGGACGAGTTAAAATGACAGTTCCGCACGTGTATCAAACTACGTTTTTTAACACATTTGCGAAAAAATATCAATGGAACAAAATAAATCAGTAAATAAAACTATCACACGAGAGAGTCAATTTTACTTGACATAGACTTTATGAAATGGCAACGGTTGTGACCATTCAGCCAAATAAAAAAAGTCACAGTAATTTAATTACCTATATTTAAAAATCAAAAAGTATAATCTCTATTAATCAGCGGTAATGCATAAAGGTGGATTCACATTACGCCGTACTGGGCTAGGCCCGGTTTCGGCATGGTGTAATGTGAATTCACCTTTATGCATTACCGCTGATGCACTATCTAATCATTCGTAATACTAATTCAGATTCAGCCATCTTAATGAGAGCTGTTTTTTTTTAATATTACCTAGATACATTTTATGTGTGTATGTATGTTTGTATGTATTTAATTTTAATATTTTATGTTATATTACCTATGTATAGTCTCAATAAAAATCTAAATGACGTAATCAAAAAGTGGTTGAACATGCAAACTCTTTGGTGGATGCACGGCTTGGAAGTTGAAACAAAATTATATTTAAAAAGAATGGAAAACTTTAACGCACTAGTGCGTAATATTCAACTTTCCGCACGATATACAGCTACGAAAAGTACCACTTTTTGAGCAACTGTGTTAAAAAACACTTTCCGTCCGTGACAATATTTTATTAAAAAATGATCGCTATTGCCTGTTTAATCAAATTGACCATGAAAAAAATCCCATACACCCAATTTAATAAAAAATGGCGGTCTCTCAATTAATCGATATTTTTTTACTAATACTTCTAATTATGCATTAGTACCATCTCTTCGAATTTATTGAAAAAAGCATTATATATGCTTCGGCAGAAATGGTATTGCCTGACCTATATTTTAACAGGCCTCGCTATTGCTCGGCCTGCTAACCACCTTGTCGGACAACCCCTTAATTTCCGCGCCTAGGCAATAATGTACTATTTTCATGTGGCATACTCTGAAAGTAGGCCATATGTGGGAAGCACATTGAAAGTGATGCGTGTCAACCCTAGGAAAGAATTGAAACGGAAGTTTTGAAAAAAAAAGAGCTATGTTAATGGACCTGCGCATTAGTTTATCGAAAAAGCCGGTCAAGAGCGAATCGGACTCGCGCACCGAAGGTTCCGTACCAACTTATAAGAACGTAAAATTGTATTGTTCCATAGTGGCATAACAATTAAAGTTCTTGACTACCTAATAGGTTAGTCCAACTAAAACCGGCGACCACAATATTTTCAACAAAAAAAAAGCCGGCATCAGTTGGATTACTTGGATTAACCTATTAGGTGAGATGAGGTGTGGATGTACCTACAATTTTAAAAGAACATATTTTTTGCGTTATTTAAGGGGGTTTTTTAATGAGGACTTAAGAGATAATACAATATGCAAAATGATCAATGTACCGCAGCGCCGCTTGTGGCGCCCACACCGCGTCTTCTATGGGTGAATCAACTTTTAAAGTCCTCCTTTTCTACACACAAATAAAAACTTACTAGAATATGTGAGATTGATAATGGTTTACACATGTTAAAATTAGATAATCAGATTTTCGGATTTCACTATTCATAATCATAAACCAATTCTATAATTTTGTAAAAACATGGTAACGCAGTGGAAAATGCACGTTTTTCATACAAAACCCGGGGACAACGTCGTCCCCTGCGTTACCTGATATATTTGTGTAAATCATAGAAGAATTTTTAAAATTGTCAGCTAGAAAGTAAGTTTAATTGTCTGATTTATTCAATATATTGACCAGATCAAAAAAAAAATTGCATTCTACCAAATGAAGGTGACATAGTGAGACATAATTGGGGAGTACCTTAAAAGTTGATTCACCCCTATGCACCCAAAGTGCCGCCACATTCTCTGGTATTACAACGTCTCTTTCAGGTCATTCTCCAACGGTTGATGATGATCATGGGTGGGGGCTCCCAGCCGTAACAGACGGGCGGTCGATCGGTCTCCCGGTCCCTCCTGTTCCCCTTGATTGAGGGTAGGATTACCGGCCCAGCGACGCTCGCATCCAGCATGGAACTCCAACGGTTACAAGCTACGTACCATCGGGCCGGTTCCACGGTGCGTGCAGCCTCGTGGTCTGATCCGCCGCTACACTAATGAGGTATGACGCTTGCGGCGCCCAGGCTACGTCCTCAACGCGCCCAAAGTGCCCGCCGCAAACCACGCGGGGCGTCCATTGATGCGTCTCCTGCAAAAAAATACATAAAATGACTAGAAAACCTAAAAGGTACAACTTCTATACAGATGGAGTTGCAGGCAAAATACATACATACATACCATCACGCCTTAATTCCAAGTGGGGTAGACAGAGCTACAGAAATACCAACAACTCTAAAAGTAAAAAGATTTGTTGATGATTCTGTAACCACATTTTGCACAAACAGGCTAAGATATTTACCAGTGTATTACTGGCAGGTTGCAAGCCCATCGCGTAACAATACAACACGCCCTTATTCCCTTTGTTACAGACAAAATAAATAATAAACTACATGCTTACCTTATTAAACTGCCACATATGAAAGCTTCCGTTATACCCGTGTGCCATAAATGCTCCCCCTTTGGGACCAAACCGGCTCCCGTAGAAGCCCAGCCCGTTCCCCCCTACTTCCCCCACTCGCACCCGCTCCACCCACACGCCCTCCCGGTCTTGGTCCTCCAGGGTGTCCTCGGGCTCCCAGATTATGACGGTTTTGTCCAGGGACGACGAGAGGAGACGGTATACTGGTTTTTTATTGCCATCTGAAACATTATTGCACTAGGGATTAGATTTAATTCATTTAATACATGTAGATACAAATAACAGTTGCTGGTGGTTTGTATCAAGGTTCCACAAGTGTGTACAGTTGTACAGTAAAGAAAAGAATTTCCAATTAGCATTTGTCAAATAAAATATATAAATTTGGACCTTATAAAATCTTTATAAAACCTGTCGCGATATGTTCATGGTTAAAACCGGGCAAGAGCATGTCGAACCATGCTCAGTGTAGGGTTCCGAAGCCATTAAGTACTACAAAAATAAAAATCAACAAGTTATAACTAATTTTCTATTTAAAGTCCTTTGGTGGCATCTTAGATGATATTAGTAGGTACCCTTTAATCGCCTGTATCTCAAGGAAAAATTATGTCTACTAAGTTGTCATAGTTTTCCTTTTAAATTCGTTATATGCTCTTTTATTTATTATTTTTTCTGATTTTTAGTATTTATAGTTTTGGCTGTAGGGGAGGGGACACTTGAGTGTAACAAAAATTAGTGCTTTAAAGCTTAATATTTCATAAACGGATTACATAATCGAAAAACTGTTTTAGTTGAAAGACCTATCCAACGACACCCCACACTATAGGGAAGACGAGAAAAAAAAAAATACAACCTCACGTTACGTGTAGGGGAGGTATTTTTTTTTTTTTAATTTATTGACCACTACTTTGTTGACGTGACTAATCTGTTATTCATGCCAAATTACAGCTTTCTTGTAAAGAGTCTCTGCCCTAGACTGCAGACGGACGAACGGACAGATATGGCGAAACTATAAGGGTTCTTAGTTTGACTACCGAACCCTAAAAAGGGACACCTAGTCTTATTTTATTACTAACCTGATATTTTTAAATAAAGAAAGTAGAATGAACACCAAGCTAGTTTATTTGAAAACTGGACTATACGAAACTAATAATTCACCTTTATCCACGGCGCAAGGATGCCACTGCACTCCATAAACCCAGCCCTCATGCCCAGCCAGTACAGCCTCCAGTTTCACCGACCACTCCTGCCCATATGCAGGGAATACTTTTTGTTCCACCTTGATCCCGGAAGTTGCTTGGTCTACATGGAGCTGAATACGCCACAAGCGGATATAAGTGTCTTGTGATGCTGAAGCCAGCAATAATGTGGTGGCATCTGCAAGACACATTGATAAATATTTATAATTCTTTTTGAAAATAATGCACTTTAGACAATAGAGATTAAACTTAGAACAATTTACATCACTACATAGTATAAAACAAAGTCGCTTTTTCTGTCCCTATATCCCTATGTATGCTTAAATCTTTAAAACTACGCAACGGATTTTGATGCGGTTTTTTTTAATAGATAGAGTGATTGAAGAGGAAGGTTTATATGTATAATACTTTAATCTGGAGCAAGCGAGGGCGGGTCGCTAGTAATACATAAAATAAAGTTTATCAATAGTCAAAATTATGACTCATATCAATAATTAAGGTAGTATGCATGTATTCAAGCTTAAATAAAAATCTTAAAAGCCCTCCTTGGTTTTTGCTATTGATATGTAAGTACTAAAAGTGTAATTTCCTTTTCCTTGGTCATATTAACAACCAAATGAAACCAAACAAGGCCTAAAACTTACCAACATCCACAACATCCAGCCCTCTAACCCAATCCTCATGCCCCACTAACGTATGCACCCGGTGGTACTCATCCCCGGCAAACACATGTATCTTGTGGTCATCCAGTGCACAGAACAGCACTGGCTTACTGCTGGGCAGCAGGTGAACATGCAGCGTGAAACAAAGACCAGACTGGAGGGAGATAGTCTGCTTGTGGTTTGTTGTCCCTATAAAGACCATGAAATTTAGTGACATACAACATAAGTGTGTTGTTCAACACAATTCTAGGCAATGTTTAAGATGTATTTTTACTAGAGAAAGCACACTGGTAATTTTTTGTATTGGAATTACCGCGGTAATGGTAAATTACTGGTAATTTCCATACTAAGAATTACTGGTTTGCATTCCCTAATTTTTACCCAATAAAAAAATCATCTATCTAAATCCTACCCCGTTGCATAGTAAAAGTGTCAATTTGCCCATGTCAGTGATCAGTGCACCATTAGTGAACTTTTTTTAGAACAGATGATAAAATTATGAGCTAATAATTATGCACTTATCACAATACTGCTAAACATTTTAATAAGGAGCAATATGCGCTTTAATTACTTAGTCAGTAAGGTCCATTTCGCTCTTATTTGAATTTATTAGTTATGCGGTTTAGCAGTATCACCAACAATATCACCTTTAAGCTGCCTGCCTTGAACGAACATCTGATTGTGATCATAAGACAAGGTAACATATTAGATTATTAGAACAGGTAATATTTTACCATTTATCCTTTCCCAAACTCGAATAGTGGAGTCTATAGATCCCGTAAATACAACCAAATCATCATCTTTAGTATAAAGTCCATGCAGAGACATTACTCCATCTTTGTGTCCAGTCAATGTGCTCGTCACCTTCCAAACCCCATCAACTCTGGTCCATATTGCTGCAGTTTTGTCTGCAGAACTTGAGATCAGTTCTGTGCAAGTACTATTTGACTTACGGAGCCATTTGACACAGTTCACTCTGGAGTTATGGTGACAAAGAACTGTTATAGGGTTCCCGCCTTTTAAATTCTGAAAAAACATGAGAAGAATTGTTAATTAAGAATATCTAACTAAAGTAAGGTCTATCTAAAATCTAGCTTTATTTTTGATTAGATTCGTATCCTATAAGAATGAACAGTTTTACCGTATCGTAAATAACAACAGCATTTGTAGCACCATAGCATATTATCCCTTCATCGTTCCAGTCGGCTAATTCAGGCATGCGGTTACACGCGACCGACGTGTATATTTCGCTTACGCTCACGTTCATGATTTTTCAGATTCGTGCCTCATTTGAAACAATAATTACATATGTTGGTAAAGGCAGAATTATTTGTTTTCTTATGTTTATAGGTTATTTTGTCATATGATATGGCTGACTGCCATACCATCTGTCAACTGTCAAAATATTAGTTTTTTTGTTTACGAAAAGAGATAATTGGTGAGAATAATCTTGATTTAACCGTTACACTTTGCACTGATTTAAAGTTACTTACTTTAATTTCATATTAATTCAGAATAACGTTTAAATATTTTATTTTATAATTTTAAAATTCAGAACTGTTTCATCTACAATTATTCACGCGGATCGTGAAGAAGAATTTAAAACGAATTATATGAAGGCGCGAAAAGTAATAATAAATAAACGTCATCATCATCTGTACGAAGAAGAAGAAGAACTGTGTGTTTTTTTAGCTATTGTGTAAAGTGTGGAATAATGTCCTATTTATTTAATAATTTTATTTAAATTAAGAAGTTTTAGAATTTATAACAATTATGCCGGACATAATGATATTGGGTATACCTGTAAGCTTCCCCTTTGAGCCGTATGATGTCCAAAAATCCTACATGGAACGAGTAATATTGAGCTTGCAAAACAATACAAACGCGTTGCTGGAGTCTCCCACAGGTACTGGAAAGACTTTAAGCCTACTATGTTCTTCACTAGCATGGTTATTAGTGAAGAAGGCCCAGTTACAAATGAATGCACAACTTGGAAATTTTGCTGAACACAATGAAAAAGGTGGTTCTCTGCGGGATTCCCTGAAGCAAGGCGCAGGAAAGAGTAAGGATAATATGACTTGGGGTATGCCAAAAATTATTTATTCATCCCGTACCCATTCACAGTTAACTCAAGCAATGCAAGAGTTAAAGAGATCCAGTTATAGACATGTGAAGGCGGCAGTATTGGGCTCTAGAGATCAGATGTGTATACATCCAGAAGTATCTAAAGAGACAAACAACATGAACAAAGTTCACATGTGCCAGCTAAGAGTCAAGTCTCGGACTTGCCATTTCTACAACAATGTTGAGTCTAAGAAAGAGGACAGGGCTGTTAAAGGGGATGAGATCTTGGATATTGAAGATTTAGTTACTGTTGGAAAGAAATTGAAAGCCTGTCCTTACTATTTAGCAAAAGAATTAAAGCAGGAAGCTGATATCATATTTATGCCTTATAATTATCTATTGGACCCTAAGTCAAGGAAAGCTAATGGTGTTGAATTAACTAACAATATAGTCATTTTAGATGAAGCTCATAATGTAGAGAAAATGTGTGAGGAGTCTGCATCACTACAAATAAAATCTACTGATATTGCTCTGTGCATAGAAGAGATAACACATGTGATGAGATCATTTGGTGAAGGCAATGATGATCAGCTAGATGCCACCATAGATAATAATCATCCCAAAGACTTTACGTGTGATGATCTGTGCGTCATGAAAGAAATTATGCTAGCTTTTGAAAAGGTATTAGATGGAATTACAGTGGGTAATGAAGGCTCAACGTTTCCTGGAGGGTACATATTTGAATTGCTGGAAAAGGCAGAAATAAAGGACCATAACCAAATGTCAGTTATTACATTGATTGACAATCTCATACAATACTTGTCAACAGCTAGTGCTTCTCCATTTCAGCGAAAAGGAGTGGGCCTTCAAAAGATAGTTGATCTTTTGAATGTTGTATTCAGTGGGACTACGCATGCACATAAAGAGAGAGTGAAGCTTTGTTACAAAGTTCACATACAAGTTGAAGATAAAAAGAACAACAAAAAGTCAGACAGTTGGGGTGCGCTGAAAACTAGCAAAACTAAGTCCTCTGAAAGAGTCTTAAGTTATTGGTGCTTCAGCCCTGGCTTTGGCATGAAGCAGTTGTTGGAACAAAATGTGAGAAGTATCATTCTAACTAGTGGCACTCTGGCTCCTCTCAAACCATTAATTTCAGAACTTGGGATTCCTATTGGAACACAACTAGAGAATCCTCATATTGTTAAGGCCAACCAAATATGTGTTAAGATCATACCTCAGGGTCCTGATGGTACACAGCTTAACTCAAACTATCAGAACAGGGACAATCCCAAGTACATTTCGTCTTTGGGTCGAACCATATTAAGTTTCTGTAGGGTGGTTCCAGACGGGCTCTTAGTGTTCTTTCCATCCTACCCCATCATGAACAAATGTCAAGAAATGTGGCAGTCTGAAGGGATATGGACTGGCATCAATAATATAAAACCAATTTTTGTGGAACCTCAGAGGAAAGACACATTTAATGCCATAATCAATGATTATTACAGTAAAATTAGTGATCCCAGCACAAAAGGGGCATGTTTTATGGCTGTTTGCAGAGGCAAGGTCTCTGAGGGGTTGGACTTTGCAGATATGAATGGTAGAGCAGTAATTATTACTGGATTGCCTTTCCCTCCATTGAAAGATCCTAGAATTGTTTTAAAGAAGAAATACTTGGAAGAACTAAGGATTAAAGACAAGGAATTCCTGTCTGGAGATGAATGGTACTCTTTGGAAGCTACAAGGGCAGTCAACCAGGCTATTGGAAGAGTCATCAGACACCAGAATGACTATGGAGCCATCCTGCTTTGTGACAGCAGATTTAACAACCCGAAAATCAAAGGACAGTTGTCTGCTTGGCTAAGAAACCATATCAATGTCTCAACCAAGTTTGGCGAGACAGTAAGTGAAATCTGCAGATTCTTTAAAAATGCAGATGCATCTTTACCTGCTCCAAGACTCAAACCTTTACTACCCAATGAAACAAAAATGAGTTTTAAGGATAATGGCTCTGTTAATCCAGGTGGAGTGTCCTTTCCAATATCTCAAACCAGAACAGTCAGTAAGGCTTCTAGAAAATCAGTCAGCCAGTATCCTAATTCCAATGAAGTATATGCTGACTTTGCCATGGACTTCTACAAGAATGCTCAATCATCTGCATATGTAAACGAGTTTAAACCTAAGCAGGCAAAAGATCTTTTTAGTTTAATTGATAGCAGCAATCAGTCTAATAGCCCCAAGCAGGAACCCTTGGTAACAATTCATAAAAGAAATATTGAGGAAACCAGTGTCCTTGCCACACCTAAAAGGAAGAAACTGAAAATAAAACCATTTGGTTTTGAAGAGAACTTGATGAACTCAAGCGAAGTGCCTGGCAACTCCGTTGTCATAAACAAAGAGCCTCCTACATCTTTGATAGATTTTGTAAAAGAAATAAAAACATTATTGCAAGCTGAACAATACAAGAATTTCCAATTATCTATATCAAGTTACAAAAAGGATGGAAACTACAGTGAATTTTTAACAATTTTAAATGGTTTACTAAACAATAAGAGAACATTTTATTTATTTAAAGGCATGAAAAGATTTCTAAAAGAAGAGCATAAAAATATTTTTCAGGAATACTGTGATAATGTAAAATTAGAAAGCTTATTAAACTGACTTAATACATTATTTTAACATAAAATGTTTTTTAAATTCCTTGCAACATTACTCTTAAATAAAACAAAACACAATTTATTAATAACTATATTATTACAGTAATAATCTAAAGATAATCATAACATGTTAAAAGACATTGCTTGGCGCCTCATTGATCTTACTGGCTATCTCAACAGAGTTGATTCGTAGCATGGTCTGCTCAGCTCTCTGGAAATTGATTCTCATGAACTGCTTCCTCCTCTTCTTTTTAAAATGTACTCGAGTGTGCGACAAGCCTTTGGACACCACTGTGGCTGTTACGGAGACCAGTCCTGGTTGTACTAGGGGACGTCCAATAAGTGAGAAATCTTTAGTAGCTGCAAGTAACACTTTGTCTAATTTAATCTTGTCTCCGATGTTTGGTGGCCAGTATCCTTCAACAACAACTAAATCCCCATCGGTTACACGCCATTGTTTACCCAGAAGATGGACTACAGCAAAGTTTCTTGAGGCTTTCTCTTCAATCAGTTTGTTGCATGTAGCTATGACATCCTTTTGAGTGTCCACCGGTGTATTCTCTCTGGGTATAAGGTTTGTTACAAACCTTGATAAGATGCCTCCTAAAAGTTAATGTTTAGATTACAACTAAATAAATGAAGTGTATTTTTAACCTGTGAATGCAAAAATTTATCTAGAGATTGTCTTACCCTGCCCACCCGTAAAAGTAGATGCAATTTTTTGTAGGCCTGCTCTAATCATGGCCATTTTGCAAGCGTTGTTACTATTTGTTTAGTTATTTACAGTTGAGACAAAAAAATAAACCCTTTTTAACGAAACATAACCTCACACAATTCTACCACAGGTAAACCGAAACCAAATTTAATCAGTTTGACATTGACATTTTAGGTATCGTTCAGAAACAAAAAGTTAAATACAAGCAACGCTTTCAAGAATAATTGAGATTATTGCTTGATTGTTTGATGAGACATAAATAGTGACAAATAATAATTGAATAAATTTATGTTAAAGTAAGATTTCTACGTCTTACTTTGGATAAGTCTTTCACTTTTACTTATAAAGTGCAAACAATATCCGCGAGATGGCATTTTGCGCAATATTTTTAGTTATCGCGTGATTATGTAGATGTAGGCAGAAAACGGTTTTTTTCTTCTTTTTTTTTATTAATGTTTTAAAGCTTTTTTTATTAATCTAATTGTACGGTAATGTAACGAATTATATATGAATTCGTATACGCAATATGTTTCTAAATGTGGTTACAGAATTACCAACTAGGTTGTGTCTGTAGCTCTGCCTACCCCACTCTGGGAATGAAGGCGTGATAGTATGTATGTATGTAGTATGTGTCTAGCCTATCCTTTAAATTCAAAGACAGGTAAGTAGTTTGGCACACCTCCGCGGATCACAATCAAATACCATTCGTTCTACTTACAGTGCGCGCGATTATAAGCCAATTGGGATACTTAGACCTCTAAAATTCTGATAAAGGAACTGGTTTCAGGACAAACAAGACCCGGAGGGAGGACTCACTTTAAGGTGGACGAAAATACATTCTACCTTATAAAAAAACCGGGCAAGAGCATGTCGGACCATGCTCAGTGTAGGGTTCCGAAGCCGTTAAGTACTACAAACGTAAAAATCAACAAGTGTAAATAACTAATTTATTTTACCTCTTTTTTGGCGTGAGTAATATGCATATACATGCCAAACTGCAGCTTTTTTTAAAAGTTAATGAGAAGGCACTCGAGCACTCAGGCCACCAGATGTTAAGTGGAATCTGAGACCCATAGACATTTGAATTCTCAAGACTATAATCCTAAGAGCTCAAATGCGTTGCTAACCCTGAGGACTTAGACGGAATGCCTCTATGCTAGTAATTTCACCGGTTGTCTTATCCCCAGGATATCCCTATTATACACAGGAACACACAGTTTTCTAGTACTAAGAGTCTCTGCGCTAGGACATGGCGAAACTATAAGGGTTCCTAGGTTGACTACGGGACCCTAATAATGATGTAAGCGAGGGCATAGAGAAGGCAAACGAGCACACAGGTATGTGGATGGTAAGTGGGATTTTAGGGCATAGCCAAGATGCAAACCCCGCTAACGTTTCCGTTTTCTATCGACTCGAAATGTATGGTGTTGGCGTAAGCTAATAAGTCGATTTTCGAAACCACCATGGGCTTAATATCTGTTATCCATGTCATAGCTCTGCTCATTTTGAAAAAAGTATTATTTTCATGTCTGCCAAAATCTTTAATAATTTGCCAAATGACTTGAAATCCTTGGATTGCCAAGGTTTCAAACCCAAATTGTTTAAGTGGTGCCTACAAAGAATGTACTACTCTGTTAATGAACATTTTATGACCACCCGTGTGGTTGCCGGGTTAGAATAGTGCCACTCCATGTCTTCCCGTGGATGTCGTAAGAGGCGACTAAGGGAATAAGGGCTTAAGGGCTTATTACTGTTAGGCGATGGGCTTGCAACCTGTCACTAATACACTAGTAAACTTTTAAGCCTATTTGTGCAAAATGTGGTTACAGAATTATATACAATTATTTTTACAGTTGTTGGTATTTCTGTAGCTCTGCCTACCCCACTCTGGGAATACAGGCGTGATGTTATGTATGTATGTATGTATGACCACCAATAACCTAATCAATATTAATTTGTTATGTTTTGTTATTGTTAGTATTTTTTACAATGCCATTCAAAAATGATTTATTAAGTATTGTAATTTGCTGTTTACCACTTTTCTATATGCATGACTTATTTTTAGTTTGACATTATTAAATACATACTTACTTTACATAAGGTTTTAATGACAAGCATATTTAAAAACAAAATATTGTGCGCCAAATTCTGGCTGATTGTGATGTACCAAATACTAACCCTACCACCATTTATAACCACTCGCATTCAAACAATAAATAATTTTGTATTTTTGTATTTGTATTTGAAAATAGCTAACTAAGCGTATCTTGACTACGCTCCCAGAGTCCCATAGATATTTTAATTACCAAACCTCCAATCTTACGGTTAGGTATTTATTTTCTCAGAAGAATTACAATTCGCTTATCGAGAAAATACAAGTTATTAAATCTATAGTCAATTACATAGCATGAGTATACGTAGTGGTTATATTAAAACAAAATGGGTTTTAAATGTTTTTACGCTAAATATTCTAACACTGGGCTGTCAGTATATTAACTCTAAAGTATTAATTAAACATTTTAAATTTATTTTCCCCGTGTGGTTGCCGGGTTAGAATAGTGCCACTCCATGTCATTCCGTGGATGTCGTAAGAGGCGACTAAGGGAATAAGGGCTTGTAGTACTGTTAGGCGATGGGCTTGCAACCTGTCACTAATACACTAGTAAACCTCTTAGCCTGTTAGTGCAAAATGTGGTTACAGAAATATCAGTAAGTCTTTAGAGTTGCTGATATTTCTGAAGCTATGCCTACCCCACTCTGGGAATGAAGGCGTGATGATATGTATGTATGTATGTATTTTAAATGTAATTACAAAGTAATATAAAAACTAAAATATCATATTAAGTAAGATACCACTTTACTTTTTCTTAAATATTATTTTTGTTTATTTTATTTACGGGTAGATCAGTCTTGCAACTAAGAATCTTAAGACTGCAATCCTGCACCTTATCGTTTGTGTTTTCACGGTAATTAGTTTTTCAGGTTCCATGTGTAGATATAGAGTCACTACTGTGCGTAGTGTGTGTAGGCAGACCGACATATTAGGCATAGGGAGTGGCTCTGTATCCTTGTCAAGTCCGCGTACTAATCAATTTAGAAGATCGTTACTAGATTTGTCGTTTCCCAGGAACATTTTGTCCCACAGTGTTTGTGAACTCCGCACAGTGGCTCGACGTTCGCTTGATTTGACTGTACCTACGTAAATCCAAGCCATCACCGGCCACTTAACGGAATGGGTTGTGAATTAATTTGATCTCCATTCTTTGTTCCGAGCACTCCCCCCAAATTGGGCAAAGCTACATGCCTCGGCCAGATTAAAGTGCCAAAAAATGCAGCCGGTAAATCTAGCCCTGATTGTTGAATTGTGAATGTCCATTTTCATTTTGTAAATAAGAAATCTTCTCGATTTAAGTTAATGCTTTCGTTCGTACAATATTACACTGCCTACTACATTTTTCTGATTTGCCCAAAGGGCCTTTTGTACCGAAATTTATAATTTTGTGCAAATAAATAAATAAGTAGATAAGTTTACAAGACATAAGTTTGCATTATAAGAACACAGCATTAATTAAGTGATAATTACGCAACTACTCGTATACCTTCTCCGTTTTCGTTGTCCTCAAGTGTAGATTATGTATTAGTTACAATTACCGATCAGCAGAATACTGACACCGCTATTTCCTAGTATTATTCTAAAATGAAAAACCGGGCAAGAGCATGTAGAAGACAACATTAAAACAGCGGTCAGATTTTTAAAGCAGCGCTGAAATTCTACACGGTAAAAACCGGGCAAGAGCATGTCGGAGCATGCTCAGTGTAGGGTTCCGAAGCCGTTAAGTACTACAAACATAAAAAATCATCAAGTAATCACTAATTTTCTATTTAAAGGCAATTGGTGCCGTCGTAGATGATTTTAGTAGGTATAAACACTTTAATCGTCTGTATCTCAAGAACCAATTATGTCTACTTAGTCGTGATAGTTTTACTTTAAAATTGGTTATATGCTCTTTCATTTTTTGATTTTTTTGATTTTTAATATTTGTTGTTTTGGCTAAAGGGTGGAGGGACACTTGAGTGTAACAAAAATTAGCGCTTTAAAGCTTAATATTTCATAAACGGATTACTTAATTAAAAAACTGTTTTAACAAACCCATAATATTTTTGTAAGACCTATCCAACGACACCCCACATAGGATAGACGTCTACTAGAAAAAAATACATCCCCACGTTACGTGTAGTACTTTTTATTGTACCACTTTGTTGGCGTGACTAATATGCATATTCATGCCAAATTGCAGCTTTCTAGTACTAATAGACTTTGCACTAGGCTGCGGACGGACGGACGGACATAGCGAAACTATAAGGGTTCCTAGTTTGACTACGGAACCCTAAAAATTGCATCTATTTGTATAACTTTATTGTTATAATTATAATACAAACACAACCTACCTACTAGGTTGTACAGGTGTATTGGTAAATATTTTAAATTCAAAATAAAATATATTTAATTATTTCTAAGTTATGCATTACCGGAAATATGAAACAGGAGGGCTACCATTAAAATAGTATGGGTAGGTTCTTTTCTTGGGAAAATTCGATGGTCTCGAAAAAACATCATACTTGTGCGTGTGTCTCCTTTTTTTGTGCCACCTAATACTTTAGAGGACTGAACTAAAACAATCATTAGCCTTTTTTTTAAATTCGATGACTTTTCTTTTCCTTTTACACCTAGACCGATTTTTACGATATGTTGTAGATTATGAAAAAACTAGGAATATACGTTTTCCTTTACAAAAAAATTGTTCTTTGAAAGAAACTTAAAACACAACCGTAAAAACCTATTTTTCCTAAAAAATAGGTTTCCCCCTAACCCTACCCTACCCCGGAACCCTAGTTCCGTAGCCAAAGGGTAAAAACGGGACCCTATTACTAAGACTTCTCGGCTTGTCCGTCTGTCTGTCTTTCACCAGGCTGTATCTCAAGAACCGAAATTATGTATTTATGTTGCCGCTATAACAGCAAATACTGAAAATAAATAAAATAAATATTTAAAGGGGGCTCCCATACAATAATCGTGATGTTTTTGCCGTTTTTTGCTCGATATTAATAACGGCAACAAGTAGTCGCTTGAAATATTAACAGAATATTTAGTTGTATATTCACTTTAAGAGTAAATAATTCAATTAAAATTAAATTATTTTTTAATATTTATTTTCCGTGTAGTTGCCGGGTTAGAATAGTGCCACTCCATGTCTTCCCGTGGATGTCGTAAGAGGCGACTAAGGGAATAAGGGCTTGTAGTACTGTTAGGCGATGGGCTTGCAACCTGTCACTAATACACTGGTAAATATCTTAGCCTGATTGTGAAAAATGTGGTTACAGAATTATCAACAAGTTTTTTAGAGTTGTTGGTATTTCTGTAGCTCTGCCTACCCCACACTGGGAATGAAGGCGTGATGTTATGTATTAAAGGGGAGCTCCCATACAACAAACGTGATTTTATTTGCCGTTTTTTGCTCGATCTTAATACAGACACCATGGTTGTATACCTAGATACATACATACATACATAAGATCACGCCTTCATTCCCAGAGTGGGGTAGACAGAGCTACAGAAATACCAACAGCTTTAAAAAGTCATTAATACATTAGTAAACTTCTTGTCCTGAAAGTGCAAAATGTGGTTACAGAATTATCAACTAAGTCTTTTTAAAGTCTATACCTAGATAATGGTACGGAAACTTCGCGCGCGAGTCCGACTTGCACTTGGCCGGTATTTTGTAATGACTACAACATAATCAACAATCAACAATTTGACGACACGGTGGCAGTTGGAAGTGACCCTACCTCCGAAGCCAGCGGTCCTGGGTTCAAATCCCGGTAAGGGCAGATATTTGTGTGATGAGCGCGAATATTTTTTCCTGAGTCTTGGATGTTTTCTGTGTATTTAAGTATTTATTTCTCTGTATTTATCGTTGTCTAGTACTCATAGTACAAGCCTAGAGCTAAGTTTGGGACTAGGTCCATTAGTGAGATGGTCCCCTGATATTTATTTAATCATGGAGATCGGACTTGATTTAGGAGGTAAGAAACGTACCGAAATTCGTATGTTTTTTTTTGACACCTTTTGCGCGATTTAAGCTTCGCGATACTCTTAAGGAGTGCCGTTAAGACAAAATATATTCTTATGTAACGGTTACGAAAATGTCATTGCCAAGTGCGAGTCAACTTGCGCACCGAGGGTTCCGTGCATAAAGCGCAAGCTGCGACTAATCAACCGACTTCAAAAAAGGAGGAGGTATTGCTTTATACTCTTATACCAACCGCAATATTAAGGTTTTATAAAGTTGTTAACACCCCCAAATTGGATTCCCTGTGGGGGAAAATATATGTGCGCGAGTATTTATTCGTAAGTTGGATACTACGAATAAAATTTTCTTAATAATTATGGTGAACTTTGCCCTGTACAAACAGCCACACAATTAAAGACGGAAGTGAGAAAATGTAGAAAGAGATGAATATAGATTTTACATAAGAATCTCATGTGCACGACCAAGACAGATTCTCTCTGTTTATCTTCATTGGTCACTCAGCTGTGTGGGCGATTGTAGAGTTAAGCAGTGAGTCACTATGACGTATGACAGGGACCTACGGTTGTCGAGGTGTATAATATGATTGCCTAATATAATTGGCTATTGATTGTATTATACAACGTGTTACAAAATAATCCGTAAAAAAGAAATTACTAAAGTAGTGTCAACCCTTATTAAATAACGTCAGTTCAGTATCTTAGGTATACAGTTTACTAGGGTTAAAAAAAAAAAACAAAAATGAATAATTAACTCTAGCACTGCACCAAAAATGCTACAAAATCTACGATTACTGCTGATAATACAAGTCTAGATCAATTGATGTGAAGTGGTTCACTGAGGCCTTATTCTACAGTGGCATAACACTAATTGCCATCGTATTTTTACACATTACAATATCTCTTATTTACTTGACAGTCATGACAGGCGTCTTACAAACAATAAGACAAACAATACGTGCAGAGGCAAAATATAATATATTTTTAAGAAGAACAGATTTTTGTTTGTTTGCTTGAACGCGCTACTCTCAGGAACTAATAAACCGATTTAGATGAAATTTGGTATGGAGATAACTAAGGTCCCGGGGAAGGATATTGTATACTTCTTATCCTGGAGGAAATAGCGAAAAACAAGGTATTTGACATAATATAGATGACACTATTAAATTGTGATTTAATAGTGTCGTCTACATAATAATATATATATAGGGAAGTAGTGGAAAACTAATTCTACGCGTACATAGTCGCAGGCGTCTTCTAGTTTATTTTGAAACACAAAATATAACACGCATCAAGTTTGCAGTAATCACAACTTTATACGCTTCGAAAGTGCTACAAGCTACGAATTGCTACGAGCTACGAACTGCGCGAGCGACGTAACTTTAACCCAGTTTTCACGGCGAAGTGGGCGAATAATCTCGTTATTGGTGGCTAAGTGGTCTTGACTCCCGTGATGCCTACGGGGTTGCTATCGCTCGTTTGATTTTCAACCTTAAAGCTCTTGTAATAATCAAGTAGTAAATTGAGTTATGGATGTAAATTATTTGTTATACCACCGATGCAATGGTGCATTATACTTCCTGCCTGGGGGGTGATTCTCTCAACACAGCGCTGCGTCGATTTCAAAGGTGAAGTTTTATCCGGCAAGTTTAAGAAGTCCCGTCGGAGCGTAGAAAACACATTTTAGCGCGTGACTTCTTAATTAGGCAGCTTTATACGGCACTGAACTCGACTCACCTGCCTGCTGCCTAATTGAGAAGGCACTCTCTCAAGGCATATCTCTTACACAGTCCGACCGATTCTCATGAACCTAGTTATTAACCAACCAGTTCTTTTTAATTTGAAATATTTCTTTAGTAAATTGGCCTCATGAGGGCTCTTTTACACGTCAGTAATATGGCGTGAATCAACTAGCGCTTCGGATATGATTGTGGAGAAGAAGCGCCGCAAGAATGTCAAGAAGTTTATTCCATCATAAAAAATAATGATAATTAGAAGTAAGTTACATACATAAGTACATAAAAGTACGCCTTCATTTCCAAAGTGGGGTAGGCAGAGCTAGAGAAATACCAACATCTCTAAAAATACTTGTTTATAATACAATTCTATAACCACATTTTGCACAATCAGGTCAAGAAGTTAACTAGTGTATTAGTGACAGGTTGCAAGCCCATCGCCTAACAGTACTACAAGCCTAGAAGTAAGTTTTACTTTTTTCTGGTCATTTCACCGGTTGTTGTACCCGCACACCTGAACACAACAATGAGAACACTGATCCTTAGCGGTAGGCTAAAGGACAAGATGGTAGAATCTGCTATTGTGAGTGTCAATTTTGTTCTAAATAAAATATAAATTGGATAAATTACTATCTAGAAAAATACATTTAAAAAAATCTGCCGTTTATTTCTTTAAAGACAATCATTTTTGGTTTGTCTTAATTACAATTATTTAAATATGTATTACAATTTTGAGGTACCTTCTATTCAATTCTAAACATCAGTACCTACTTATCACAATTATAACAACTTAAATTGAATTAAATATTCTAATAGTTTTTTACTTAATAAATATTTTTTCACCATGTTCTTTGTTTGCTTACATGTTTTTTTATCAATTTTACTAACGAATGGAAATTAGTTTAAAATACTGGGTAGAATTCGTAGACCTCAAATATACTTAATACGTGATCATGAATTACTGGTTCCATGAAACCAGTTGCAACTGAAGATATCAACGAATCAGAACGTCCCTAAACCGCGCAAATAAAAAGCTTAAGCAGCAATCCAGGTTCCATTTTAAAAATCCAGGTCTATCTCGGCCGGCTCGAATCGGGCGGGTTCGGGTATTTCCGTGGGCGCTCGCCGGCGTCTGGGGCGCGTTGCCATGGCGACGGGCGGGCACGCGGCGCTCTCGTCATTGCGGCCGCGGCCGAAAACAAACATGAGAGCCGGGGCTCTCCGGCCGGTACAGGAGCACCATTCTGAGTAATTTTTCAGCATCGGTGATAAGGTTATCAAGCACATGATATACGTAGATATACATTATTTGTCTGATAGCTTTAGAAGGGGTTACAAAGGATTTTTGTGTTAGATTAAATCCGGTTCGAAGGACCATATTGTTTCAAAGTGATTGATACAAGGATTGTCTGTTTGAATGTAAAGCTAGACAAATATACTTTTAGAATTTTGGGGACAGTGTAATTTCGCTATCTTTCCAGAATTTTCAGTTAGTGTAAAATTAGACAGACATACTAACAAAAGTGTGCGAAAAACCCAAAAACCCTGGTAGAACTGAAACGCGGCTATACAATCGCCTAAGAACAGTATACTTGCATCCTTCTAACGTAGTACCGCGTCGTTCGCCTATGTCCATCAATGTGAAGGGCCTATAAGCGTGTATAGTTCAGCGCGGGCTTTCCCGGGCGCTCTAACAGGCTCTACCATACGGCGAGCACCCCAGGGCTTGGCAGTGGCAGCGGGGTGGAGCGGGGGGGCTCCAGCGGGGTCGCTGCGCGCGCACGGCGCCCGCGTCAGTCGCAGGGCGGCGCGCGAGCGGCGCACGGTCGATACGCTCTCCGCCATGATACGCGCACGTGGTGGTTAGGGCCTAGTGACAGAACCCACAGGGTCTCGAAATATGTGCCTTGGATCCGACCCAGCAGCCAGTCTCTTTTATTCTGGTTGTAATACCATGCCAGTGCTTTCATAGGTACGTTGCATGGGTGTTGTAGCGCTGGACAGCTCCGGGATTTGTGGATAAGTTGGAGCTGTTCTGGTCAGCTTTATGCGTTTGTACCTCCTTAGCATAATCCAATATATTGTGGACTTTAATCCAGAAATACCGGTACACTTTGGCCGTTATATTCCATGCAAATAGCAGCGTATCCGTAGTTTTATTTGTAGTTGTTTGTGACGAAGGAAAGATGTATCCAACAATCGGTGAACCCTTTTGGACATGTGGGATTTTTGTTTATTCATAAATAACAGCCTTATTGTTAGGCAGAGGGCTTTTTTCATAATAACGAGAGGAACTGGACTGCCGAGTCCCTTTTGAAACCTACAAAACTTTTTACAGTTAAGAAAAAATAAACATTTCATATTTTAAACGCATAATTAAGTCACACATTTATAAGTAAGTGATCACTTCAGTACCTTGACGCTGTAACGTCAAATATGTATAGTATAAAAGTGATCAATTATTAATGACGTTGATTACTAATGTCATCTTTAATTACTACTGTGGAATTAGACGAAACGTAGACCATTACAGATTCCATCGAACAATGATTATTGAGCAGTTCCGAGAATCAGCAATCAATTTGATGCTTCGAAGGCTGTATAGGCCGTATTAACTTAGTTACCCTTTGGTCTACCAGTGTATTGCAATAGAGCCACATACCCGACCAATAAATGTACCATGTTAAGGTATTTCGATTGCACGTCTTAAGACATATATCAATTTTTAATTTCGATAAATGTTATTTTTATTTTCTAGGAAGTTAGTTAAAAGTGAAAGACGGCCGTAAAGAGTTAGGTAACGAATTAGTATCCCGAATAAACCCGATCTTTACTAATATTATAAATGTGTTTTTTTTGTTCCATTTTCATAGTTCGACGCTTGAAACGCTAGAAATCGATCAAAATGTTATATAGAGAAGTAGTATTTGCCCAAAGCCACACAGCGTTTTATGATCCCGAAAGTTTGGACAGTTGCCGAGGGTAAAGCGACGAACTCGTGGGTAATCAGTAATCAGTATTTTTATTGCTTTCAAGATGGTACATTATATATGTATAGCTATGAAACCCTGTAGGGCACTACAATATAACTAAAACTGTCATTTGAGTAATTTACAATGGCTTAAGGCTATCTCTTAATTCTTATATAAAGGTATACAAAATATATTATGTACAGTATAACAAATATTTTTTCACTGAGCTATATCTAAACTATTTACTATACTATAGAATTAATTATTAACCTTCAAAAAATCTTGCAGTGAAGTTATTCATTCAATATTTGGTATTTTTTCTATGAAATAAATTGTTTTTTTCATCTCTAATAGTCTTTGAACGTTATTATACACCTTTATACACATTACATGAGGACTAGAGGCGTGCCTTTTTAATTTAGATGCTGGAATTGGGATCTTGTCTCTAGGACGTAGGTTTGAGGTGGCCGGTTTCCGTGGGGCTGGGAAGAATTGGTTTTGCTTTGGGTAAAAGCTAGTTTTATGTATGTTGGCGAAACCACTGCAGAATATCGCGTTTGAACGCCATTCACAAAAAAAAGAAGAGATATAATGTTTCTCGCGATTTTGAAATGTCAGCTGACATTTTTACTCGAAGGTTTTTACTTACAAGACGCTAACCAACCACTTATCCAACCATCTTTCCAATCATCCCGTATCCAAACATTATTAGAACTGTAAAGTAATATTTATTTTGAATGTTTCAAAGATAATTTATTGTTAATCACGGTGGTTAATATTACAAATTAATATCAGTGTTTTCGATATAGACGTAAATTGGTCATCAACTCGCAACTAATAATTGTGAAAACAGTGATTGATAAAGTAATGACTGAAATATGTAACTATATCTACAGCTTATATTCCTTTTTCAATAAATATATTGATTTCGAATAATTCAAAAGTGAACCACTAACAAAAGTTAAAAAAGAAACTAGATCAATGTTAAAGAGAGTTCTAAAGAACTCAAATTGAAACATTCAGCGGTTCAAAGAACTAAAGTTAAAAGACTCGAATGGGTAATTATTTCTCCTCGTTAATGTTAAATCCACTTAAACCAATATTTAATACATTATAGTGTAATTTTAATCCTTCGATGTTATAATTTCCAACACTCCTCTACAATAAGTTATTTTAAAACTCATTGGAAACTGCGAAATCGTAAAAGAAACAGTAATTATTGGAATTATCACTTACAGTCAACTAAGTTATACAGTGTTCTAACGAAACAAATACGTAAAGGATTGTCATTTTAATTTTCGATATCAATCATTAGTACTTAGAAATCAATGCTCAGGGCCTCAATTCTACTAAGTTAAATCATATTGCCTCTAACATCGCACTTTTAGAATTAAAGTGACCAAACTTTAAAAAAATCAGCTTTCGATTTTGTGTCATAAATTTAGTACTATAGAGACCTAAGTTGAAATTCAAAATATGTGGATTAGGTCACTATAATTCTTAAGATGCGACATGTCGCCATAACTATATAGCAAATAAGAGCTATCGTAAGGTTAAGAATACCATGGCATGTTACATGGTTTTATCGTGTAGGACTTACTGTATGTGTATACTTATAGATAAGCTCCAACATTCACTTATTTACTGCAATACTTCTTACATACAAACAACTTTTACCGATCGGTATCTGACTGCGCTTAAAGTTTCCTTGCTCTCGTTAAAATATTTATCGCATAGTTGGCTTCGGTGCAATACTACGAGTGTATACAATTTTTATCCACGGCTTCGTTCGACACATTTTCTTCTAGGTTTTTGTATTTTGTTGAAATTATTTTGGCTATAAAAGGCAATGTAAAATAAGAAATAGGACTCATTGGATTCCGCGTGATAATAACTAAAGCTTCTATTTCAATCCATACGCATAAAACTCTTGACTGAACACTACTCAACATTAGGGACTTGAAATTAATATTGTTTAGGAATTACTATACCTTTTACACTAAGAGAGGAGTTTTGGAAAATCGAACCCCAAAAAAGAGAATACGGGAAACTAAGCTAGGGGTACAAAGACGCCAGCGTTCTCTATTTAATTCAAAATGTATTGTATTGTTAACGTTACAGCCGCATTTACTATCAATTCATAACTAAGTAATAAACCTTTTAGGTACTAGACAATGCTTCTTAATTGTATTTATAACAATAGCAGGGCCTCTATTCTACTGCGTTAAAAAGGTATTGCGTTTGACGTGTTTTAGTATCGTGTTTAACTCGGCCGCCATTACTGTCAACGACATAAGAGTTATCTTAACGTTGACATTATGGAAGCAGGTCAAAGGCAATTATAGTTTCAATTATAGTCATGCCCGTCCGTCCGTCCGCAGCCTAGCTCAGATACTTTTAGTACTAGAAAGCTGTAATTTGGCATGAATACCTATAGGTACACACTAGTCACGCCAAGAAAAAGGTGTCTCTATTTTTTTAGTCTACCTCATTTACAGCAAAACACAGTATTTTTTTCATACCTTTTAGACGTCAAAACGATTCGTGAACATGCGATATTCTAAACCTCTTACAGCAAAATGCACAAAACCGTCGCCGGTTTCAGGTCGATTAATCAAAATAAAACAAAAAGAACAGAAAAGTACATTCGTTGAAAATTGAAATTATTTTTGTTGTTGCGCATAAATTTGTGGAAGAAAAGTATTTCAACTGTAAAATCACGTAAATCAGCGAAATTGGCAAAATTTTGTATACTGCCTCTTAAGGTTGACTGGTAGAGAATACTTGTAAAATAAAGTTCGTCTTTTGTAACTATTTTAATTTTAATACATTAAAGTATTTAAATAAATAAATAATACATAACATCACGCCTTTATTCCCAGAGTAGGGTAGGCAGAGCTACAGAAATACAAAAAACTGTAAAAAGACTTGTTTATAATTCTGTAACACATTTTACACAATCAGGCCAAGAAGTTTACTAGCGTATTAGTGACAGGTTGCAAACCCATCGCTTAACAGTACTACAAGCCTTTATTTCCTTAGACGCCTCTTACGATATCCACGGGAAGACATGGAGTGGCACTATTCTCACCCGGCAATTACACGGGGGCTAACCCGGCAACCACATGGGGGGATATTTTTATTTAATATATTTATTAATTTTAAGTGTCGTTTTTATAAAACATTTATTAACACAGTTTGTCTAATTCCTAACCTTATCATATTCAACTTTTAAATTGCTTAGTTTCACTGTATATTATTATATAACAATGGCATTAACAATCCCATATTAATCAAAGAAAGCTTCAAAACGTCCCGCTATATCGACGGAAACATCTTTAAAACGCTATTAATCGTCCATTATTGATTCCTTTTCAAATGAAAGGCTAGCTGACTGATATTAATGGCGCCTTTAGTTCTGGAACAGTTTCAGAGATGGCGCCACTGGCGACAGATAACGTGATAAACCCAAGACAAGTGTCATCCCTCGAAGTATCATAAAGACCGTCCCTTTTCGCCACGTGCACTTTATTTTTTATCTACATTTTAACCGTAGCGAGCATAAAACAAACTGATCCTTATTTTTTATATTCGTAGACGGTATAACATTCTATTGAAAATGAGTAATCGGTTAAAATTCAAAATTTTGACGTTAATTCATAGTTTTGTTTATACTAACCTAACCTAATTAAAAAAAACAAGTAAAATAATACTACGATTTGCTATCATTACTGATAATTAAGGACAATAAAACTTTAAATCTTGGTTAAAAATATAACAATTTGACGTGTAGCGGAGATATACTTTTCTTTCAAGCTTTCTAATACTAAGAGTCTCTGAGCTAGGCTGCGGACGGACGGACGGACGGACGGACATGGCCAAACTATAAGGGTTCCTAGTTTCACTACGGAACCCTAAAAAATCGAGTTATTTTCAAATTCGAAGAGCAAAATATTTTAGGAGTAGAATCGATAGCTAAATTTAAAACCCCAATTATAGGAACCTCGTATGTAAAATAGTACAGCTATGGTTTCCCTTTTGGCGTGGTTTACACCTAAATAGTCTCCAGTTGGCATAATTTACTTTGGGTCATATATTTTACTAGCGACCCGCCAGCGGCTTCGCCTGCTGCAACTTTTTTTTCTTGACAATTGTTTTTTTTTTATATATAATTTTGTAGACATTATGATGTTCTTCAATATTGTTGTACATTATTTTGTTCTATCGCTAATAGTTTCGGCAGCGCATTCGACGAAAGACATTTTAAGACTCATTTTTCTACACCTTCGGTTACATTGTTCAAATTTTAACAAGGATCCCTAATTTTTTTCAAAATGAAATGTAGCCTATGTTAAATTGGAAGAATGTAGCATTCTATTGGTGAAAGAATTTTTTAAATCGGCTCAGTACTTTTTGAGCCTATTCATTACAAACATACAAACATACAAAAATAGGTACAAATCTTTCCTCTTTATAATATTAGTGTAGATTAAACAGCTAACCCGTTGGTGGAAACCCTGCCCCTTGCCTTTATTTTTTATCTTTTGACTTCTTGATACAAAGAGACATCGAAATCGTTCGTGAAATAAAGTAAATTGATACACTTTTGGTCCAAAAATACGTTAAGAAAATTAAAAAGATTAAATTTATACTTGTTGTGTTGTCACCGTTTTAAAAGGTTTTGTTTGCTTTTATCACGCATAAGTTAGTATCACTTTTACGGAACTACAAGCGAAGTAGGGAAACAAATTAAAGTAGTCGATTTTACCCAACTCGAGATCATCTAAATATCTTGATATTTTGAAATAAGTGGATCTTAATTTTGATTACCATTTGGTATAATTATTGACAGAAAAGGTTGCCTTAGGAACTTCCAAATTTCTAATAGAGTCCTTCGAAATATTACTACAAGATATTTACGACCTATAAAGTCAATTTACTTAAATCAGACATACTCGTAACACCGCGAACCTGATTTAAAAGTTTGATGATAACAGTAAAGAAATATAAACAGAATTTTCTTTATTTGGTTAAACACGGGTAAAGGAAACAGATTTTACAAAAGCATTTAGGTAAACCATCCATGTTTTTCCTAAAGGGCGTACAAATATTTAAGTATGTACGATATTGTGGGAGTCTTCCCATATTTTAATTGGTCATAATGTAATTATTACATAGTTATTGATAGTCATAATTTTTTATATCGCTGAAAACGTTAACTTTTCAGATTTTCCGATATATCTAACGTGTAGACAAGGTAAGGTTAGATTAATTGATTCATACAATCCTAAATGTGACTAATCCTGTGATAATTATGACTTAAAACACATTGCGACTAAAAATAATTTATGGCAGGTAATATAGACCAGGATATTATAGATAGTTAACTAAATATCACTAAGGGTCTGTTGTTAAAAATCGTAACTAAACGTTAAATCTAAAGGAAATATGTCAAATTTTGGATTCGTTTTTGGAATTTTAACTTTTAGTTCAGTTAGCTAATGATAAAACAACTCGGCCTTACACCAGTATACAAATTATGCACGTCTTACCTTCAACTGTCTTACCTCTTACTAAGAACTAAAGCATTATCCTCCAGCTTTATTTCGACCAAATAAATCAAGAGGCGTTCCCTAAACGCTTCACTCGCCCCGCAAATTCTTCAAACGTCAAGATAAACGCATATATCTCATCCGAGCATGCAGATGCCGTCCGCCCGACGTAAACTGGATCCCTTAGCTCGCGAACGTTACCCAAGGCCATAAAACTGATACTAAATTATGCGGGTACGAGGTAACATATGCATGAATTTGTAGCCTTTGGATACTGGAGTTTAAGTTGTAAATAACTTAATTTTTTTAAACGACTGTCGAGGCAAATTGAGTCCTGTTTTTGAACTGTATGCTTTTTTAGGGTTCCGGAGCCGAATGGCAAAAACGGAATCCTTATAATTTCGTCATGTCCGTCTGTCCATCTGTCCGTCTGTCCGTCCGGTCCGTCCGTCTGTCCGTCTGTATGTCACAGCCATTTTACCCAGAGCCTATTGGCACTATATAAATAAAATTTGGAGGATAGATGTATTCTATGAACCGCTATACAATGATGTAGTAAAATTGAAAAAAAAAATATATTTAGGGGTGGCACTCCATACATGTAACTAGGGGACGAAAAATTTTTTTTTGACTTACGTCAGCGTGTAGGGTATTTTTAGATAGGGCTTCCAAAATGATACAGAGGTTTGACTTTTTTACGTAAGTGAACTGTTGGCGAGATATACGCTTCTAAAGTCGTAAAAATTCTGTCCGGGTGGGTAGCTTTTGAACTGTTAAATAGAACATTTTAATAAAAATTACAATAGAAGAGCAAACGAAATACTTCCAACCAAAATTGTTTTGAACACGATACACTGTGTAGTTTTTGAGATTTTAATAAAAAAAAAAAATCAACCATGAACGTTCATCCCAGCTACGGAACCCTTCACTGTGCGTGGTCCGACATGCACTTGGCCGGTTTTTTTTTGATCTTTCGTACAAGCTGAATGGCTAAATTAATAAACGAGTGTCACTTATTTATATCTAAATATATAAAAGAAGAGACTGACTGACTGACATGTCAACGCGCAGCCCAAACCGCTGGAAGTATAGATTCCAAATTTGGCGCGTAGGTTCCTTATGAGGTCTAGAGACGAACTAAGAAAGGATTTTTGGAAATTTATGCAATAAGGAGTTAAAATAGTGGGAGTAGTGGGAAACAACGGGCTGCCTCCAGTTATATCATAAAAATATACAAAAATAGCGTATTTAACATTTTTTTAAGCTTACTTTCTGTTATTGAGTAAAAATAGAAGATTTACTTAGGCGAATCAATTCGACGACTCTAAAAGTAATGTCGCTGTATCATGGGTAGTCAAAAAGCACTCGTGCGTTTGTTTGACTCTTTAAGTAAATGATAGTAAGTACACAAACTTATGATTATTTAATTAATTATGTACAATGGAAAGCTTAAAATTTTACTGCTTGGGTGACCAAATATTTCTTTACCTGTTTGTTATGGCCGTTTACAGTTGAAAAATTAATTGTATCATAACTTAACAGGTTGCCTGTCGCATGAGGCACATGTGCCTCAAGGCAGAGATAAAGATAATGCCTGTCTAATATCTACCAATCAGTATGAAACAAACTATCATAAAATACTTGAGCAAAGACGTGTCTTTTATGAAAAAACACTGAATTAAATTGAAATATTATTATGGGGACGTGTCGGGAGAACGCTGCATATTGCTTCGGGACAGGGAACTTGTTAATAATATAACTTATCATTTGACATTTCCGATGGTAATAAGAGTGACGGTTTTCTTTTCAAGAACAAAGTGCATGGCTTTGGATAAGCTCACTCCGTTCCTGCCCTCTGGCGTTTAAAGTCAAGAGTGAACCCTTTATTAGCGTCATAAAAATAAAATGGTTTCATCAGAAAATAGTGTAGTAAAAATAAAGTTTTGTAGCTGTAAGTATGTGGTAAAAGGCAACAATTTTTTCATTTATTTTCTTTACGTATGACAATATACGAATGTTAAATTTAACGTGCGTAATGGTACACATATTGACGGAATCGTAAGTATGCGATTATTATTTTAAATAGAACGAGAAACGTTAACCGTAGTCGGATACCAATCAAAGTTGTTTGTATTTTAATTATTTTATTTTATTTTATTTATTCAATAACCCACAGCACAATATTGATAAAATATAGGTATGATACAGAAAGCTTATACATAGGCCAATTACGGGATTTTCTTTTATAATAACTGATCAAGGAGAAATTTAGGGGGGGTCATACATTAAAAAAACAAAAGTGTGGTTTACTTGCCATGGTCTGCGTTGTGTTTGTAAGTGTGTGTGAGTTCGTGCTTGCGTGTTTTTATCTATCTATCATGTTTATATGAGAAAGTGGAAAATACTAGAATCAAAAGAATTAAAATATTAAAGATATTAAGATAAAAAACAAGATGCAAATTTACTAATAAAGACATTGCATTAATTTATTTTGAAAACTACAGCGGGAAAGATAAAACATAAATCTTAAATCTTTAAAACTACGCAACGGATTTTGATGCGATTTTTTTTAATAGATAGAGTGATTGAAGAGGAAGGTTTATATGTATAATACTTTAATCCGGAGCGAAGCGAGGGCGGGTCGCTTGTATTTAACATAAAGGTTAGTAACGTACGTACAGTCAAGGACTTCAATTGTTATGCCACTATGGAACCCTGTCATAGTAACAGCGTCAAACCACATGAAAGAAAACTAACAAAAATGATTAATGCTGTCATTATGACAGGGTTCCATAGTGGCATAACAATTAAAGTCCTTGACCGTACGCCCCTCACTGCATATACATTGACGATCTTCTCTTAGTAGTAAATGTTGAACCCTGAAGTAAGTTTAATAAATGAATGAATTTAACAATTTACTCGGCTATTTTATATAAAAATTGTTTACCCCTGAAAGTCGACACTCATTTCATCGAATGGTTTACTTCGCCGAATTTTCATTTCATTGACAGGCATTTCCACGTGCAGTTATGTTTTGGTGGTCACAGGTCTAACCTAACCTAACCATTGTAACCTATGCTTAAGATAACCTAAAAACAATAAGGTTCCAGCAGAAAGTAGCTTTCGATGAAGAGTTTCGAAATTTTAAGGGAATCCCTACAAAAATACACTAATCTCTGTTAGTAGGAATTTGAATCCACCAGCAAGGAAATAAAGTTCAATTAACTTTGCACTTAAATGACATTTTCAATTTTGAATCGAATAAAAATGAGCTTTATGTTCATTGAAATAAGGTTTAAATTGAATTGCCTGGATTATGTACTTTCTATAGGACACCGGGTCTTACGAAGATATGAAATAAATTCAAAAAACGGAGAAGGTAAGACGCCGTTCCTTACAGACCTAGACCCACCACTATTTTATATTTATCTACACTAATATTATAAAGAGGAAAGATTTGTACCTATTTTTGTATGTTTGTAATGAATAGTATTATATACTAGTGACCGCCAGCGGCTTCCGCCCGCTGCAATTTTTGTTTCTTTCATGTCACTTAGGGGTATGAAAAATAGATAGTAGCCGATTCCCAGACCTACTGAATATACATATAAAATTTCATAAAAATCGGTCAAGCCATTGCGGAGGAGTATGGTAACTAACACTGTGACTTAGACGACAATTTTATATATTAGATAATAAATAGACTTTAGTTATCAAATACATTGAATTTAGTTTAATTTATAGTTTTAATTTTCATTTGTTATTGGTCTAAGTAATTAATAAACATGATTAATAATAAATACATATAAAGAGAAAGTTCTACATCGACTGTATAGTTCGCGTACTACAACAATAAACGTACAAATAAATACATAAAAATTAAAACACAAAAACAAATCGCGCTCATCACACAATTATTATCCCGTACCAGGATTTAATAATAATTTGCACTATCTAAGAATCGATCTTGAGCGAAGGACCGCAGACTGTTGGACTGGGTGACGTGGCGGTCGTTGCCTCGAGCAATAATCAACTTTGATGACATCCACAATGTCGTCTGGCAAGTCCGTTTATCTTCGTATAATTATGTAGACTTGTCATATGTACGAGTGTGTTTGCGTATGCTGATAAAGTATAGTCGTACGAGTGTTGGCGGAATCTTATCCTAAGTTTTTAGAGCTATGTAAGATAAAACTGAGTCAAGAAAAACCGGGCAAGAGCATGTTGGACCATGCTCAGTGTAGGGTTCCGAAGCCGTTAAGTACTTACTACAAACATAAAATCAACAAGTATAAACTAATTTTCTATTTAAAGTCATTTGGTGCCGTCTTGCGCTTTCATTTAAGTATTTTTTGATTTTAGTACTTGTAGTTTTGAATGTGGGGGGGGGGGAGACGACACTTGAGTAACAAAAAATAACGCTTTAAAGCTTAAACGGATTTCTTAATCGATAAACTGTTTTCACAAACCCGTAATATTTTTGATAGACCTATCCAACGACATACCACACTATAGGGTAGACGAGAAAAAAAAATACATCCCCACGTTACGTGTAGGGGACGTACCCTAAAAAATTTTTTTTTTTTTTTACATTATGTTGTACCACTTTTTTGGCGTGACTAAAATGCATATTCATGCCAAATTACAGCTTTCTAGTGCTAAGTCTCTGCGCTAGGCTGTGGACGGACGTTCCTAGTTTGACTGCGAAACCCTAAAAACAAAAGAATAGGCGTATAACTTTATTTTTGTAGCCTCGCATTAGCCTATTTGGTAATAACCTTGCTGAAACTAACGGTCTCGGGTTCGATGCCCTTCAAGGGACTATAATTATTTGTGTAAGAACGAGTTCTTCGATGCTTTATTTTTTTCGGTTGGACAAAACATTTACAACTGAAGGTGTTTACTTCCCGTCACATCTTCACCATAGTGGTGGTAGGACCATATGCATGGTGCGTCCAGATCACTACCACCAGCTTAATCATTAAAACCGAAAGCAGCAGTGTTCATATTGTTGTGTCCCCATGTGGGGGTGTGACTATCTGTGAAATTACTAGTATTGGGCATTTCATCTTACCTAGTCTTCAGGGTTGGCAACGCATTTGAGGTCTGAGGATTGCAGTCTTAAGATTATAGTCTCAAGACTCACAGGTCTAACTTACAATCAGGTGGCCTGTGTGCTCGTTTGTCTTTTCCATGCCGTAGGAAAGAAAAACCTGAAATAAAATTACGGGAAGTAGCGCGAAACTAATTCTACGCGTACGAGGTTCTTTTACTCTACTTTAAGTCTGCCATCATAAAGGCAGTATCTGCAATTCAAGAGCTAAAGCAGATTCAATCCTATCCCGTATATAATAAGATTGAATTTGCTACCGGAGTTTTGTCTGAGATACTGCCAAAATGTCTTAGCAGGGCAGAAGTCGAAATCTAAATTGGCTTTGTATGGTTTTGATCTAGTGGTTCAACAATTAAATACTGTTAACGTAGGGAAGTAGCTGTACGTTTTGGTACTTTGTCGCAGCCATTGATTTACTGAATTTAAGTCATTCCCACTTTTCTACGTTACTGGGACAAGGTACTAAAGTGTACTACTATAAATAAATAAATACATATCAGGGGACAATCTCACACAAATTTACCTAGTCCCAAACTAAGCTCTAAGGCTTTTACTATGGGTACTAGACAACGATAAACATACTTATATTGATAAATAAATACTTATACAAATAGAAAACATCCAATACGGAACAAATATTTGCACTCATTACACAAATATCTGCCCTTACTGGGATTTGATCCCAGGACCGCTGGCTTCGGAGGCAGGGTCACTCCCAACTAGGCCAACGTGTCGTCGAACTACTTCGTACGACTGTATAAGTCAGCTAGTGAAACGCGAGTCATCATTGCGCGGTATTAACCCAGAGCTCGGGACACTGTGTAAGGCCTGAGTGGACGCTCGAGTCGGGCTCGCAGCGGAGCGTGGCGTGCGGCGGGCATGTTACATACATACATACATAAAGTCACGCCTTCATTCCCAGAATGAGGTAGGCAGAGCTACAGAATTACCAACAACTTTAAAAAACTTGTTGATAATTCTGTAACCACATTTTGCATCATCAGGCTAAGATGTTTACCAATGTATTAGTGACAGGTTGCAAGCCCATCGCCTAACAGTACTACAAGCCCTTAGTCGCCTCTTACGACATCCACGGGAAGACAAGGAGTGGCACTATTCTAACCCGGTAACCACACGGGAAAACACGGCGGGCATGTTAAACAAATGAAATTCATACTGGTGTCCTGAGTCAACGCTGCATAAAGCGAATGCAGAACGGGCAAGTTTGCGTAACATAAAGCGTCGAGCGGGGCGTCGCGGGCAGGTTCAAACCTGTTTGTCATTTGCAGCGGCGATAAAAGCTTGCAGTCATATCATGCGAAAAAAATATAAGTGAAATAAACCAGCACTTTGGCTATCTTCTCAATCTTTATATAAAAATAAAATATGGAGAGAATTAGCAACAAAACTGGATATGAAAGGTAAATTATTAAGTATATATATAATGCTTTTATACTAATTACTAATACCGGCTTTTGCTTATACTAATTACGGCTAGCCGCTTTCTTTGGTGTTCCGACCGATTCACACGAGCGGTGAGCGTGCACTGAGGACATCCGCTGGACACTCTACCTCCCGCTCGCCCGCCACGCTGCACGCCCCGCCGAACGCCCCGCTTCGAGCGTCCACTCAGGCCTTACACTTAGAGCGGCGCAACCGGGTATTGTTGCCTACATTATGGCCACAGGTTAATGAAGATACGTCATTAGACATAACACCGCTTCGTTTTAGATGGTAGAACCTTAAGTGCTTTGCCTCGTTAGCCACGCCCATTTTGCTACGAATGTTTGTTGCGTTTTAGCTTTACTTGCGGTCGTACTTAGTATGTATAAATAATTATAAATAAATATCATACGACAATGTCACACAAATTGACCTAGTCCCAAACTAAGCTCTTGGCTTGTATTATGGGTTATAATTAAATACACGGAGAACATCCAAGACTCAGAAACAAATATTCGTGCACATCACATAAATATCTGCCCTAACCGAGATTTGAACCAACTAGGCCAGCGTGTCGTCAAATTTTAAATGTTTATAGGACGATGTCACACAAATTGACAACAGTCCTAAACCAAGCCCTAAGTTTTTACTTTACGTTCTCGTATCGTATTCTCATACAACTAATGGTCTAGGCCGCAAAAAAGTCCATTATGTCCTTATTAATCGACTTCATAAAGGAGGATGTTAAACGTTCCACTGTATGTCTTTTTTATGTATGTTCACCGATGACTCCATCAATTGTGGACCGATTTTGAAAAATATTTTTTATTTGATAGACTATACTTTCAAGGTGGTTCCGTTGTTACCAAATTTGAATCTGATGAGGGGATCATTGAGTAATTGAGGGAACTGCTCAAATATTTTAGGCAAACATAATAGCGATTTTAGTAATTTTAGTAACAAGTCTAGCATTTGCATTCAGAAAGTATCACTTGGTGAAGTGGAACTGATGATGAAGACCACAGATGGCCACCGAAACTCCTCAAGTACCTATTTCAAGGGTAGCGATAAGATTTTTCGATTAAGATAGTTGAGCGACTACAACGAAGAATATTTACTTGTTGAAATATGACTATGATTTTCCCGCGTTGCTCGCGGCGCGCTTTAAATAACTTAAAGTTTCATATTATGATCACTAAAAAGTTTAAATAAATGATTTAAAAACAAAAAACCGCCTTCAAAAGCGAAAAAATTAACTTTTTCCTTTAAATATTGGTACCTACCTAATAGGTTAGTCCAACTAAACTCGGCGACCACAATATTTTCAACAAAAAAACCGACATTTGTTTTTGTTACAAAATATCATAGCTTACTATCATTATTTCTGGGTCTATAGTATTGTTTGGTTTAAAATCATTCTCCTTAACGCTAACGAAAGCTATAGCTTACGTCATACCTTATACGCCTTCAGTCCCAGAGTGGGGTAGGTAGAGCTACAGAAATACCAGAAATATGATAGTGATGGTAGAACCCTGTGCAGGGTCCATCCGGATCGCTACCACCATCTTATCCATTAACCACCCGCAAAGCAAAAGTATTCGCATTGTTGCGTTCCGGTGTGGGGATAAGGCAACCGGTGCAATTACTAGCATAGAGGCATTCCATCTTAGTCCTCAGGGTTGGCGACGCATTTGAGGTCTTAGGATTATAGTCTTGAGAATTCAAATGTCTATGGGTCTCAGATTCCACTTACCATCAGGTGGCTTGAGTGCTCGTGTGCCTTCTCCTTAACATAAAAAAATCAACAACTCCAAAAAGACCATAGCCAGTTTAAGGATAATGGAATACGGAAAATTGGACTATTGTTGTGGGCTAGGTCTATAGTTGAATGAGTTTATGGTACTAGACAACGATACCTAATCATGCTTTTAAAAATAATCTCATCATACAAATATTTGCCTTTGGAAATGGAACTTAGGACCAATAGCTTCGCAGGCGGGGCTAGCAACTAGCCGTGCCCACATCAACCATCGACCATTATAAATAATTTCATAGGAAGACTTATTTGGACGACTTTAAATTGTCAAAATTTCAACGGGAATATAAAAATAAACATCGAGGGAGAGTCTCACACAAGTTGACCTAGTCACAAAGTAAGCTTATACTATGGGTAACACTCAACGATAAACATACTTATATAGAGAAATAAATACTAATATATATAGAAACACCCAAGACTCAGATATTTGATATTTGTCCTGACCGGGAATCGAACCCAGGTCCAATAGCTTTATTGTCACTACAAACTAGGCTAACCACGTCGTAAAAAGAACGTATACAATTTAAAAGTCAAGTAGTTTTTCACAACCAACAAACTAACCTAACGCCGAGCAATGTTCGCAATGTTACGTAGGTACCGATTAAGGGATAAGACAACCGGTGAAATGGTATTCCATCTTAGTCTTCAGGGTTGGCAAATCATTTGCAGTCTTGAAATAGCAATAAATGTCCATATGATGGGTCATAGATCAAATTTACCACCAGGGCGGCCTGTGTGCTAATTTGTCTTCACTATAACATGAAAAATGTTCATACAGTTTAGCGGCCAAAAAACTAAATTCTAGATTCCCCGGATTCTGTACAAAATTGATCCCTTATCGCGCTCTGGGCACTGACGGGGCAATGTTAGCAATGCGTACGAGTAACGTAACGTACTGCGTGGGCGGGCCTGACTCATCCTTGTTAGCTTGTACACGTGGGTTCTTCACGCGAAATACGACATAGTAGGTTTATTCATGTATGTGGGCGGTTTAAAAAAAAAGTGTACATCGTTAAGGACAAAAACCAAGAAACTTTAACTTTTCGAAATGGAAAAGTTAAATTTTCTTCATGTTTGTGGTTAACGATGTACACTTTTTTCGAAAAACGCCCATGTGCCATATCGTCCCTTTACTTTCTCAACCTCGTATCTGATCGAATAGTTTGATAGAAAAGTAGCCTTTCCCTACTTATCAATTAGATACGATACGAGGTTGAGAAAGTAAAGGGTATGTAACAAAAGTTTAACACTGCTCCGAGCGTTCAGTGGCGTCATTACTATTATATTGTTTTCTAATTAACTGCCACTCTGGGAATGAAGGCGTGACGTTATTCATGTATGTATGAAATTATAAAAACCGGGCACGAGCATGTCGGACCATGCTCAGTATAGGGTTCCGAAGCCGTTAAGTACTACAAACATAAAAATCAACAAATAATTACTAATTTTCTATTTAAAGTCATTTGGTGCCGTCTTAGATGATTTCAGCAGGTATAAACACTTCAATCTCCTGTATCTCAAGAACCAATGATGTCTACTTAGTCGTGATAGTTTTCCTTTTAAATTTGTTATACTTTTATGCGCTTTCATTAAATATTTTTTTCAGATTTTTAGTATTTGTAATTTTGGCTGTAGACACACACACACACACACGAGAGTCTAACAAAAATAGCGCTTTAAAGCTTAATATTTCCTAAACATATTCCTTAATCGAAAAATTGTTTACACAGGCCCGTTAAGAGACCTATCCAACGATACCCCACACTATGAGGTAGACGAGAAAAAAATAATACATCTCCTAGTTACGTTGTAGGAGAGGTACACTAAAAAATATATTTCTAAATTTTTATTCTATCACTTTGTTGGCGTTACAATTTTGTATATTCATGCCAATTTACAGCTTTCTTGTACCAAGAATCTCTGAGCTAGGCTGCGGACGGACGGAAGCACATGGCGAAACTATAAGGGTTCCTAGTTTGACTACGGAACCCTAATAAGCTGAAATAAGGTTGGATACTAGAACAGGTTAGCAAAGGCTACCGTAGCCTTGTTACAACCTTACATATTCCCAACTGCGGTAACTCCATTTAATTCTCGTATGGGAAAGGTTACATTTTTTCCAAATAAAAGGAACTTTATTGCACTCAGCGAGTTTGAGAACTCTTTTATGTAATTTGCAAAAGCGTACGTCAAAGGCCGCTCGCTGAAGGGCGAATCAAATATAATGTTTATTGGTCCTCGGATTTTGTACTGGATATTTTGTTTAGCCCTCAGTCACCTCAATTGTGTATGTTTTATGATATATATTTTACATTTGAAATGTATCCTTTATGGTTAGTGTTTATAATCGATAGTATTACTAGTAAATGTTTGTTTCGTGCCATTCTATGCCTTCCCGTGGATGTCGTAAGAGGCGACTAAGGGAATAAGGGCTTGTAGTACTGTTAGGCGATGGGCTTGCAACCTGTCACTAGCAATTGACTGGTACACAACTTAGCCTGGTTGTGCAAAATGTGGTTACAGGATGACCAACAACTCTCTTTAGGGTATGAATGTATGTATAATTCGTAATATGGAATATTTTTTGTACGTATACATACTTATAGCAAATGCAACCTTTTTACCAACACGATATGATTGAATCTGCTATGGCTATAGAGTTTGAGATACTGCCTTTTAGCTTTTGAGGGCAGTATAGTACGGGTATAATATTTCTTAAAGTTACATCAGAGTTATTGAAATTCCGCAAAAATGCCGTTTTAAAACTAGATTTAAACTAGATCAATTGAATACAGCAATGTTTTTTTATAACTATTGTCTGTTATTGATTATTAAAAATAAAATTATTAGTAAAATGTCATCACTATCACTATATATTTCACTGAATCTGATTTCCCGAAAGCTATTTTATGTTAAAGTTTTATCGTTTTCAGGAAACCTTAAACATTAATGACGTAGGTAATAAATAATGTAGTAGAAGTTATCTATCGATTAAATAAAAGGGCTACAAATAGATGCAATATTGTAAAGTGTGTCACTATACAACGTGTTACAAAATAATCCGTAAAAAATAAATTACAAAAGTAGTGTCAACCTTTATAAAATAACGTCAGTTCAGTATCTTAGGTATACAGTATACTAGGGTTGACACTACTTTCGTAATTTCTTTGTTACGGATTATTTTTTAACACATTGTATTAAGGCAAAAGAATATTTCACGTGTGAATTTGTCCATTCATTTGAAAGCTACGATGCCACTGATAAAACACAGACACACAGACAATCCTCTCATTGTGACAAGGAAAAACGAAATAATACAAGAGATATAGTGTAAAAAGTGTCAATAAAATAAAGATATAAACTATATAAACAAAACTAAGGGCTTAGCTACAAAACGTTCTACCAGCTGTTTTAAGCACGTAAACTTGGATATTGATGCCGACTGTACTCTCGGCACCACGTCCCGGGTCCTGATTGGATCCGACTCAACCAATCGGCTGACGGATTATAGAGCGAATCCGGTTTTCACGAGAAAAATCAGTGTCGATATTTTTCTTACAAAACTTACACGATTTGCTCAATGACTTTTATTTATTTATTAATAAAGTCAAACGTAGAGTGACTTATTTGTAAACATAGGACAGACTTACAGTGGTAGAGAGAGATACTGGTATAACTATGATTTGCCAGGTGATGTACGAAAATCAATTGGTCCCATTACTAACGCAGTCTAGCTTCACGTGTTAAAAGGAGACTACAATGCTTATTATCAGAGCTCAGCAGTGGTGAGCTATTTTTGTCATTCAAATCAAATCAAATCAAATCAAAATGTTTATCCAGTAAATAGGCCCCCATGGGGCTCTTTTACACGTCGGTTACTAGCGCTTCAGATAAGACCATCATTGCGGAGAAGAAGCGCTAAGAAACTCCAGCAGATGGTCATTTTTTCAAACATAAAGTACAGTAATACTTAAAAGTAAGTTACATTACAAGTACTTACTTAATAAAGTAATCAATAATAATGAAAATCAATACAAATGTAAGGCTAATAACATTGAACTTAAAGCAATAAGTCTAGGAGAACAACACGATGAGGTCTCTACGTCGAAAGCCATAACTAGAAATTATAATAAACTGAAGAACCAGTCCTTGCAAACGTGAACAGACCGGACCCCACACACAGCACCCGTTCACGCGTATGACGCGTATCTCAGCCATCACCTCTCTCAACCATGTGTTCGGGAAAGTGGCGACCCGATCAACGACGCCGCCGTAAGCAAAGACCTTTAAGCGAGCATGACATGCTCAAGCTGCCGGACAACATAGAAATAATTTTGCGTAAAACAGCTGTCGGGCGAGAAACATCACAGTGTGTTCTCATAAAAGCGTCACGTAATTTAATGTCAAGTGTAGATGGGTAACGACCAAATAGTTGGACCATAGTTAAGCGTAGTTAACCATACAAACAACAAAAGTTAAAAAGTTGCGTTGTGACACGACAATTATCCCTACAAATGTATGGCAAATTTTCGTGTCACAACGGGAAAAAATCATAGGAATTTTAATTGAGTGAGTTAGCGTGGCCAACTTTTTGGTCCTTACCCAGATATTAAAATAGATACACCATAAAAAAAAATATTTAAAGAAAATAAAACTTGATTAATTATAATTAACCCTCTGCGACTGACGTGACGTCTATCAGACACCGCCAAAAAATCGCCTTATAGCGTGAAATAGCTCTGTATCGCTCAGTAACTTCTTTCAAAGACTCGAGGCGTTATAATGTTAACCTGATTTTTATACCTTATTCAAGTTAATTCCATTTTTTTTATTTGAAAGCCCATATACATGTTAATTATAAATTCCACATGAAAATTGAATAATCATGCTATACACTAAATAAACAATACTCATCATAGACCCATTAGTATTTTTTTATATTTTATCAAAAATGACGTCTGACAGACTCCACCCCAGTAGAATGTTTCTAAAAAACTCACTTCAGTCGCAGAGGTGAATCTAAAATGACAATGCGTCGATGAAACCAATAATTGCTAATGCCGCGTCACTGACTTGGGGCAAATTTTACAGGAGAGCATTAAAATTTAATATCTCTTGTGTTTATAGAAGTCGGACTTACGCAAACTTAAATTTGACACGTTTGTTAGTTACGCGACGTTAGCCATTGTTGATTACGCGGTATTACACTTTCATCGACGAATGTTATGTACAAAACGAGTAGGTACTAAGGTTTTTATTTATTCTAACTACGCGGCTAAGGGAATAAGGGCTTGTTGTACTGGTTGGCAATGGGCTTGCAACCTGTCACTAATACACTAGTAAAATTCTCATAATTATTTATTACAAAACACACAATACACGACACGATTGCACGATACACAAGATGATAGGTACATGGGACCATGTCAGGGTAAACAAACATTTAAGGATAATTTTAAAACTAGGTATCACAATAGATTATAATATCATTAGAAGAGTTAGTGCATGCACTGCCAATTATCTATTACATTATTGGGGGCATGCAACTTTGATAAAAAAAGATATAACATAAAACAATCAATATCACAGCGAAATAATAATAAATCATTTAAATTTTACTCGGCCTCTTGAGCTGATTGTGCAAGATGTGGTAACATAATTATAAACAAGTCCTTTTAGAGTTGTTGGTATTTATGTAGCTCTGCCTACCCCTCTCTGGGAATGAGGGCGTGATGTTATGTATGTATAAATTTAAATAAGGTGGGTTTTGTTCGTGGTTGATGCAGCTTAGTCGTACGAATTGATTCTGTTAACCATGGAAGTCGCGATTAGCGTAGTTAGCGTAGCTAATTTCAGTGCCGATAACTCTTGATTGGTAGTTTTACATGACTCTTAGTCAGACTGAAAAGGGAACAGTCTATCTCTCAAAGTATCGGACAGAGACCAACAAAATGCAAACACATGAGAACAACGCCAGATTCTGTTGAGGTCTACAGCCTAGGGGCTGCAGCTGTGGGATCATCATGTAAGCCCAAAAGCCAAGCTTGCAAAAATAGGTTCAAAATGAGGGAGGCCCGAATGCTCAGTTCCTAGGAGACTGGTTCTCTAATGGCCGTATGAAACTTGTCTCGGTTTAAATCCCCATCGCAAGTTACGCCTAAGTAAACGTCAAACCATAGAAAACTTTCGTTTTTGACGTATCTTGAGACGGCCGTTTAAACCGAGATCAGTTTAGTTAACCCTTTGAACGCCAAGAACACCTAAAGGCGTCGTGTTCTGTCTTGCCTACCACGCCATCGACACTTATTGTTGTTACAGATACAGTGATAAACAGACCCGAGTATTTGTGACGTAAGGTTGAAATTAGCTGTGGTTTGCAGGTGTCATTGGCGTGTGAGGACGACTTTTGTATCAAGTCAATGGCGGTGAAAAGTTTAATACGGGTCTAAGTCTAGGCCAGCAAACCTAGTGTGTTTGTGGTTAAAACGGTCTAAGAGTTAGCACAAAGACAAGGTTTTGGATAAATATAAAAATAATAACACAATATCAAAAACTAGAACATTAGCCAAACTACTTTCGCAAATTTGTAAACAAGGCCAAAACACAAGTATCTAAGTCTAAACACCGAACTGCAACGAATTAAAAAAGTTGCACGTCTGACGTCACTTGCCGACGTCATGGCAGAACTGGAGCAAGGACGGAGTGTGCGTGGGGCGCGCGGGTGTGTTCGTCGCCCCCGTGACGTCACAGCGGCTTGCGTCATGGTTACCTGTCGGTGCCATGGGCTGTTTTATTATAATACCTGTAAACGGACAATATAATATAATAATAGTAGTTTATGTGACTGTATAATGCCTAATTATGTATAGTTACATTCACTGTTTTATCTACATACATGTTATTAACAACAAAACAAACTAAACTAATTTTTGCGACAAGACAAATACGAGTAGAACGTCAAATATGGCGCCAAACGTATTTTTTTTTACAATACAGAGGCCTCTTCTATCATAAATCGTTGGACATCAAGTAACATGCGAGATTTGTCAAAATTATATGCAATTAAATTGTTTGTTATTAATTGGTGTAGGGATAAGACAACCGGTGAAATTACTAACATAGTGGCAATCCATCGTAGTCCGCAGGGTTGGCAACGCATTTGAGGTCTTCGGATTATAGTCTTGAGAATTCAAATGTCTATGGGTCTCAGATTCCACTTACCATCAGTTGGCCTGAGTGCTTCTGTGCCTTCTCCTTAACATAAAAAAGACATTTTATTTGGAATAAAATGTATTTTTGAGTGTTATTAAATTGAGGTTAATTATAATTGCTTTGTTTTTCAATGATGTTCGAAATTTGAATGTAATAATGATGTAGAATTTGATTTTATTATTAAGCAATAATAACATTTTCATCGATAAGAAATTTGATCTAACATAATAGATTATCTTTAGGCTAGTCGTTATTTGCGGTTTTTTAACGCATCATAGGGGGTTAATGATATGTGTGTAGATAAAGTGTTTTAAACACCATCAAAAAATAAGTAGAAAAGCATGCAAGGTAATTGAATGTTTCTCGGTATTCATAATTAATATTATCACAGATCATAGATTATGATATGATAGTCACGTCTCGAAAAGGGTTGTTATAACCAGAGATCGGACAAATGGGTGTCATTACTAGCAATAATGTGGACATACTCCAATTTTAATTAAACAAATTAAATTATATAAATTTAATTCTTACCTGAACTAATTAATATAATTTAATTTGTTTTGTTTTGTTTGTTTATTTGCCCGTGTGGTTGCCGGGTTAGAATAGTGCCACTCCATGTCTTCCCGTGGATGTCGTAAGAGGCGACTCAGGGAATAAGGGCCTGTAGTACTGTTAGGCGATGGGCTTGCAACCTGTCACTAATACACTAGTAAACTTCTTGGCCTGATTGTGCAAAATGTGGTTATAGAAATATTAACAAGTCTTTTTAGAGTTGTTGGTATTTCTGTAGCTCTGCCTACCCCGTTATGTATGTATTTGATATTTTATTAATTTAAATTAATAAAATATCAATGGCCTCTCTTGTACATAAGTTTGCTCCATTAACATCCGTGGATTGCGAAAGGAGCTTTAGTTTATTTTAGCCGTGAAAAGGAATAAATAACTAAGGAAAAAATATTAAAATATCTGTTTATTTGCTTTTATAAATCTAGACAATAACAAATCTTTGTATCATTTATTTATTAATTATTACTGCCTTGCAAAGGATCAAAATTATTTAAAGTAATCAATTAATGTAATTTAATTTGTTTAATTAAAATCTATGGAGTCATGTCCACATTATTGCGAGTAATAACGCCTATTTGTCCGATATCTGGTTATACTCATAACCCGTGGACATCACTTAGTTTATACAATTACGTTGACGACTTCGTGGGGTGATGTCAATCCGAAGTAAAAGAAATCTAACTCCCAATAAGATTCATACTTCTGTAAATAATTGTTAAAACAAATAATAAAAAAAATTCATTAGTGAAAGTTTGCGTAACTTCATGCTGGCTAAAACCTTTTTTTTTTTTGATGACCAATCATACTCATAGAAGTAAATTACAAGCTTCCACACGTTCACTTAAAGAATAACATACAAAGTCTCGAATTAAATATGTAAAAAGTAACAAATTTTCTTCAAAAGACCCAGAATAAGCCATAATTACAACCAGTCATGAGTTCAAATTAGTTTATAAGTGAAAAAAAAAGTTTAAAAATTCATCGGGTAGTAGGTTAGGATTCAACCCCTTAATTTACCTAGCCCACATACATAATAATGGTCAAATATACTTATACAATCATATGTTGGAATAATTTTGAAAAAAAAAACTCAATTTAAAACGTTTTTGGGGCAAAAACACCACGAAATTGCTACAGTCAGTCGAGTGTTCCATTTGTCTTGAACTTTTAATTTTCTTCTTAAACTGACTTACATAAAAGAAGCTCTATAGCACGAGAAAAGAAGAATTAGTCCCTAGATCCCAGCGGATTTCTGTAGAAATTACAAAGGTATTTTACCTAATAGGTTTTTTAAGAGACTTACAAATTCAATCACAGCGTAGTGCTTGAGAAGATTATGTAAATAGCTTCAGTTAAGTTTACTTACCAAAAAGTGATTTTATTATCGACGATCGAAGACACGTTGGCCTAGTTAGGAGTGACCCTGCCTCCGAAGCCAGCGGTTCCGGGTTCAAATCCCGGTAAGGGTAGATATTTGTGTGATGAGCACGAGTATTTGTACCTGAGTCTTGGATGTTTTCCTATGTATTTAAGTATTTATTTTTCTATCTAAGAATGTTTATCGTTATCTAGTACCCATAGTACAAGCCTAGATCTTAGTTTGGGACTAGTTCAATTTGTGTGACATGAAATTGTCCCGTGTCTTTTTTTTTATTTATTAAAATTTTAATAAAACAGTTTTATTGCGTCATCATTTTATTGTGTAAGCAATTTCTTATGTCTCACTTTAGAAACATTTTTTTACAAATAATGTTCGAAAAGTTTAACGCAAAGAATGACAAAGGACACTGGTATTAATATATGTTTAATAGAAACAATCCATTTGTTACACAGCTTTATTATAGAGTTAATTCATTGTTACAAGTGAATGTCGTAGATGGTGATTGATATAATCAAATAATACATAACATAACGGATTTATTGACGACACGGTGGCCTAGTTGGGAGTGACCCTGCCTCCGAAGCCAGCGGTCCTGGGTTCAAATCCCGGTAAGGGCAGATATTTGTGTGATGAGCGCGAGTATTTGTACCTGAGTCTTGGATGTTTTCTATGTATTTAAGTATGTATTTCTCTATATAAGTATGTTTATCGTTGTCTAGTACCCATAATACAAGCCTAGAGCTTAGTTTGGGACTAGGTCAATTTGTGTGAGATTGTCCTCTGATATTTATTTATTTATTTATTCCCAGAGTGGGGTAGGCAGAGCTGCAGAAATACCAACAACTCTAAAAAGACTTGTTTATATTTCTGTTACCACATTTTCCATAACCAGACAAATCAATAACTATATTATCTTAACTAGATATATATACCATTTATTTTTGGGTTCTTTTGTAACACGTTGTGTAAAAGAAGAAACTGTCTGGCTGATTGATCGAACAACGCACAGCCGAAACCGCTGTACCTAATGACTTGAAATTTAGAGGAAATATTCCTTGGATATCTTAGGGGTGCACTAAGTAGAGAATAGGTATAATTTGGCTTCCCGTGTTAGTGTTTTGGGTCAAATTTTGAGCCAGATTCTATTATTGTGATGAGCTGAAATTTGTTAACTCGATTGCTATGCAATACAACTTATGTAACTTTTAGCCCGATTATTTCCGGAAATATTTACTTAATCAAAAATGCGATGAAATAACGAAACACTAAGTGTTCCGGTTTTAGGGTTCCGAAGTCAAAAATCAAAATGAAAATCAAAATGTTTATTCAGTAAATAGGCCCCCATGGGGCTCTTTTACACGCCGGTTACTAGCGCTTCAGATAAGACCATCATTGCGGAGAAGAAGCGCCAAGAAATTTCAGCAGAAGGTCATTTTTTCAAACATAAAGTACAGTAATACTTAAAAGTAAGTTACATTACAAGTACTTAATACATACATACATACCATCACGCCTTTATTCCCAGAGCGGGGTAGGCAGAGCTACAGAAATACCAACAACTACAAAAAGAGTTGTTGGTAATTCTGTAACCACATTTTGCACAAACAGGCTAAGATGTTTACCAGTGTATTTATTAAGTACTTAATAAAGTAATAAATAATAATGATTAAAGCTTGAACAAAAAAAATCAATACAAAAGTAAGACTAATAACATTAAACTAAAAATAATAAGTCTAGGAGAATAATAAACTGAGGAACCAGTCCTTGCAAACGTGAACAGACCGGACCCCACAAACAGCACCCGCTCACGAGTATGATGCGTATCTCAGCCATCACCTCTCTCAACCATGTGTTCGGGAAAGTGGTGACCCGATAAACGACGCCGCCGTAAGCAAAGAGTCAAACTAGGAACCCTTATAGTTTTTCGCCATGTCATATCATGTAGAGGCATTCCATCTTAGTCCTCAGGGTTGGCAACACATTTGAGGTCTTAGGATTATAGTCTTGAGAATTCAAATATCTATGGGTCTCAGATTCCACTTACCATCAGGTGGCCTGAGTGCTTGTGTGCATTCTCCTTAATATAAAAAAAAAAAAATGTCAGTCCGTCCGTCCGCAGCCTAGCTCAGAGACTCTTAGTACTAGAAAGCTGTAATTTGACATGAATATACATATTAGTCACGCCAACAAAGTGATAAAATAAAATGTAGATTTTTTATTTTTATTTTACTCGTAACCTGGGGATGATTTTTTTTCTCCTCTACAGGTCCCCCCCCCTCATTACAGCCAAAACTTTAAAAGGAAAACTATCACGTTTAGTAGACATCATTGGTTCTGGAGATACAGGCAATAAAAGTGTTTATACCTACTAAAATCGGGTCTATTTCGTTAGGCCAAAATATTTTTGGTCAAATGTTTCATTTCCCAAATTTTCATTTGCCAACCCGCTTTGTTATCTGTAACCGTGAATATTTTAGGATTTTATAAAAGCTAATCTGACCTAATCTATAGGGTTCTACACGATGGTGCTGAAATCAATCTAGAATTATTTCCATTTCGGAAAAAAACGCTGGATGTCAAATGATATGTTTGTGAAATGAATCATTTGTAAAACTTTGGTTATGAAATGATTGGATCCCGAGCACTAGCAGAAGTGCATTCTAGCTCCCATAAAGCCATAGTTTTTTTTTATAAACGTAGTAAAGTACGATGCATTCCATTGATAATAGACGTCGTGGCAGCGTATGAATTACTGCTACACTGTGGTAGTAAATTCCTTCTGTAAATCTAAAAGTGATCACAGTAGGTCCTTGTCGTATGAGTGTGGTGGGAGAAGGACAGCTAGGGCCACAATTAGATCGCGAAGGCTATTATAGAGGTAGAGCCTTGGCCTTGTACCGGATTGCGATCGAGAAGATATATTTAGTGGAACACATGATGGTACTAAAATAAATTCTGAAAAAATTATATTTGCTTTGGCAAATGAACAATAAAAATATTTTAGCCGAACGGCAGGCTCCCACTAAAATCATCAAAGACAGCAAAAATCAGGTTCAGGTTTCTAAGGTTGTCTGGAAGAGATCGCTAATCAGCGATAAGACCGCCTGTTGTTTACCTGGGTCTTCTAATTTGTGCAAATTCTGTGTAATGTTTTTGTTTGGTGGACAATAAAGTGTTTTGTATTGTATTGTATTGTATCAGAAATGATTTTAAACAGAAAATTATATTTGTTGTTTTTTTATGTTTGTAGTACTTAACGGATTTGAAACCCTAAACTGAGCATGCTCCAACAGGCTCTTTTGGCTACAGAATCCTAAAAACAGCATATTCGCAGATAAAATAGCTATGCAATAAGTCACTTTAAAATTCTCTTTTATGTTCTGTACAACTATATATTGTGTAGCCACAGCCACACAGTGACAGCAGTAATCTCCGTCAGCGCCGAGTTTAATAAGCGCCGTCCGTGGAATATGACCGCGCAACCTTCACTTTTTGTTTTATTTCTCTGAATTCTCTCTGTGAAACGTAGCGTTTCTTTTTTGTGAACTAGCTGTTTGTTATTCGTCTGGGATGCGAAGCATTTAATAAAGCGTGTTTGTATTTTTAAATGAACACTGCTTGGTGGACAGGATGATTTTTAACAACAAGCAAATAAGAAGTGGGATTATGTTTCATGTGGGTATGTATCATAACGTATAAAGGTCATAATATGCAATGGTTTTTACTAAACCGTAAACTTTTCAGGGTTTTTATAAAACAAACCTAACCTAACGTAATAGGTTCTACACAATAGACTTATTTAAAAATCTTATAAACGTTTACGATTAACAAAAAACCCTTTTACAACGTGTCTCTGACCATGGGGCTTCAAATTTAGGGATCGATTCTACTCCTCAAATGGAACTCCTTTTGTGCTACGACTTTAAAAAATGAGGTAATTTTTCTTTTTTTTTTTAAACAAAATAAATTAATTCATTGATTTTACTAGTAAAGTTTAAAAGTTTGATCACGTATAACTTACTGTAAATTAAGTTATTTTCTAAGTCGTAGAACAAAACGTAGTATTTGAGGAGTAGAATCGATACCTACATTTAAAGCCCCATGGTCAGAGACACCCTGTATATTATGACCATTGTATATTTTTAACTGTATACATTACTAGCGACCCGCCCTCGCTTCGCTCCGGATTAAAGTATTGTACATATAAACCTTCCTCTTCAATCACTCTATCTATTAAAAAAAACCGCATCAAAATCCGTTGCGTAGTTTTAAAGATTTCAGCATACATAGGGATATAGGGACAGACAAAGCGACTTTGTTTTATACTATGTAGTGATGATACGATCCCGTTTGATGCATTTCTACGCTAAGTTACATTTTTAATATACACATAATTATTTTTAAATATAAGGGACCTTGTGCATTGTCCGTCCTCTACCATCGTATCCTTTAACCTACCTTCAAACAGCAGTATTCGCATTGTTGTGTTCCGGTGTGGGGATAAGACAACCGGTGAAATTACTAGCATAGAGGCATTCCATCTTACTCCTCAGGGTTGGCAACGCATTTGAAGTCTTAGGATTGCAGTCTTAAGACTGTATTTGTCTATAGGTCTTAGATCTCACTTACCGGATTGCTACCACCATCTTATCTATTAACCAACCACCAAGCAACAGTGTTCGCATTGTTGTGTGTCGGTGAGGGGATAAGCAGCCGGTGAAATTACTAGCATAGAGGCATTCCATCTTAGTTCTTAGGGTTGGCAACGCATTTGAGGTCTTAGGATTGCAGTCTAGAGAATTCATAATATGTCTATGGTTCTCAGATTCCACTTACCATTAGCCCCCTATTTCACCATCTTGACAATGACATGTGACAGGTGACAATTTGGTATATATTGCAAAGTGAACTTGCTGATACATCACTGGATTTCATGTAACCTGCGCCATGTACAGTGAAAGGTCACCTGTCGTTGTCGTTATGGTGAAAAAAGTATCTCAGTAAGCATAGTACTTGAAACATTATTTGAATGATCATTTATAAAAAAAGCCCGGCTCGACGGGAGCAGTCTCAACAGTGCGAGGACACGTTTAAAAAACTGGGCAAGAGCATGTCGGACCACGCTCAGTGTAGGGTTCCGAAGCCGTTAAGTACAACAAACATAAAAATCACCAAGTAATAACTAATTTTCTATTAAAAGTCAATTGGTGCCGTCTTAGATGATTTTAGTAGGTATAAACACTTTGATTTGTTATAATAAAAAATGTAAAGCTTTTTGACGTATTTTAGCTACAATGTCGCATTGGGTACTAACCTGTAATGATTATTGTAGATGAGGAAATAAATAAATAAATAATTGCCTGTACCTCAAGAACCAATGATGACTACTTAGTCGTGATAGTTTTCCTTTAAAATTCGATACATGTTCTTTCGTTTAAGTTTTTTTTCTGATCTTTAGTATTTGTAGTTTTGGCTATAGTGGAGGGGCTCCTATTTTATAATTACGATAGTTAAAAATCGCTTCATTAAGATGTCGATACATAATAGTCGATATTTATTTAAGCACTAGTGCAATCTTGCTTCCATCAAACCAGGGTTTGTTTATAAATGTAGTAAAATACGATTCATCCATTGATAACAGTTGGTTCTCTGCCTTTTTGCCGACAAATCTTTGACAAATGCATCGTTTCGCAACCTATTCATTTGCCATGCCAACCCGCTTTATTTCTGTAACTACAAATATTTTAAGATTTTTATAAATCTAACCTAACCTAACGGAAATAAGTCCAGGGCCTCTATTCAGGTGCGTTAAAACGATATCGTGTTTGACACGTTTAAGAATCGTTTATGTCACAGTAGCCATTATTGTAAACGACATAAGAGTTATCAAACGTTGACAATACGGAAACAGGTCAAAAACGATACCGTTATAACGCAGTTGAATAGAGGCCCAGAATTATTTACAGTTTCGGAAAAAAACTGGTTGTCAAATGATGTTTGTGAAATGAATCATTTGTGAAACTTTTGGTTATGAAATGATAGGATCCCGAGCACTAGCAGAAGTGCATTCTAGATCCCATAATATCAGGGTTTGTTTATAAACGTAGTCAAATACGATGAATTCCATTGATAATTAACAGAAATAGCAAATCGGTCATGACCCTTACTTTCTCTGCATCTAAAACTGATCCCAGTAGGTCCTTGTCGTATGGGTGTGGAGAGAGGACAGCTAGCTCCACAATTAGATCACGAAGACTATTATATAGGTAGAGCCTTGGCCTTGTACCGGATTGCGACCGAGAAGATATTTTTAAATATAGAATATACGTAGAGGGTTAATAGACCTTTATTTCAACTCCATGCTGTTTTATATGTTGTTTAGTTTACTGATTAGTTTGTTTTATGCACAGGTAAAGGAAGAGATTTTATGTTGTTTATTTGTGATCCCACTGGCGCTAGTAGTAACGTTTGTGTATGGGCTGCGTTCACTGTTACCGTAAAGGCCCATACACACGTAGTGGCTGGTGGGATAAAACGTTTCCAGTTTTTCATTTATTTTATTTTTTATTTTTTTAAAATACATTTTTGTGCACCTTTCGTGTTGCCCACCGTGCTCTCACCGAATGGGCCCTGCGGAAGATCAGCGCTGGCTGTAAAGCTAGCAACATGCTGAGTAGGGTCCATTTCGTGGCAAATTGTGTTATGTTTTATATTTTTTATTTTGTTTGTGTTTTATTTTATTATTATTTATATTAGTCACGAATAAATGCTAGAATTTGAATTTGAATTTGAATTTATTTTGCGACTGCCGCGAGTTCAATTGATTTCTCTAATTGTAAACAACAAACGTGGTCATGTGCGAGTTGGGCTCGCACACGAAGCATTCCGAGCAGATTCTTTGTGTGGGGAGCCCATTTTATTTTATAATGCTTGATTTAATAATAAACACATTTTTTTTTTAAACGGGGAAAAAAAAATACATACATACATAACCGACGGCTCTGCGGCAGTCATGAGGAAGAGGTGCGCGTCGTTACTGACTCGCCTGCATGCCAGCCCCAACCGCATCCTGGGCGTGTTTGCGTATCGCTGGGACAGCCCGATGATGGCAAGGTGGACGTCCTTGCACGTCTGATTGATTGGATGTTTTGTTAGTTTTAGTTATAATTTTAAGTTGTCTGTTAAGATACAATGTTTACTAACACTTTTATGGACTTTAGTCTGAAATAAAGTGATTATTCTGTTCTATTCTATTCTATAACATCATGCCTTCATTACAATTCCATTACCAACAACTCTAAAAAGACTGGTTGATAATTCTGTAACCACATTTTGCACACTCAAGCTGCAAGCTAAGTTGTTTACCAGTGTATTCGTGACAGGTTGCAAGCCCATCGCCTAACAGTTCTACAGACCCTTTATTCCCTTAGTCGCCTCTTACGACATCCACGGGAAGACATGGAGTGGCACTATTCTAACCCGGCAACCACACGGGATCAAAAAATTGCTAATCAGTTTTAATTGTTTTTATTATGAGTATATGGTATTTAACTACGAGTAAGTAAAATTTATCTTCTTCTAACAAAATGAAAAAGAAACAATTTAGTTTAAGACAGGATATTTTTTTTGTTAATGCCTAAATAGGTCCCATTCCTCAAAATGGTAAGGTGAAAATGCGGCAGTTTTACTTTTAACTACAACCTCTTAGCGTCCCCAATAACCCTAAAATGCCCGTAACGGCGCAAAATGATTAAAATTGAGCAAACGGCCAAGGCGAAACCGGCCAACTCATAAAGTAAAAGTTGTCAGCACTCCCGCCGGCCGCGAAATAACCCGCTATCTCGCGTTTTAGTGAATGTTGTTATTTTGATATTGTACTTAGTGACGGCGATCTTGGCTTTATGGGTCATTTAGAGGCGTTTTGGGTTTAGGGAGTTTGATAGTTGCATAAAAAGGGCGTCTTATTTTACGTGTTATTTGTTTATTTTTTCAATAAAATATGTGCTGAACTTTTTTATAAGTATTTTGAGGTAAGTCAACGTATAAGGAAAACACACATTGAACATAAACCGCAAAAAAATCAATCGTGCACAAAGGCGGACTAACCTTCAATATTGCTACAGAGTACGTTAGTTAAGTAAGTATGTTTCAAAAGAAGTATATATATTCCGCCCTATTCTATACATCTGTTGAAAAATACATTTTCCTCAACACTACGTGTGTGTGTCTGTCTGTGGCACCGTAGCTCTTAAATGGATCAACCGATTTGAATGCGTTTTTTTTTAAATTGAAAGCAGGTTTTCTAGTGTTAGTTTTTAGACATGTTTTATAAAAATCGGTTCAGCCGTTTTTGAGATATTAAGCTTTTAGAGGGTTAAAAGCACGCAAAATAACGGCCCCACCTACTTTCAGAGCTGATATCTCTTAAACGGCCCAACCAATTTTCATGAAATCTTGCTAAGAACCATCCTGATTAATGTAACTTTATTTAAAAAAAAACTTGCGTCCAAATTCGTTCATTTGGGAGCTGCGATGGCACAAACAGACACTCAGATGGAGAAGTTTAAAAAGCGTGAAGTAAAATAATCAGCTAGAAATTAGCTAAGTAAATGAAATAACATAAAATACCTCAGCTACTTAGCGGTTCCCGACGTGTCAGTTTAGTTAGTGTCAGTGTTCAGTTAACTATCTACTTATCAAACAATCAGCCCTTAGGGCCACTACTTATTATTTTTAACTTTTTAGAGGATTTTTACAGACTATTTAGTTGGGGTTTTTTAAATGTCTAATTTAATTATGACAGGCCATTTTCAAACAAAACTAAATATATTAAAATACGATCCAATAAAATTCTGATTTATTCCAACTATCTAGAAGAGTCGGTATAGGCACTGGCTTGTTGAGCTGTCGATGACCAGCTGCAATGAGTTCATTACCCCTTGCAGAATCTCTCTCCTCCATTTTTGCATGATTAATATATAATATATATACATAAATGTTAAATTTATTAATAGATCCTATACAGAGTGTAAATGGAATACGAGTAAACAATTAAACCAGACGTCGGTTATAGCTCTATAAGTCATGTAGATGTGGAATTTCGTTACTAGCTCTAATACATTGAACGAAATTAATTCTTTAAGGTCACATCGAGCAACAGTGTACTTGAAACTTTGTCAGTTGAAACGAAAATGTGTAAGTGACAATCAATTGCAGGTTAATTGGGCTTTGTCTAATACATTGCGTGGCGAATTAATTGGTATGAAAAAAATAAACTTATGTTAACTATTCACGTTTTTATGTTAATTAGGATGTATATTAACCATCGTTAAAATATTTTACTCGTATTGGATTCACACACTATAATTATATTCAAAATAATAAGTATTATATTGACATGTAAATTGAGCTTTACAGATAAATTATACTGATTATGATCATAATTTACTTAAAAAACCTTACCTTATATTATGCCTTCCCGGGCCTAGATTCTACTGCGTTATAACTATATTACTACTAATTATTATTATTATTATATTATAACTAACTATATTATTGTTACTTTTATTTTATTATAGTCTTAGTCAAAAAAAAATTGCATGTGTTTATTGATTTTATTTAATGAGTCATTTTATGTATTTCTTTCTATTTTAATGTTATAATTAATTAGTGTGATTGGTGTAATGCCGTTCTAATTAATAAATAAATATCGCGTTTGACGTGATTAGAATCGTTGAATGTCACAGTCACCATTATTGTAAAAGACATAAGAGTTATCAAAACGTTGACAATACGCAGACACGTCAAAGACGATATCGTTATTACCGTGTAGAATCCCAGCCCAGTCCCGTTGTTTTCAGGACTGATTTAGTAAGGGCACTAGTCCTAAAAGTCACGTAAATCACGGTTGTCGCCTATACATTTTCTACGGGACTGTAGCCTGTAAGCCCTACGTTTGAACGGCATAGATCCGAATGTGGCCGCCGCTCAAAACATCGACATAACCAATTCAAACAAAAATCCCTATGAAATATTTGACATTCTGCGCGCGTACGCAGCTCGTAGCACGCATTCTACGGCGTAGTGCGGCTACGCGCGGCCCGCTACGAATTCAGCTCCGAGCGTTTAGATTTATGTTTGAATAACGTAATTCTAGGAATAGCTGGTGAAGGCGAGAGATCTTATGAATTTATAGCGATGTTGAGTAAAAAATGTTTTTTAAGATATAATTACTGTTATTACTTAGTGTTTAATCGGTGATAAAATCCAGTCATCAACGCAGTTAGTCACTGGCGGGGAAGGTGCCTCTTTTGGCCGCACGAATGTAATTTTGTTTAAAAGCAACGTGTATATTGCGGCCTGTAATTAGAGGTCAATAATGAATCAGTCAACATAAATCTTTAAGTTTTCGATATAATTGTAACTTATAAAAAAAATCTTCGCGTGTTTTTTTTCCATATTTCTGTTGTTGCAATCATTAAGTTGCAAACTTCTGTTGTAACCGGACCTTATACTTTATAAATGTGTTCTAAGAACTTTTTTAATTTTGATCATTTCGGAATTATTACGTTGTGTACCCAGTTTTTTATGATCAAGAGTCTAACCTAACACCGTCATAATCATCTGTCTCTATTTCCAATTATTCCTATCAGCCGTCTTCTTAATAATTCACTCCTTAAGTGTAACCTAACCTAACCTATTTAATAAGCCCATATAACCTATATTAGACGTAATAATTTAAGCACATTAGAGCCAACCAAGGGAGATTTTCTTTTAGTTCACATAAATTGAATACAATAGTCATGATATTAGTTATATCACTACAGCAAGTTCTTTTTTAGGGTTCCGTAGCCAAATGGCAAAAAACGGAACCCTTATAGATTCGTCATGTCTGTCCGTCTGTCCGTCCGTATGTCACAGCCACTTTATTCCGTAACTATAAGAGCTATACTGTGGAAACTTGGTAAGTAGATGTATTCGGTGAACCGCATTAAGATTTTCATACAAAAATAGAAAAAAAACAATAAATTTTTGGGGTTCCCCATACTTAGAACTGAAACTCAAAAATTTTTTTTTCATCAAACTCATACGTGTGGGGTATCTATGGATAGGTATTCAAAAATGATATTGAGGTTTCTATTATAATTTTTTTCTAAACTGAATAGTTTGCGCGAGAGACGCTTCCAAAGTGGAAAAATGTGTGTCCCCCCCCCCGTAACTTCTAAAATAAGGGAATGATAAATGTAAAAATAATATATGATGTACATTACCATGCAAACTTCCACCGAAAAATTGGTTTGAACGAGATCTAGTAAGTAGTTTTTTTTTAATACGTCATAAAAACATTGATCAAAGCTACAACGAACTTTTATATTATGTTACTTGCTGCTACGGAACCCTTCATGGGCGAGTCCGACTCGCACTTGGCCGCTTTTTTATGTTAAGGAGAAGGCACACGAGCACTCAGGCCACTTGACGGTAAGTGGAGACTGTGACCTATAGACATTCGCATTCACAAGACTGCAATCTTAAGACTGCAAATGCGTTGCCAACCCTGAGGACTATGATGGAATGCCTCTATGCTAGTTATTTCACCGGCTGTCTTATCCCCAAACCGGAACAAAACGATGCGAACACTACTGTTTGGCGGTAGGTTAATGGATAAGATGGTGGTAGCGATCCGGACGGACCCTGCACAAGGTCCTACCACCCGCGAACATTGTTAGAAGCGGCCAAGTTTTTTTGTCCGAGCACACATACAAATGAAAGTCTGCATAATACGTTTGAAAAACGTACTTTTGGTCAAACGAACAGACGCTTAAAAAGACACAAAGCGTTTTTTAATAACGAATAAGCGGTTACCTATCATAATGTCGAAATTCGTTACTCCGAATATTATTAGCCCGAAAACGTTTCCCTTTTTTCCACTTCGCGTAATTATTGTTTGCCCGAAATTACGTTTCCCATATTATTATGTCCCCTATTTTTATTTTGTCGCAATTTCATTTCGCTTATGATTCGAATCGCCACTTATTGAAATCCCGAAGTTTCATTTGCCAACTAATTTATTTGGCGTAAAGTTTTACTTCCGAAATATTACTTTTCCGCTGTGTCAAAACATCAAATCGCATGAGTTTGCAATGTAATTTGCGTAGGCGTTAATGTTATTAATTGGGTGGGTAAGTTAATAAAATTGTCAACCCAATCTTGTCATTTGTTTATTTTATCAGAAAGGTTACAATTGCAGTGTAACCCAGCCGCAGTTCTAACCTAACCTAGCTCACTTTTCTAGCGCCAGTTTGTCTCCGCGGGGTCGCAATTCTAACCTAACCTAACCCACTTTTCTAGTGCCAGTTTGTCTCCGCGGGGTCGCAATTCTAACCTAACCTAACCCACTTTTCTAGTGCCAGTTTGTTTCCGCGGGGTCGCAGTTCTAACCTAACCTAACCCACTTTTCTAGCGCCAGTTTGTTTCCGCGGGATCGCAGTTCTAACCTAACCTAACCCACTTTTCTAGTGCCAGTTTGTTTCCGCGGGGTCGCAGTTCTAACCTAACCTAACCCACTTTTCTAGCGCCAGTTTGTTTCCGCGGGGTCGCAGTTCTAACCTAACCTAACCCACTTTTCTAGCGCCAGTTTGTTTCCGCGGGGTCGCAGTTCTAACCTAACCTAACCCACTTTTCTAGCGCCAGTTTGTTTCCGCGGGGTCGCAGTTCTAACCTAACCTAACCCACTTTTCTAGCGCCAGTTTGTTTCCGCGGAGTCGCAGTTCTAACCTAACCTAACCCACTTTTCTAGCGCCAGTTTGTTTCCGCGGGGTCGCAGTTCTAACCTAACCTAACCCACTTTTCTAGCGCCAGTTTGTTTCCGCGGGGTCGCAGTTCTAACCTAACCTAACCCACTTTTCTAGCGCCAGTTTGTTTCCGCGGGGTCGCAGTTCTAACCTAACCTAACCCACTTTTCTAGCGCCAGTTTGTTTCCGCGGGGTCGCAGTTCTAACCTAACCTAACCCACTTTTCTAGCGCCAGTTTGTTTCCGCGGGGTCGCAGTTCTAACATAACCTAACCCACTTTTCGTGCCAGTTTTTTTCCGCGGAGTCGCAGTTGTAACCTACTTAACCCACTGTTCTAGCACGAGAGTCGCAAAAACCAAATCATAACACAAAAAAGCAACAAGCAACAAATTTCCAAATGCCGGGAATAATTAATAATATCTGTTGCAATTTTTTTTATGGCATTCGGTGTAATGATATTAGGGGAAATGAAATTTAGGTGTAACGTAGCATCGGAATTATGAAAAGTGGGGTAACAAATCAGTTGTCAAACAATAAAGTTGGCAAACGTTCTTCGGGCTATTGAGTTTCGGGAAAAAGTTAATTCGGGGAAACAAACCAGCGGCGTTTCGTAAGTATGGTAAACAAAGCAGATGGATTTTAAAAATTCGGGGAACTGTTTTCGGACAAGTGAAAATCGGACAAGTCAGTTTCGGAAGATCGATAGGTTACCCGAATAAGCTAATTGCTGTATATCTGCCCACTTGTTGTGCTAATGACATCTCCATGGCGTCTTTATTGCTTCATAAAAACCGTCCCTAATTATCGCGGGCACTTGGCAATAATTTATTTTTGTATGTTACTCGTATTATTATAATTAAAACGAAATTGTCTTTAATTAAAAAAAAAAACATACTTTTCGTTTTAGTTTAATAGATTTCATAATAGTAATTTTAAGGAGCTGTATTTGTTAAAGCATAATAGATAGCGGGTCCCGTTTTATTTTCAGAATGATGTTTAATACGGCGGATTGACAAAAAAATAAATTATGAAAATGGGGGTCTCCATACAAGGAACCTTATTTTAAGGTATGTTTTATTTTTGTTGTTTAGTAAATCCGGCTTAACATACAAGCGTCAAATTTGGTATGATCATAGAACAAACTTTTAAGAAAAACAACAAATACTAAAAAATACTCAAGTGGGAGTCTGGTTTGCGCCTATTTGATTTGAAATCGAGTTCAAAGCGGTGCGTAAGTCTGGCTCACACTTGACCGGTTTTTATTTACTATATAATTTATTATACTTTCATTATATATCGTAACCCTATGTGGTTGCCGGGTTAGATTAGTGCCACTCCATGTCTTCCCGTGGATGTCGTAAGAGGCGACTAAGGGAATAAGGGCTTGCAGTACTGTTAGGCGATGGGCTTGCAACCTGTCACTAATACACTAGTAAACAACTTAGCCTGCTTGTGCAAAATGTGGTTACAAAATTATCAACAAGTCTTTTTAGAGTTGTTGGTATTTCTGTAGCTCTGCCTGCCCCACTCTGGGAATGAAGGCATGATGATATTAACATACTTAATGCGTATAAGCTACCCCACGGTTATTCCACGTTTATAAGTAAGGAGGTAAGTTATTAACACTACTAGCGGCCCGCCACGCCTTGGGCCCCGCTACAGAGATCACGACTTGCCCGGTGTTTTTTTTTTTGCTGACAAACCTTGTTATGATAATAACGAACAGAACAAAAAATAAATACACAGCTTTGTGCAGTCTTTCAAAAGTTAGGTATGCGCGTACATTTTTGTGTTTTTATATTTCTATGTATGTATCGTAACAGACATTAAAATTAAAATAGTAACTAAAGACAAATAGCAAACAGTATTAATTTGTTTAAATCTTTTCCAAGTTCAATTGACACAGACTTTATAATAATGAAATATACTTATTTTTAAGAAAGTTACTTCCCTATTGACTGTCTAGTCAACTTAAACCAAGCCCTATTATAAATGTTTACTTTAAATACTCGAGAGACGCGAGTAAAAGCATCAGGTATGAGTAAATCGATACGGACAGGGGAGTTCGGGCAATAAATCTTAATATAAACAATATTAGCGCGAAGCAGCTGCCGACCCGCAGCCACCTGCACTAGGGCTGCATCGCAGGAGTACTAGGTAACAGTGAAAATAAAGGGATCCCCTTGTAATGCATAAAATATTTTCGCATAATGTATCAAGAAAACAAGGTTGCAACTGCAATGTTAATATAATAAGTATTGGGTCTTACGCCGTTAAATTAGTAAATTTGGCGTTTGTTTCGCAGTTTTTATTGCATTGAGAAGGCAAACGAGCACACAGGCCAAAAGAAAGAAAATACATTTAATAATAATAATAATCTTTATTGTTCAAAAAGTAACATACATCTTTTATAATTGAAGCCATGGAGACTGCGTTAGTTTTCTTACAATTAACAAACCTTAAAAACTACATATATATACAAGAATTGGATGTAATTGCATGCAAAAATGGATGCAGCATGAAGTCGAGTCGCTGGTGAGCGCCACGATGCTGGTCTTCCGTGGATCCAGGCGCCCGCATGCGCGAGACAGCGGACAGGGAATTACATAAATGATGAATGATTTAATTAAAATATAAATTATGATTAAGATAAACATAATTACCAAATGTAACGTTATTGTAAAATATTAGTTTTAGAACTTTATGACTTAGAAATTTTAACTTTTACTACACAATGAAAATGAAAATAAGTTTAACGCACACAAAAAAACAACAAAATATATTTTTATCATGTGGAAAGAAGTGGTCTCTGCCTACTCCTCTGAGAAACAGCGTGATTTAATATTGTTATAATAAAAACACCGATTGACTTTAAATAGAAAATTAGTTATTACTTGTTTATTTTTATGTTTGTAGAACTTAACGGCTTCGGAACCCTACGGAACATGGTCCGACATGCTCTTGCCCGGTTTTTATTTATACAATTTTATTTATTAGCCGAAGAAGTCGCCTACATAACCTCCTAGCGCCCAGAGGCCTTTTAAAAGGCCTTTTGATAATCTAATTTTAAACATTAATTAGTAAGTACCTATGTACTGATTTCGATTAACAACATTTTTGCCATGGGCGGCAGGAGGTTATTAAATCCCATAAAACTATTATTAACTAGCTTCTGCCCGCGACTTTGTCCATCGTTATTCTCTCGAGAACTTGTAATTTTTTTGGGATTTAAACTTACTTTTGTGTTGATCCAGAGTGTAAGCTATCTGCATTCCAAATTTCATTAAAATTTGTCCAGCCGTTACAGCGTGAAAGAGTATCAAACATCAACATATCCATTGTTAAAAACTTTCCCATTGATAATTTTAGTAGGATGACCATTTCTCAATTATAGACCTTATTTACCCTGACTGAGTCAAAAGGAGGGTTATAGTTTTCGAGTGTACATATTATTATTTATGTATGTATGTTTATAAGTCTTACTTTGGCAAGCTCTGCAGCCTAAACGGCTTGATGAGATTTGAAATATGAGGTGTTATTAGATTTGACTTAGTTGTGTGGAGTATTATTTTAATTAAAGTAATACATACATACATACATAACATCACGCCTTCATTCCCAGAGTGGGGTAGGCAGAGCTACAGAAATACCAACAACTCTAAAAAGACTTGTTGATAATTCTGTAACCACATTTTGCAAAAAAATAATAATAATCATTTTGCATTAAAGTAATATGAGAAAGTAAATAGAGAGTGGTAAACTTTTATTACATACAATCAAAGATGATACCGAAAAATGCAGTCCGTTTTTAAAGCTTGTTTTTTATGACACTTGTTTCATTTAACCTCTGTGAAGTATATACATTACTCGTTTTTTATACCTAGTAATTATGATCACATTTAAAATTCGAAACGTAAAAAGTACTCGTAGTTGCATTGAATATCTAAAGCAAACATTAAAAGCAATTACGCAAAAAACATTAAAATCGAACAAAAAGTAATTACGGATACGTTTGTATTAAATTTAATAAATCCAGTCGGTTAGTTACCGATTCGAATATTAATCGCTCGCCCGAGTATTTTTTTAAACCAACTTTAAAATATTAGCGTAAAAAAACAAATAACAGCTTTCAAAACGAAGGAGGTTTCAACTTGAATATATTATTAAATTATTTTTTAACCACTATATCGATTTATTTTTAATAACATAATCTTGAAGCAAAGTTGCGTAAGAAAATAAGCATTTAATTGTTAGCACTTTTAATGTATATTTTTTGTCACATCCCTAAAATACCTAGATTTTATACCAAGTATTTGTAATGCCATCATCCCAAACGTGCCAGATAGTTGCATCGAATAGTCAAAGCCAACAATTAATAAACGTTTAAGGCCTTAGTTTGTAACGAATCGAATAAATCAAGTCGGTTAATAATCGATTCGCGAATTAATCGCTCGTCCGATTGTTCTATTCGATTAATCGTCATTTGTCCGCCGGTCGAAAGTTCGATGAACTTTGACCGCCGATTACGAGTTTGCGGGCGTTATAATGGATTAGAGGTTCAACTTTGTATCTAAATTGTAACCTTTCGTATCCGGGGGCTCTAATTTATTTGGTAAAACCTTATTGATTTTCTATGTTGTCGTATTGTAAATGTTACAATAGATTTTATTTACTTGTTAATTAAGGCAGAGTTAAAAACAGGGCTTAGTTGTTTTTTTTTATGGCATTGAGAAGCACACACGACACACAGCAACAAACGAGCACACAGGCCACCTGATGGTAAGTGGAAACTGTGACTCATACACATTCGCATTCACAAGACTGCAATCCTAAGACCGTTGCCAACCCTGAGGACTAAGATCGAATGCCTCAATGCTAGTTATTTCACCGGCTGTCTTATCCCCAACCCGGAACACAACAATGCGAACACTGCTGTTTGGCGGTAGGTTAATGGATAAGATGGTGGTAGCGATTCGGACGGACCCTGCACAAGGTCCTACCACCCGCTAAAGAATTCATCTAACCCTATTAGACTCCGCTATCTGTCCAGACAGTTGAAATGTTCACAGATGATGTATTACTGTTGCCGCTATAACAACAAATATTTTAAACAGTATAAAATAAATATTAAAGGGGAGCTCCCATACAACAAATGTGTCTTTTTTTCCTCGAATATTAATAAGGACAACAGATAGAGAGTATAGTGTCTTGAATAGATAATGGTACGGAACCCTTCGTGCGCGGGTCTGACTCGCACTTGGCCGGTTGTTTTTAAAAAAAGTCACCATTGCTGTCAAGTAATTAATAGTTATCAAAACGTTGACAATACGGAAACATGTCAAAAGCAATACGGTTTTTCCGAGTAGAATTCAACCCCGGTATTAGCTATAGTCTGTGAGGTCAATCACCCCTGTATTAGCTAGAGTCTGTGAGGTCAACCACCCTTGTATTAGCTAGAGTCTGTGAGGTCAATCACCCCTGTATTAGCTAGTCTGTGAGGTCAATCACCCCTGTATTAGCTAGAGTCTGTGAGGTCAACCACCCCTGTATTAGCTAGTCTGTGAGGTCAATCACCCCTGTATTAGCTAGAGTCTGTGAGGTCAATCACCCCTGTATTAGTTAGAGTCTGTGAGGTCAATCACCCCTGTATTAGCTAGAGCCTGTGAGGTCAATCACCCCTGTATTAGCTAGAGTCTGTATAAGGTGGGTGGTTAAATCTACGTATCCTAATCATCATTACATTATCACCATCAGCCATATTATTATGAAGAGCAAAGATAACTAGGGCGAATATCTCCATTTGTTGTTCGTATTTGTATGACCTATTACGACACCACCATGACTGCTGATAAGAGGGTACCAAAATGAATATTGTCCTTAAACCGTTTGAAAAAAGCAATATGGTTTTTCCGAGTAGGATTCAACCCCGGTATTAGCTATAGTCTGTGAGGTCAATCACCCCTGTATTAGCTAGAGTCTGTGAGGTCAATCACCCCTGTATTAGCTAGAGTCTGTGAGGTCAATTACCCCTGTATTAGCTAGTCTGTGAGGTCAATCACCCCTGTATTAGCTAGAGTCTGTGAGGTCAATCACCCCTGTATTAGCTAGAGTCTGAGGTCAATCACCCCTGTATTAGCTAGAGTCTGTGAGGTCAATCACCCCTGTATTAGCTAGAGTCTGTGAGGTCAATCACCCCTGTATTAGCTAGAGTCTGTATAAGGTGGGTGGTGAAATCTACGTATCCCAATAATCATTACATTATCACCATCAGCCATATTATTATGAAGAGCAAAGATAACTAGGGCGGCTATCTCCATTTGTTGTTCGTATTTGTATGACCTATTCAACGACACCACCATGACTGCTGATAAGAGGGTACCAAAATGAATGAAAACCGTTTGAATATGCATATTAACAAGACAGTATTCACGTTCCCTGTTGTGAAAAAGTGCTTGGTTCTTGTACTGTTTCCTCCCAAAATATCAAAGTGAAGTGGCTCCCTCCGCGTTCACTGTCAAAATTAATTTTAAACAAAACAAAACGCTTGCCAACATCTTTTGGTACTTCAAAATTTCATCCAACCAACTTACTGAGACCCCCTAACTCTTCTAAAGGCCTTTTATACTGCAGTGGAAAAGAGGTCTGCGATAATTGGTCAACTGTAGTTGTCATCCAATTAAGGTTGAACCCCGCGACGCTGCGTGCTTTGTCTTTTTGGCTTAGTTTTTGCGTTAATCGGGGGAGGGGTGGGAGGTCTTGTATGTTGGTTTAGGTTTTCCTAAGAGGGCTGATAAGGCCCTCGAGCGACGGTAGAAGCTGATAATGGACCGGCTGGCGTTACTTGAGGCTTCCAGGGAGTTTAACCGGGTAACTAATTTTAATTTCATTAGTATAGCTAAAGACGTACTATGGGATAACTCAATGATATTCTTTGCATATATTTGCCTACAACGTAACTCGACGTTCATTTGTTTTTCTCCTACATCCTACTAGGACATGTTCATTTTACTATTGCAATCATAGCTCGGGAAGTTCTCCATTCCAGGCAATCATAAAATTAATAAAAGTTCTAGTTTTTCACTTTTTAAAATGTATGCCATTTTCAAAGTGACTCAAATTTGAAAGTGTCTCAAATACCTTTACATTAATTTTTAAAAACAGAGTGTAAATTTCATACGGAAAGGAAGAAAGATATGTTGTTAGTAACTAATAAGCGTAGTTATTTTTTTTAATACAATTAATGTTGCTTTTACACAAGTTTTTACGTTAATTAGTGTGTTATCTCAACTGTTGTTAAAATGTATAGAAAACAAGCTGTATATTGCTTTGTAAAAAAAAATTGCCAAATTCAGTTGAACGCGCTATAACTGTTGAATCCCAAGTTATTGAAATAACATTCATTACATTTAAAGTGGTTTTATTTAATGGTATATTCCAGTTGAATACAATATCGTGCTTATTTAGAGTATCATTGGAGGCATTATGATTGATGTCGTGTACCTACTTTAAAATTTGTGAAATGGCGGCAGTTTTTTTTTTCGAAGGTAATTTTGAAAATTGTGTTTTAACCCCGAGTGGTTGCCGGGTTACAATAGTGCCACTCCATGTCTTCCCGTGGATGTCGTAAGAAGCGACTAAGGGAATAAGGGCTTGTAGTACTGTTAGGCGATGGACTTGCATCCTGTCACTAATACACTAGTAAAATTCTTTGTCTGATGTGGTTACAAAATTATAAACAAATCTTTTTAGACTCAATAGTATTTCTGTACTCTGTCTGCCCCAATCTGGGAATGAAGGGTTGATGTTATGTATGTATGCAATTGTGTTATATTTTCTTGCATAGTTGGAGAAAAACTAATATAACAAGCCTCAGAAAGGGCGGTTACTGTCTAGGCCGTGCTTCCTCACACTAGTCCCGCAACGGGTTTCATCCCGGTCTCTCCAGTAATTGCTAGTTTAGGTTTAATTAAATACTAAAAGTAAGCTATAGCGTTTATAAATCGTTGAATGTTGGTGTTATAACTAAACAATGTGCAGTTATAAACTCAGCATGCTTTTTCTTTGAAAAGCTACATCAAGCGGACAACATGATAAACGAAAGCGCCATCTGTTGTCGAGTAGTGTAAAACTGTAAAGTATAAACAAGATGTATAAAAGTAGACACGCTCTGGTTTTCCATTTTAGCTACGGAACCCTAGAAACATATACTTTATGTTCCCACATACCGCATCTATAATTTCGATCTACGTACGTCCATAAACAACGACTCCATTCTGTATTCCAATGGTAACTTAAGGTTAATACTCGGATCTCACATGATGTGGCACGGCCCTTATACCTTATACAACGAGATAATATCAACCGTATACCTGTAAAACTAAGGTGCATATTAGAATGTGTTTGGTTAAGTGATGTGTCGTGAATTTTATTTTTATCGCTATCGTTACTTAGGGTGTCGGTATAACGAGGCTTGTTGGGAATTTGAAAGACGGTAGAGGGCGCTGACTTGTTTGCTGACATTGGAAAAGGGTTCTTTATATCTGTAATTTATTTTGTCACGAAAACTAATAAAATTGGAGTACTTTATTAATATTATCATTAAATCATTTATATAAAGTAAAAGGACTCACAATATTTTTTTAATATACACCCACATAAAAGCTACGAATAGTTCATACATTTACTATCGATTTAATTTAATTTATTATTTTCTAATTTGAGCACTGCAAGGGGCATGTAGTTCGTCGCAGTGTCGTAAATACGAGCAATCCAGCTTCTCCGCCCTCGACCGCAACAAGTACGAGTATATGCCAAGGAGGAAATTTAGATGTAAGTTATACAGGGTGACTTCAAATTGGTAATACAAAATCAATGTTTTACACACATTTCCCCTAAACTTAGCCCCTCAATTAAGTCTCATACTTTTAAAATAATCAGAAGTATTTTAAAAGTTTTATTTTTTTAATTTTTAAATTATCCCATTTTTGTTGGCTTAACATGGTCCTATCATCCTACCATAATAATTAACAAAGAAGTTTAAAGAATTTCAAATGAACACTTTCCTCTTTGGTTATCCGTTACCTGTCACAATTTATGAAGAAAACGTGTTTTGATTAGTAATTGTCACTTATCAAAGAAAATAAGTTTGTATTGTAAATGTAGTGTAACCACACTTTGGGACTTTAATTATTTGTTTTGTTCGAAAATTAGCATGATTAATTAAATACAGTTAATTTTAACAAAGGGGTTAATGTATTATACTGTGTGGCATTAACTAAGCCACAATCAAGTGTTTTGTATTACCAATTTGAAGTCACTCTGTACGAATTATTGACAAATCATCGGTGAAACTGCAATGCCGCGTAACTTACAAATTCGATTAGTTGCAAAATGTACCTTACTGACCTACGTGCTAAGGTGTATTTTGCATCCTTTTAAATTTGTTCGTTACGCGGTATTAAATGTTTAAACAATTCCTTGAAAATGGAGGTTAATAAGTTAACTTAAAGATGGACACAATTCATAAAGTTGTCTTTTTTTCAAATGATTGATTGACTACTAGCATAGAGGCATTCCATCTCAGGCCCCAGGGTTGGCAACACATTTACAGTTTTAGCTTTACAGTCTTAAGATTGTAGTCTTAAGAATGCTGCAAGAATAATGAGTTTCAGATTCCACTTACCATCAGATATAACGATTTGATAAAAAAAAAAAACGAAACAGATTCGGGGCCAGAAATCGACCTGCTAAGTAGTCATACGATACTGTCTTCCATCTCAGACCAGTCACTATTTTATTGTGCCTAAAACGACTGTTTACCTCCCTGCATATGCACACAGCGTAAAACGTTACACTGGCAGCCTCCCAAATATTGTACAAATGCGCACACGTTCAAAAACATACATTTGAATACGTTTTAAAATAAAGCAACACAGTTTTAGAAACGCAAATAATACTGAATGAGGGCAATATTTGGCACAACTTTTGCATTTGTTTTACTTTTTAAAAGAGCTTGATAAGAAAGATACAGGATAGATTGATAAGGTTTTTGTTTTGAGTACTAAGAGATGATATCTAAGACCTTTTGTGCATACTGGGCTTGTTGATCTGTCATTGGATGCATCGTGATAGCCTTGGTGTCATCTATTTGTGTACTGTATTATCGAAAGATTTTTCATCAAACGTATAATTACGCAGTTTTCATTTCATCGAATAGCATTTCTCGTCGCATGAGTTTTTTTGGCTATCACAAATGTAACCTATCCAAACCTACGTAACTAATGTTTAAAATTACTCTAAAATATCATGGTTTCAGCAGAAAATAGCGTTCGCTAAAAATGATGTAGTGAAAGTCGATAAAATTATGCGTTACTATACCAACTGTTACTGTCAGAACGACCAACAGGGGGCGCCACTCGTCTATCGCATTCTAAAAACTTAACTTAATTTAATGTAGTGTCTGTGGCAGTTGAAAATAAAACTGATTTGCATAGTGTTAGCGTTCTTATTATCTCTATTAATTAAAATAACCACACAAAGTGGTAAAATCGAACCGAATAGTAATAGAAGTTGAACTTAGTGACTATTAATAAATAACTTGAGTGAGTGTATTGTGAGCAGTGAACAAAACAACAATGGTACTTTTGTGATACGAACTTGGAACATTTGACTGCAAAGTGAACGTATTTTACATAAATAAGACTTATAAATAACTGGTGATCGAACATAGTGTAATGTGCAATACTAAATCAACAGTTTAGATAAGTGATTGAGCAGAAACTTGAGTTGGTATTTGGTATCACGTGCCGGCATAAATCATAACCTATTTTGTCGAACTAAAGAGAGAATAATTTGTTGTTTTTGACTTCGTAGATGGAAACAATATATTAAATTAGTGAACTTACACGATTTAAATGCTGAATTTACAAACTACAGTATTTACTATTAACAACAAATAGTTACGCGTGCGTTTTTACAACAACTAACCTACATAAAGTGACATAAACAAAAACCAAAATGGAGAATCTGATTTCGGAACAAGAAGAATCGCTGTTGTTAATAAAGAATATTGGAGTAAACTTTAAGAAGTCACCTAAAACCCGCATTACGAAAGGTTATGTACAAACAAAAATAGACACATTAGACGAATATTGGAGAAAATTTAGAATAAATCATTTTGAAATGTTGAAATTGGTCACATTAGCAGAAAAACAAGAATACGATTACTTTGCAAAAAATACATTTATGCACGGTGAAGATGAGTACGTCAACATTAAAGCAGACTTAGCAGATATTTTAGAGAGATTTAGTGGCAATGTTACCCAAGAGCTGCGACCTGCGGCAGAGAAGAGTCATACCGACGAGGTTAAGTTACCTAAGGTCAATCTACCTCAATTTGCCGGAAACTACCATGAATGGACTTCGTTCAGAGATCTTTATACAACGCTCATTCATAATAAAGCAACGCTAAGCAAGGTACAAAAACTTCATTACCTAAAGAGCAGCGTTACCGGAGAAGCTGAACAGCTGTTGAGACACCTGCAAATTACTGAGAACAATTATGATGTGGCTTGGGAAACACTTAACAAAAGATACAATAACAAGCGTATGATAGTGAACACAATTTTAAATAGATTATTCAATCAAAAGAAAATTGTGCATGGAACATCTAAATCTATCAAAGAGCTGCTAGATACGACACAAGAATGCTTAAATGGCCTGAAAAACAACGAAATTACTGTGGACAACTGGGATATAATTATTATTTACATAATACTAAATAAATTAGATGATGACACACACAAACAATGGGAAGAAGAGATTGGTACATTACCTGTGCAAGAGCTACCTAAGTTACAGAAGTTTCAAGAGTTTTTAGAGACACGTTTTCGAGTATTAGAAATGGTTCCACAACAACAACAACAATCGAAGGACAGAGTTTTAGTGAGACAGAAATCATTTCTAACTAGCCGAACTTCTGAAAAAACTTCTACCAATGTACAGTGTACTTACTGCAAACAAGCTCACCTATTGTTTCTTTGCAAAGAGTTTGCAAATTTGGATGTGAACACAAGAGTACAACATGTTCAAAAAGAGAGATTGTGCTTCAACTGTTTATCACCTAAACACAATGTACTGCACTGCAAAAGTAAAGTATCCTGTCATCGTTGCCAGAAAAGACATCATTCATTGCTACACTACGTGAATTCAACTAATCAAACAACAGTGCCACCTGCACAGACTTCAAACTCAGTGACAACTACAGAAACCTGCAACCGAGAGACATCAAAACCTGAAACATCTGAAGTGCCAATAATGAGAAACTACCTAGTAACACAAGGTCATACTGCACTGATGGCTACTGCACTAGTGAACATACAAACTGGAAAAGGTTTGCAATTGGTACGAGCTCTACTTGATCCTTGCTCCCAAGAGTCTTTTATCAGCGAGGCTACTGCAAAGAGATTGCAACTACCCAGAAAACCAGCTGATGGACTAGTAACAGGAGTTGGTCAGATGTCTACTAGAATCAAATATGCGACTGACATACAAGTTTATTCAAGATTCAACAACAATTTTAAGAGAGAGTGTACAGCATTTGTTGTCAAGCATGTTACTGATATGATGCCTACAGCAGAAGTCAACCGAGAGAAGTTGGCACATCTACAACATTTGTCATTAGCGGACCCAACTTATCATACACCTGGCAATATTGATATGTTGTTGGGAGTAAATATCTACACAGATGTGTTGATGAGTGGAGTTGTTAAAGGAGAACCTGGTTCACCCATAGCACAACAAACAAGCTTGGGATGGATCTTATCAGGGGGCTCCACTAGTAATGGCAAAAGAGAGATCAAGACTATGCATCTAAATGTTACATTAGAGAAAATGGTGGAGAGATTTTGGGAGGCAGAGAGTTTAGAGTCAGAGATGAGCAACACTCTCACACCACATGAAATGAGAGCCGAGAAAATCTATGAGAAAACTTTATCCAGAGAACCAAATGGGAGATATATTGTGACACTTCCATTCACAAGTGAAATACCTATTTTACCAGAGAATTCACGAGCAATCGCATTGAGAAGATTCATTAATACTGAGAGAAGACTGTCAGCGAATCAAGAGTTGAGAGAAGCATACAATGAGGTCATGAGAGAGTACCTTACACTACATCACATGGAGCTAGTGGATGACGAGAGAGTAAACCAACATGAGAGAGCTGTCTATCTACCACATCATGCAGTGGTACGTGAAGACAAGGACACCACTAAAGTGAGAGTAGTTTACGACGCTTCCTGTAAAGGAACCAACGGAGTTGCACTAAACGATCAGCTGTTAGTCGGACCATCACTGCAAGAGGAGCTGAGAGACATTTTGATGAGGTGGAGAATGTACAAAGTCTGTTTTGTAGCAGATGTAATCAAAATGTACCGGCAGATAAGTGTGAAGAAGGAAGATGCAGACTACCAAAGAATAGTTTGGCGGTTTAGTCCAGAGGAAGAGATTAAAGAGTACAGATTACTTACTGTAACTTTTGGAACAGCATGTGCACCTTACTTGGCAATCAAAACACTAAGGCAAATTGCAATTGATGAAGCCAGCACTGAAGAGTACGCACATGCAAGAGAGATTATCAACAATTCTTTCTATATGGATGATGTATTGTCCGGGGGAGATACAGAAGAAATTGCTTTAGAAGCAAAGAGACAACTAATACATGTATTGAGAAAAGGAGGCTTCGAGCTGCAAAAATGGTCATCAAATAACAAAAAGTTTATGGATACAATACAGATAGAGAAGAGAGCCAAGAGTACAGAGATAGATATCAACAGGAAAGAGACTATAAAAACACTTGGTATCACCTGGAACGCAAAGGAAGATACACTCATAGTAGCAAACAAAATTGATACTTTACTTGACAAACGAATAACCAAGAGAAATATTCTGACTGTTATAGCATCATTGTTTGACCCGATGGGATGGTTGGCTCCAACTATAGTTAAAGCGAAGATTTTTATGCAAAAATTGTGGGCAAAAGGATTTTCTTGGGACGAAGACTTACCAGAAGACCTGAGAAAAGAGTGGATGTCATTTTGTAATGGAATAGAAAGTTTGACAGAAGTGAAATTAGAGAGATGGATTGGAACATCAAAAACGAACCAACTTGTAGAGTTACACGGATTTGCGGATGCGTCTATGGTCGCTTATACCGCGGTGGTGTACTGCAGAATAATCCAACCAGATGGTCAAGTAGGCGTGGCTTTGATCATGGCAAAAACTAAGGTAGCACCATTGAAACAGCTTACCTTACCTCGTCTTGAGCTTAGTGCAGCAGTGTTGTTAAGCAAACTATTGAAACATGTTGCTACAGCCATGAGAATTGAGAAAGAGAATACTTACGCTTGGACTGATTCAAAAGTGACATTAGCTTGGATACTTGGCGATCCATTAAAGTGGACACCATTTGTAAAGAACAGAGTTATAACCATTAATAACACCTGGAAAACAATTTGGTCATATGTGAACACCAAAGAGAACCCTGCAGACCCAGCGTCGAGAGGAGTAGCACCTGAAAAACTAAAAGAAAACACTTTATGGTTAAAAGGTCCAACATTTTTACACCAAAGAGAATTAAACATACATACCTGTGAAGCAGAAGATACTGACCTGGAAAAGAAAAAGAACATTAAATGTTGTAACATTACAGCAAAAAATGAAGAAGAATTTATAGTGACATTGACAAAGAGATTTTCAAAATTGAAGAGACTTACCGCAGTGGTTGCCTATTGTAGAAGATGGCTGCACCTGAAAGGAAAAGGAATTAATAAAGTTAATTTCCCTACATATGTAACACATGATGAACGAGAAGAGGCACTTACTATTTGTATTAAGTTGTCGCAACACCTGGAACATCCTGATGAAGTTGAAGCCATGAGAAATAACAAACCATTAAAAAAAGGGAGTCGTTTGCTTGCGCTTAACCCCTTTCTTGATGACAAGGGAATATTAAGAGTTGGAGGTAGACTGAGACATGCAGATTTAGAATTCCTGAAAAAGCATCCTATAATTATAACCAAACATAACGTACTTACACAACTTTTACTAAATGATGCACACAAGAAGACGTTACATGGAGGACCACAATTAATGACAACTTACCTGAGAGGGAAGTATTGGTTAATCAATGCTGGAAACACCATCAAGACCTTTGTAAGAAATTGTGTACCCTGTTTTAAACAAAAGGCAATGGCCAGAACGCAACTTATGGGCGACTTACCTGAGATACGAGTGAAGCCTTCAAGACCATTTTTCGTTAGTGGAGTGGACTTCGCCGGTCCTATAAATGTACGTATGAGTCCAGGCCGAGGATCAAAATCAACCAAAGCATACATTAGCATTTTCATATGCATGGTGACAAAGGCTATCCACATTGAGTGTGTGAGTAATATGACTACAGAGGCCTTTATGGCAGCATTTCGACGATTTGTGTCGCGAAGAGGATTCGTCAAGGAGATGTGGAGCGACCACGGGACGACGTTTGTTGGAGCTAGTAAAGAACTGCTTAACTCATGGAAACTTGGTAAAGCTAGCATACCCGATGAACTAGCCTCACTTCTTGATTCTGAAGGCACAAAATGGCGATTCATTCCGCCAAGATCACCAAATTTCGGAGGATTATGGGAAGCGGGAGTGAAGAGCATTAAATTTCACCTGAAACGGACTATTGGAGATGCAACACCTACCTTTGAAGAGCTGAGTACCCTCCTTGTTCAAATCGAAGCCTGCCTTAACTCGCGACCCTTATCACCAATTAGTGATCACCCTGATGATTTAGAACCTTTGACCCCTGCACATTTTTTAGTAAGTGAGCCATTGATCACAATACCTGAGGGAGATTTGACATCATATAAATCAAATTCATTGTCACGTTGGCAAAATACACAGAAAATGTTGCAAGTGTTCTGGAGAAAATGGCAAACAGAATATCTGACAAGACTACAAGAGAGAACTAAGTGGAAGACTAGGAAATTAGAGTTTGAAATAGGAGAACTTGTGCTCATCAAAGACCAAAGATTCCCACCGAGCAAATGGTTATTGGGACGGATTTTGCAGAAGTATCCTGGATCAGATAACTTGACTCGTACTTATGACGTACGCACTGTGTCAGGAGTATTCACCCGAACCACCTCAAAGCTCTGCCCATTACCAGATGGAGAAAAAGGACAGTCCTGTCCTTTTGGGGGGAGTATGTTACTGTCAGAACGACCAACAGGGGGCGCCACTCGTCTATCGCATTCTAAAAACTTAACTTAATTTAATGTAGTGTCTGTGGCAGTTGAAAATAAAACTGATTTGCATAGTGTTAGTGTTCTTATTATCTCTATTAATTAAAATAACCACACACCAACCATATAAATTCTACCTTTATTATGATTTGTAAGATCATTTTTACGAAAGCATTTTTTTCATAGTAGCGATCTTTCACATAGAGTTCTTTCTTTCTTTCTTTTTTTCTTCTTAAAAATAAATTCAGCAGATGCTATCGCCCACACTGTTAACTCTCCATCGGTAGACTTTATGTCTTTTGTAATAAGGTCCGCCGATGTACAGTTGAGAGTGTTGCTGTTTATACGAGACAAAATGGTACTAGCTTGCTGACAAACATAATCTTTACTACTTTATTGCTTTCCACATACAAATACAAAAGAAATATCACATAATGAGTCAACAGGCGCCCTTATTACTAGAAAGGCCATCTTTTTCAGACAATTTTCAAGAGAAGATGACTAAAAACCGGGCAAGAGCATGTCGGAGCATGCTCAGTGTAGGGTTCCGAAGCCGTTAAGTACAACAAACATAAAAATCAACAAGTAATAACTAATTTTCTATAAGTCAATTGGTACCAAAAGATGATTTTAGTAGGTATAAACACTTTAATCGCCTGTATCTCAAGAACCAATGATGTCTACTTAGTCGTGATAGTTTTCCTTTAAAATTCGTTATATGTCCTCTCATTTAAGATTTTTTTCTGATTTTTAGCATTTGTAGTTTTGGCTGTAGGGGGGACACTTGAGTCTAACAAAAATTAGCGCTTTAAAGCTTAATATTTTATAAACGGTTTGCTTAATCGAAAAACTGTTTTTACAATCCCGTAATATTTTTGAAAGATCTATCCAACGAAACCCCACACGATGGGGTAGACGCCAAAAAACAATACATCCCCATGTTACGTGTAGGGGAGGTACCCTAAAAAAGTTTTTTTTACTATTTATTGTATTACTTTGTTGGCGTGACTAATATGCATATTCATGCCAAATTACAGTTTTTTAGTACTAAGAGTCTCTACGCTAGGCTGCGGACGGACGGACGGACGGACGGACATGGCGAAACTATACGGGTTCCTAGTTTGACTACGGAACCCTAAAAATGAACAGGGAAAAATTGGCACAAACAGAATAAAAACATCTTACATCGAAAGTACACAAGCCATCTTGCCTGTAACCAAGGTTTAACTAAATCTACAGCAAAACATGACTGTCAATGTAAACCTATAAAAAACCCACTTCACTTCCGAATTCCTGCCATCTGTCACACGACAAGTCAAAAAGCACTGTGTCAGTCGTCAAGGGGAGGTTACACCGCACTTTAGCCCCTAGGGAGAGGAACTCAAATACGGCGTTATGTTTAAAAGGCATGTGCAAAAAAGTCACATTTTTGTGCTTATCTTAAGGCGGTTGTGTGAAGACATGAATAAAAGATATAGACTTTTGTTGACATAATACAGATAGACAACTGTTTTTGATACATATACAGTGTGGGAACGAGTAACCCGCCAAATTTTAACCATCGATTCTAGAGCCTATTTGGAGTATATAATGTGGTATAACATGAAGTCCAATAAAGCATAATTTCCGAGATTTTTATTATTTAAAAAACAATTCCATAGTTAATCTAATTTGAACTCTGTCACCTTAACCTAGAGCATTATTTAGTAAGAAATTGATTAAGTTAATTTATGTTGTACCTTGATGATATTGCTATTTACAACATGAATCTTTCTAGTAAATAATGCTTTAGGTTAAGGTGACAGAGTTCAAATTAGATTAACTATGGAATTGTTTTTTAAATAATAAAAATCTCGGAAATTATGCTTTATTGGACTTCATGTTATACCACATTATATACTCCAAATAGGCTCTAGAATCGATGGTTAAAATTATGCGGGTTACTGAACGTTTTCTTTCAACGTATTCATATTTTTGTTGTATCGTAAACCCGTGTGGTTTCCGGGTTAGAATTGTGCCACTCCATGTCTTCCCATGGATGTCGTGAGAGGCGACTAAGGGAATAAAGGCTTGTGGTACTGTTAGGCGATGGGCTTGCAACCTGTCACTAATACACTGGTAAACATCTTACCCTGACTATGCAAAATGTGGTTACAGAATTATCAACAAGTTTAGAGTTGTTGGTATTCTGTTGCTCTGCCTACCCCACTCTGGGAATAAAGGCGTGACATTATGTATGTATGTAAAACGTTATAACATACAAGCGTCAAATTCAGTATGATAACATTAAATAACAAACTCTGAAGAAAAACATAAAAGCTCACGCTGAGTGCTTTTGGACTACGTTCGATTCCAACCCAACAAGTTTGTACGAGTATAAGAATCAGTATTGATTGTTATTCTAAGCGACAGTAATATTTCTCACTTGATATTGTGTATGCCAGAATTGCATAATATTATTATAATAAGTGTTCTCATGTATATTCATGTAATTCTTTTTGAGAAATAAGGATCTCTAAACATGGTCATGAATGAGTTAAGCTCGCGCTGATTCGATTCGAAATCGAATTCAAATTGGAATATAATAATACCTACTATGCGGCGGTACGGAGTCCTCGGTGCGCGAGTCCAACTCGCACTTGAACGGTTTTATAACTGTCTAAGAACTTTATAACCAGATATTACATTCGAAATTGGCATTTCGGAATACAGTGAGCTCTCTGCGAATTTTAAGTAGTAAATTAAAAGTTGAAGTGGGAACGAACAACAATCGATTTGAATATTTAGATGACTGCCATTGGGATCGGGCTGTTATGTTTTTCATTTCAAAATTCATATTTTCTCTGAGATCAGTCCCTTATCTTAATTTGTAGCTTCATTGTAGCTTGTACAGTCAAGGTCATAAATATGTATACACTTTAGTACCTTGTCACTTTAATCGCTGTGACAATTTCATATGGCAGTTTAAACATGACGTTAAATAGACAAGGTACTAAGGTGTATACATATTTATAACCTTGACTGTACTATCAAGTAAATATGAGTTCCCAATAACGTCATCAATAGAGAAACCAATAGAGAAGCAAGGAGGGTTGAAACAAAATAGAATTAAAATGTCCGATAGCCTTTATGCCGACAAATCTTTGACAAATGCATCGTTTCGCAACCTATTCATTTGCCAACCCGAATTTTTCTGTAACTACAAATATTTCAGGTTTTTTATAAAACTAACCTAACCTAACCTATAGGGTTCTACACGATGGCCCTGAAATATCGCGAGTTGTCAAATGATATGTTTGTGAAATGAATAATTTTTGAAACGTTGGTTATGAAACGACAGGATCCCGCATTTAACACCACTAACTACTAAAACAGGCGCTTTTTGTTAACACAACAACGCATGTTTCAATACTCCGTTTGCTAAAGTTTAGTAAAACAAATTGCGACCTTGTTAATGGACACAAACAGTTCAATATTGTTGTATAACATTGCGCTAACGCTCATTTTACTTATAAGGGGTAGTATATTTTGTTGAAATTTAAAAGAAAAAAATAATAAATAATAAATATCAGGGGACAATTTCACACAAATTGGCCTAGTCCCCAACTAAGCTCTAGGCTTGTATTATGGGTACTAGACAACGATAAACATAATTCAATAGAGAAATACATACTTGAATATGTATAGAAAACATCCAAGACTCAGCAATAAATATTCGCGCTCATCACACAAATATCTGCCCTTACCGGGATTTGAACCCAGGAGGAGGCTTCGGAGGCAGAGTCACTTCCAACTCGGCCAACGTGTCGTCCAAAAACAAAGTGGTGGTAGGACCTTGTGCGGGGTCCGTCCGGATCGCTACCACCATCTTATTCATTAACCACCCGCCAAGCAACAGTGTTCGCATTGTTGTGTTCCGGTGTGGGGATAAGACAACCGGTGAAATTACTAGCATAGAGGCATTCCATCTTAGTCCTCAGGGTTGGCAACGCATTTGAGGTCCTGGGATTATAGTCTTAAGAATTCAAATGTCTACGGGTCTCAGATTTCACTTACCATCAGGTGGCCTGAGTGCTCGTGTGCCTTCTCCTTAACATAAAAAAAAAAAAACACAATATATGCAAAAACTTCAACTAGTTAGGACATACGCAATACTTTTGGGCCCTGCGCTAGGGTTCTTTGTGTTGCAGGACCCAATCATAATCAGCTTCAACAGGCACAGTTCATTTGCGGATATTTAAATGGATCAAATCCTGCACAATTTAAATAGTTGATTTTATTAACACTAATCACTACTTACGTAAACTAAAATTAACGAATACTTTCTTTTCGTAGCACGATGCCTCACCCTATATAATAAAATATATACCTTTTAGTTTTCTCATAAGTTTTTCGTACTAAAAACTCTGTAGTTAGTGTTAAAAGTTTGTTACATCACCCATGTCGGGGATAATTAGAATTAATGAGATGTAGCGACGAAAAACACGTACAAAGAGTGAGGATTTTCTCTCGCTTGTTTAAGTAGGGACGAGACGCGTCGCGTTTGAACTCGAATTTCTAGAAACACTTTTGTAGTCTCTTTACTGGTAACTCATAACTTCATCGAATTTAACTTCATCTTTTCATAGAATTTCATTTCATCGAACGCTATTTTCTGCTGAAACCATAACGTTTTCAGGGTATCTTAATCATTAATTACGTAGGTTAGGTTAGGTTAAATGTTCAAGATACCCTGTGAACATTACAGTTTCAGCAGAAAGTAACGTTCGATGAATGATACATTCGATGAAATTATAGACACCCCTCTTTACTAAATATCGGAATAGGTAATTAGTGTTAATTTGGGTGAACGCGTTTTGTTTTTTTTTTATGCATTTGAAAAAAGACGATTTGAAGTTCAAAATATATGTATAATGGTCATAATATATAATAGTTTTTTTTTGAAACTGTAAACTTTTCAGGTTTGTTATAAATCGAACCTAACCTAAACTTAATGGGTTCCATTTCACAACGACTAATATGTATTATTGCGTTATGACCTATGTTTTTTCAATTTATACAATATGATACAATCCCATTGAGTTTCTTGCAACGCTTCTTTTGAACAGCTGTATTCTCCAGTCGGCCGAGCACGCTGCCACGGGACTTAGTGTCAAATGGCGTCAAACGGGAACTAGTGACAAATATTATCAAATTAAAATGACAGCCACCCAGGGATTAAATTGCTTAGGAAGGACTCAAATCACACAAAACACACTTTTATTTTAATCCTTAGTTCTTTATCCTTACGTTGGAATATGGAATAGACGAATTAAACTCCCAACCCTATGTCAAAAATTGTTATCTCGAACAAAACATATACATCCAGATAAGTTGGCCTAGTTGGTATTGACCCTACCTTCAAAGCTAGCGGCCTCAGGTTCATATTGTGGTTAACTTAGATATTTCTACGTATTTAAGTGTTTATTCTCCTTAAAACGTATGTTTATCGTTTTCTATTACACGTAGTGCAAGCCTAGAGCTTAGTTTGGGACTAAGTCAATTTGTGTGACATTGTCCTGTGATATTTATATTTATTTATTTAATATGTGAACGTACATGAGAGGCTATAAATTACATTACAAAAGCTTTACAACATTTTATGACTAAGTAATCGTCCCGTCACTCTAATTTCTGAAAAATGGAGGCGTCACTATTATAGACTTGGATCGGTTTGGTTACAGAAAAAGACAAATACACGCTCTACCTCATGTTGACCCCAGTTTTACCAAGAATTACAACTTGTAACTCGTGTTAACTTCAGCTTTATCCAAACCAACACGAGTTGAACAGCGTTTCCCATCCCTAGCCTCAGGGACTAGGGATTTGCAGCAGTGTCCTGAAATTATTTTGTATTTAGTAAAATGTTTGGACGCTGTTTTTCGTAATGAGAACTTACTTTAATTAGTTATTGGCCCTTTGTAAAACTGCAATGTTAAAGCTTTTATTTTGCTTGCTCAGTTGAGGTTTTTGCAATTTCAACGTAAGATTTTATTGGTTTTCAGTGCCAAAGTTTGTTGACGGTTAGATATTGCAGACTGACATAGTAGTGGGAAATGTATTTTTTTATTAAATCATATGAGTTAATCTAAAAAGGTACAATCCTTGCATTTACAGAAAGTTGCGTTAATTATTTTCTGCGATAATGTAAAGTTACCATCTACAACTTTTCAACTCGCAAAACTTAAACCTTCAACCATTTAAGCAGGGCCTCCATTCAACTGGGTAAATAATATTAATTGGCATTTTAACGTGTTGTCAAAGTTATGATAGCTTTTATTTACTGAAGGGCTTGTAGTACTGTTAGGCGATGGGCTCGCAACCTGTCACTAATACACTGGTAAACATATTAGCCTGATTGTGTAAAATGTGGTTATTAAATTAAGACAAGCCTTTTTAGATTTGTTAGTATTTCCGTAGCTCTGCCTACTCCATTCTGGGATTGAAAGCGTGACGTGTTTTTTTTTAATGTTAAGGCATACGAGCACTCAGGCCACCTGATGGTAAGTGGATTCTGAGACCCATAGACATTTGAATTCTCAAGACTATATATAATCCTAAGACCTCAAATGCGTTGCCAATCCAGAGGACCAAGATGGAATGCCTCTATGCTAGTAATTTCATCGGTTGTCTTATCCCCACACCGGAACACAACAATTTAAACACTGCTTGGCGGGTGGTTAATGGATAAGATTGTGGTAGCAATCCGGACGTACCCTGCACAGGGTCCTAACACCATTAAGTTATGTATGTACGTAACTTTTTAAGTTCAATTGGTAAAACTGTTTAAGACTTGAATGATAGATAACAATTAATCATTTTTTTCTGTCTTTGCATACAACTTATTACTAGCTTAGTGTTTTTTTTATTTGTGTGGTGAACGCGAGTATTTCTTCCTAATGTTTTCTATTATATCCTACTTCGTACTAATTTTATAAAATGATTTAAATGTACGGTTCCGTGTTCTGTATTTTATTTGGTGTTCAATAAAGAGTATTTGTGTTGTATTATAAATGTGAAAGTTTTGATGGATGGATGTTTGTTATTCAAACACACCAGAACGCCTAATTAAATCTGGATTAAATTTGGTATGGATATAGTTTGAGTCCCGGGGAAGGACAAAATATGACGATATAAAAATACACTGAAAAATTTGATGCTTCCTCAGGGAATAGCAATACACGAATTCTACGCGGACGAATCACGGGAAACAACTGGTACATTTATATAACATTGTCCCGTGATATTTCTAACATTTAGTTCTTCAATGAAACTATTACACCTTTAAATATAACTGCATTTGTGCCGCGCCGCGCCTGCGTTCCAGAAGTACTTACGGAACCCTCGGCGGATACAATTTCGAACGAAAAATTGATTCAATTTGCGTATCTGCGAACGATTTTAGTTTCGTCCGCCCCAGATATTGTCGTATATTTCACTTTATAGGTTTTTAGAATATTTACGGGTGTGATAAGAACTTTTGTGGGGAATAAGTTTCGGAATACGAACGTCGTTTATGTTGTTTTTGTAATAGTAACGAATATTTTGAATAATATGTTTTATTTAGTGTACCTATGTTTACCTTACCTACTAAACGTTGATATAGGAGCAACTGAATAATTTGGAAAACATTTTCGTATTTTTGTTTTTGAAAATGGTGATCTTCATCGTTTTGACAAAAAACAACAGATTTTGACATGGCCGGTTGCATCATTAATGGGCAGGGTTTCTTCGATTACAAAACACGATACGAAAAATAAAGAAGACTTTGCAATTGTTTTTTTTATCATTTAAATTGTATACATTTTGATTTTCAGCCAGTACCGTCTCGGTGACTCACAGAGCGCTATACAAACATACATTTTAATGAATTACAATCACAAATTTTCCTAGAACGTATTATTTCAAATATAAGATGGGTTGCCGGGTTAGAATACTGCCACTCCATATCTTCCCGTGGATGTCGTGCGAGGCGACTAGGGAATAAGGGCTTAAAGTACTGTTAGGCGATGGGCTTGCAAACTGTCACTAATACAATAGCTTCTTGGCCTGTTTGTGCAAAATGTTTACAGAATTATAAGCAAATCTTTTTAGAGTTGTTTGGTATTTCTGTAGATCTACCTACCCTACTCTGGGAATAAAGGCGTAATGTTATGTGTGTTTGTGAAGATGGGGTTTCTCTTAACCTATAGCTTTCCCTACCAAGTTGCAACCTATTACAATACTACTTTATCATGTTTCAGTACAAACTTACTCCTACAAGCTACCACTTGACTCCAAGGAATTAAAGCTCCAAGTATAGCTAAAACTAGATTCTTTAGCTGAGCTCCAGTTCCAAATCTGATTATGTAAGGTTTGCTTTGCATACGAAATACGAGTAATTCTCTTAGCGCGGGCAGAGCTTAAGTAGAACTAGCTAGTTCTTTGCCGAGACAAATTATGCAAGGCAGTCTATCACATCATGTTTATTCGAGACGCGTGCTCTGAATGAGTTCACTACGTCACGGTAAACGGCAGCACGTTTGGAAATTAACAGCACATTACCATTCATAAAAAACTTATTAGTGATTTTTTGCAGACAATAGAGCCAATTGCAGATATCCACCTATAAGTCACTGCTGTGGGCTACATGCTCCGTGTGATAAGTTTTTAGTATAAGTGTAATTTTATTAACATGTAGGTTTAAGCAAATACTAACAATATATGAGTTGTAATATTTACTCGAAATAAATAATTTATTATTATTATTATTATAAGCTAAAAATTAGAAAAAAAAAGAAAGAAAGATGGACATTTATTAATTACACAGAAGATATTTATAAATAAAAGAAAACAATGACAGTACGAAGTGTGTGTCCTCGCGGTAGTGAAACGGACACTGGCTCAGCATTATGCTGAGGTGTCAAACACCTGCAGCGCTGATTTTCAGCCAGCACCGTCGGTGACTCACGGAACGCTGTACAAACGTACTTTAATACATATAATGCTATAACTGCTATACATATTAATACACTTTTTATATAAATTAGCAGGGAGCGAAACTTTGGTGCCGATGACAGGCGTATGACGTCAAGCTACATACAGAGTGTATCTAGATTTTATTAAAATCAGCAAAATCGCCAAAATTTCGTGTACGGCCTCTTAAAGCTTTTTTTCAAGATTTTATTTTACTACTTTATTGGCGTGGCTAATATGTATATTCTTGCTAAATTACAGCTTTCTAGTACTAAGAGTCTCTGAGCTAGGCTGCGGACTGAGCTTGATTGACTACGGAACCCTAAGAATGCGCTATTTTATCGTAAATCATACTTTTGTATTATTTCACTAATAATGTTATTAACATTTCTTATTTTCCAACCAACGTAGACCCTGTCCAGACAGAAAATAATGTGTGCAAGATATCTGTTCGGGGGAATTTAAATTTGAGACGACACGCGGCCTTGTTGGTAGTGACCCTCACTTCGAATCTAGGGGCCCTGGGTTCAAATCCCGGTAAGGGCAGACATTTGTGTGATGAGCAAGAGTATTTGTTCCTGAGTCTTGGATGTTTTATATTTCTCTATACATATAAGTATGTTTATCGTTGCCTAGTACCCATAGAACAAGGTTAGAGTTTAGTTTGGGACTAGGTCAATTTGTGTGACTTTTCCTGTGATATTATTATTATTATTTACTGTAATCACGGAGCATTAAAAACTCTATTACACCTAATACGACCCCATTTAAGGACTTACTACCACGTGTAAGAGACGCCAACTAACTTTCAAAACCAAATAAAATGTTTCTGGCCGGTAACAAAGCTACGAGGCGTCGACAGTAACTCCGAGTTGCTGACATTAGCCCGACCGGGCGGTTAGTGCGTCCCAGGGCAATTGAATTCCGTCCGATTGAAGACTTTACGTAATTTAGATATATCGGAAGAGGTGGCTATGGATTTAAAATACAGTTTTTTTGGAGAATTTATGTAGGAGTGAGCGGAATATATGAAAGACCGATGATTGAGATGATTGAATGAAAGGGTTGGAAGGGAACGAAGATTGAGTGAGTGATAGTGAGGACGTGTGCGCCGGGCTAGTTTTTTCAAATAATTTAGTTTTTTACCTTTTTGCAGAAATAAACTTGGTGTTTACTTCTTCAGTTATTTTAAAACCCAGAAGATGCATTTATTGCCTACGTTTGCAGTGTGCCTGAATAGTGCCACTCCATGTCTTCCCGTGGATGTCGTTAGAGGCGACTAAGTGAATAAAGACTTCATTTTTAGGTGATAGGCTTGCAACTTGTCACTAATACACCAGTAAACATCTTAGCCTGTTGGTGCAGAACATGGTTACATAATTATAAACAAGTCTTTTTAGAGTTGTTGGTATGTCTGTAGCTCTTCCTACCCCGCTCTGGGAATGAAGGCGTGATGTTATGTTTGAATGTATGTGTTTTTGTTCGCATATAACTTGTTTATCATTTTCTCTTTGGGAACGAACTTTTTATGATTAAAATAATTTGTTTTTGATAACCCTTCGTCAAAGGGTATTAAGTAAGATTGTAATATTATTGGTTTCTTTTTCGGCCATTGCTGATTCTCTTATAAAAGTTTAGAGTACCTCCTACATACACATAAATACATAAAAAGTGCAAGTTAATATCGGAGCCGATATGTTATTATTCAGGAATAAAGGCCCGTATCAATATTAGACGATGCGTTGGTCTGGTTGTAGTGACCCTGCCTACGAAGCTAGCGGTCCCAGGTTCAAATCCCGGTGAGAGCTAATATTTGTGTCATGAGCTCGAGTATTTGATTCAGAGTCTTGGATGTTTGTATGTATAGTGTATTAATGACAGGTTGCAAGCCCATCGCCTAACAGTACTACAAGCCCTTATTCCCTAAGTCACCTCTTACGACATCCACGGGAAGACATGGAGTGGCACTATTCTAACCCGGCAACCACACGGGCAACGGGTTCATATTTATTTATTAGTTTAATTGGCTCACATAAAATTGTTTCCCAACCAATCCGCTGTATGCTGTCAATTTCCACCGATGATGCTGACCTTTTCCCTAAAGTTTACCTCAACCCGGGTCGATATCTAAGTTTGCTTCCAGTCTTAAACTATTCAACGCCCAAATTCAATTGGTAGAGAGGGTTTTTGACGCCAATTTGTATAGAATTTATAAGTTGGCGCTGGTTGAATGTGTGGCCACGTTGTTGAGTGGTGCGGTGTGTTCAACATTTATAGTTAAAGCAAGTGTGTATAGTTTAAAGTGCTTTATGGAAGAAGATAGTGAATCAATTGAGGCAATTATCGGTTAACCGGTTAGCCCAGTTGGTAGTGACCCTGACTACGAAGTTAGCGGTCCCGGGCTCGATTCCTAGTATGAGCAATAGTGCGTTTATTTGTTCGAGACTTGAATGTTTTCTTTGTATTTAATAATGAATTAGTCAAGTATGCTTATTGTTATCTAGTATCCATAGTACAAGATTAGGTCTATTTGTGTGAGATTGTTCCCTGATATAATGATCGATGATAAATTTGGCTCAGAGATAGTGCCCAAAGTGCCCAAAGGACATTATAGTGGCGCCGTTCCAAGAGGCTATATTTGACAGCTGTCAACTCGGTACATAGCCCGTAGGACATGTTTGAGGTTATGTTTTGCACTGCGTTGACGTTCTTACAACGGCGTGACTATAGGTAGGTAATTTTATCGCAGATGATTTGACAGTTCCCGAGGGAATAGCGAGAAACACTGGCGAAGACAGAGTCCCGGCAACAGCGTAAAGTTGAATAGAGTTTATTTAACACAATATGAATATTTAAGGTACATTAAATGAAAAGTACTTTTACAGGCAAAGGAAAGGCAAAAAGAAAAATGTAATAATTCCATCCACTGCATTCTAAGTAGTAAATAGGCAAGTTTTCAACTTATCCGCTTTGAACGAGGGTGTTGAAGCGAAGAGGCCGAAAAACCGTTTGTTTTTAACAAGTGCAGCCGGAAAATGCGCACAGAAAATACATTTTATTTATTTAATCTCCTTTGCATAAGGCTGCGTATCTACCAGAGGTGTGCGAGGTAGCTAAGCGGTGCGAGGCTGTGTTACGAGAATGAGTAACTTTGTGAATATTTCCACCAGAGGTGTGCGAGGTAGCTAAGCAGCAGTGCGAGGCTGTGTAACAAATATCAGTAACTTTGTGAATATTTTCACCAGAGGTGTGCGAGGTAGCTAAGCAGCAGTGCGAGGCTGTGTAACGAAGATCAGTAACTTTGTGAATATTTCCACCAGAGGTGTGCGAGGTAGCTAAGCGGTGCGAGGCTGTGTAACGAGAATGAGTAACTTTGTGAATATTTCCACCAGAGGTGTGCGAGGTAGCTAAGCAGCAGTGCGAGGCTGTGTAACAAAGATCAGTAACTTTGTGAATATTTTCACCAGAGGTGTGCGAGGTAGCTAAGCAGCAGTGCGAGGCTGTGTAACGAAGATCAGTAACTTTGTGAATATTTCCACCAGAGGTGTGCGAGGTAGCTAAGCGGTGCGAGGCTGTGTAACGAGAATGAGTAACTTTGTGAATATTTCCACCAGAGGTGTGCGAGGTAGCTAAGCGGTGCGAGGCTGTGTAACGAAGATCAGTAACTTTGTGAATATTTCCACCAGAGGTGTGCGAGGTAGCTAAGCGGTGCGAGGCTGTGTAACGAGAATGAGTAACTTTGTGAATATTTCCACCAGAGGTGTGCGAGGTAGCTAAGCGGTGCGAGGCTGTGTAACGAAGATCAGTAACTTTGTGAATATTTCCACCAGAGATGTGCGAGGTAACTAAGCGGTGCGAGGCTGTGTAACGAAGATCAGTAACTTTGTGAATATTTCCACCAGAGGTGTGCGAGGTAGCTGAGCGGTGCGAGGCTGTGTAACGAAGATCAGTAACTTTGTGAATATTTCCACCAGAGGTGTGCGAGGTAGCTGACGTGTAGCGGGCTCTTTTCAAATAAGCGGGGGGGTGCGGTGAGGCAGGAGCGGAGCGTACGTGCCACTGGCCGCTGCTTACATCTCAGTTATTTCCCGGTTTTCGTCATCGATCGTCGTGCGTAGTCTACCTCTGTCTAGTGACTGCGCTTGCGTCCGCCAGTCAGACGCCGCCTCGCAACACATCCCGCGCAGCACATTCCTCGCACACATCTCTTTTTTTGTATGTACTAAAACCTCGCTCAATCGAAGGTAAATTAAGTGTTTTTGGTTCATGACAAACACATGCAACGCCTCGCACATCTCTGGTGGAATCGCAGCCTACATTAGCATGTACAGTCAGTACCTTTGTAGCTGCACACTTTAGTACCTTATCCCTTTAACGCCTTTGACAGTTTAGTGCAGCAGTTCAAACGTGACGTTAAAGTGACAAAGCACTAAACTGTGCGGCTACTTATATTCGTAAGGCTGACCGTGCAATATGGAAATGTCTCACTTAATTCCAAATGGCTTTCTTGACCACGGTCTCTATTCCACACTGGAAAATATAATTGCTTTTGACATGTCATCAATAGTCAAGTAAGAGCTATCAAGATTTCCGGTAATCTTTGGGTGAGAACATGGCCGATTGAAACATGTCCGACTTTTTACGTTTGATTTTTTTGGTTACTAATTTACCATGATTTACTAAGTCACTAGACAATGGCGATATCACTGCGAAATACCGTGGTGGACCGCCATTTATAAAAGAAGATATATACAGGGTGACCCACGATAAATGACTTTTGAGTTAAGGGGTAATAGAGTAGGTCAAACTGAACCTAACTACAAGTTATAATTTAATTTAAGCATCAATATTTCCTAGTGTGGTTATGCCCTTATAACCGATACACTCAATGACGGACATGTGGGTTCCATTCATAGCTCAAAAGTTCATTAAACTTTAACCTTGACACCAACGGAATTTTGACATCGTCAAAAAGGGTACATCTTCATTGCAATACCTGAAGGATATTAAACTCTGTACAATTATAAATAGGGTTGAATCTGCAATATTTTTTATAACAGATGCACCATTTTTAATAAGGAATTAATTGAAGTTTGTCTTCTGTCACAACAATTCAATTAATAAGCACCTCTACTCAGTGAAAAGCAATTGAAAGATAATTTATTGGAAATGTTACGTTTATTTCTTGCACAGATAAAGTTATTATTGTGTTAATGTACCTAGGAAGTAAAAATACAAGTAAAAAACACTTACTGCGCCTGAAATTGTACCTAATTTCTCAACTAATCTTGAAAGTTATTTGATGAATAACTACTATTTCTTATGTCCTGTGTTTATATCAATAGTTTAAAACTCAAATTACATGAGACACAGTTGAGTAAACACTGAATGTTAAGATTGACTAAGTCTCCACAAACTAAGCACAATAAACCTACGTCACTGTAAAAATTGCACAAATAGATGTCATTCGCACTTCCTAAAGTTATCAAAACAAGAATCATACTACTAAACCGTTTTTTACACAGGAATTAATAAAAAAACGCCGAATTATTTTTAGCAGATGAACAGTTAACGTCATTACTCATTAATCAATCGACCATAGACCAAGGCGAGTCATGACAGATTTTTAGATCCTCTAAAGAGGTATTACGCTAACAAACCTTCACCGCCTGCCGAGCAACATAAACCAAGTGATCACTTAATACGGTAATTAAGGCTTTTAAAACCATTATTTCAAGAGTGGTTCATTTAAGTATAAGAGTATAATTATTACTTCAACGGCAATTTAATGAAAGTCTGGCGGAAAAGTCGGCCTTACTGCTGAAATCGAAGTTTAACGCTACAATAGCACTTTCCCTTTCTTTCGATTGCGTTAAAACTGTTGAGTGTAAAGGATATACCTAGCTTCCGAAGTTTCATATTTAGGAACAACCCTACCAGACTGCGATTTAAAACTGAATACCGATTACAGAAATCCTCATAGTCCTCAGTATCTTGGCAAAATAGGCGTAGAATGATTTCTCTAAGTACGTAAAGGAAGATGTTTTTAAACTTCTTTATAAGTATGTAGTGAAAGAGGAATAGAGAAGTTTCTCAACATTAATAACGAGTACACTACTGACCTTCATTTGCAAATTAATTAAGGCTGTGGACGCAGCCATGCACTCAGTCGCCCTCTAGAGTCTTAAAATTGAAGACAGACAGAAGACAAATAATTATGATCGTCCCAAGCCCGTAGGTTGGCTAAAGTTGACGGTAATGAGGAAATTAAGCGCTACCGGAGGCAACTGCGACGCACCTCGCAACAGTTGCCTTACATCTTTAAGTTATCCTGCAACAAGCGGCATACGTAGCATGGAGAACCGTGAAGATTCTGGCCCTTTACGACCGCACCGCTCCAGCGCATCAACGGCATGGCTGCGCTTACATTCAAACACAGGGCGCTAATGCGGAGGCAACTTTCGTCGAGGCTACGCGCAGCAAGTTTACCATTATTTTTAAAGATGTTTCTGTCTTTTAAGATTTACAACTAAAATGATATTCTTATGATGAACCTCTTTTCGTGTGATATTGATTAACAATGGATGACATGTCATACTTAAATGACACACATCGACTAACTTTTTATGTGGCACAAGCCCTGTGGCTGCCATTAAAAGAGAAGAAGAAGAACTTTTTATGTGACAAATGTCACAGGATTTTTACATTGTTGTTCTCTGTTTTTGAAAAAGTATACATAAATATAAATACAGTAAGTATTACGATGAGTATTTAGTTAATATCGCATAAAACTATTCAAGGTGATCCTTACGTGGAAAACTTAAGTTCAGTAGTGGATAGCCAATTTTATACAAGGATCTTAAACAAATATTTGTTAATGTTACAGCACAAAGATATGAAATTAAAAAAAGTAATTGAAGGGGACTGTATTCCAATGCAAGCTTTTAACGAAGAGAGTGTAAGTCGGGACTCCAAGGAACTATCTCGGAATCCGTTTCAGCCAGTTGCTCAAGAACACCGGAACGATTTAGTTAAGTACCTACTCACTCAGCTTGGCACAGATTTGCTGTTTACTCCTCTATTGTAATAATATCTTGTCTTCTCTGTCTTTTATTATAAAACGAATGCCAAATTTAGTTTGCTGGTTAGTCTGGGTGTATGTATATTAAGTTTACACGCTTAAACCATTTTTGATGAAATGTGGAAATAGTGGAAATAGTCTCTTTTTCTTGGAGTACGAACTGATTCATACTTCCATGCTAGTATTAAGAATGCGAAAGTAATCCTATTAGTCTGTTTGTATGTTTGTTTGTTGCGGTTTCACAGATCAACCGGTAAACCAAATTTAATAAAATCTGTTGAGGATATAGCTTGAAGCCCGGAGACCTGAAGAGGGTCATAGGGTACACGTTATGTTGGAAAATTGCATTATTCCCGAGGGAAGAGCGACAAACGGCTTTTACGAGAACGGAGTTCAATTTTAGCTAGTTTCTAGTATAAAATTGTTGTTTCAATGTCTATAAAACCTTATGTATGTCTTGTTATGTGGCCTTCATCGCTACACGACTGAACTGATTTTCATATAAGTTATAAGAAAATAGTTTAACCCCAGTTTTTGTCCTGGGGTATTTTTTATCCCAGATAGTTAAACACTGCACAAACTACTTTACCATCGGAAGACGGAAATTGTAGTTCCTGATGAAATAGCGATTAACAACTTCTGCGCCGACCTGCGCGGGCTTTAGCGTATAATAGTATCTGAAGACAATGCAACATTTGGATGACTTAGAGCTAATCTGAAAATACAATCGGAAAGTGGCAATAGGATCTCCGCTGAATTTTATAAATGCGAATTTGTGTCTGTCTGTCTCACAAAGTATTACATTGATCCCCGAAAATGCCTTAGGCTCTGTGGGATAGTTTTTAACCATTCCTACTTATTTTCGCTACCCCTACTGCCCTAGTACCTACTTAGTGTTTGTTTGTTAAATTTTCAGAGTATAAGGCTTCAACCAATCGATGGAATATTTTATAGCCCGTATACGAACACGGGTATTTTTTTTCCCGAATAGAACAGTTCCCGATGATTAACGAAAACCTACTTCTGCGCTGTTGAAGTCACGAGCGAAATCTAATGGTATGCGTAGTAAGTGGTATAAATACCAAGCTAGGTTTTCTGTTTACTAAAAATCAGAAAAAAAACTTAAATGAAAGAGCATATTTTTTTAACGAATTTCACAGGAAAACTATCACGGCTAAGTAGACATCATTGGTATCTTGAGATACAGGCCATTAAAGATTTTATACCTACTAAAATCATCTAAGACGGCACCAATTAACTTTAATTAGAAAATTAGTTATTACTTGTTGATTTTTATGTGCCTCTACACTGAGCATGGTCCGGCATGCTCTTGCCCAGTTTGTTGGTTTGTAGTACTTAACGGCTTCGGAACCCTACACTGAGCATGGTCCGACATGCTCTTGCCCGGTTTTTATGTTTGTAGTACTTAACGGCTTCGGAACCCTACACTGAGCATGATCCGACATGCTCTTGCCCGGTTTTTATGTTTGTAGTACTTAACGGCTTCGGAACCCTACACTGAGCATGGTCCGACATGCTCTTGCCCGGTTTTTATGTTTGTAGTACTTAACGGCTTCGGATCGGAACCCTACACTGAGCATGGTCCGACATGCTCTTACCCGGTTTTTATGTTTGTAGTACTTAACGGCTTCGGAACCCTACACTGAGCATGGTCCGACATGCTCTTGCCCGGTTTTTTATGTTTGTAGTACTTAACGGCTTCGGAACCCTACACTGAGCATGGTCCGACATGCTCTTGCCCGGTTTTTATGTTTGTAGTACTTAACGGCTTCGGAACCCTACACTGAGCATGGTCCGACATGCTCTTGCCCGGTTTTTATGTTTGTAGTACTTAACGGCTTCGGAACCCTACACTGAGCATGGTCCGACATGCTCTTGCCCGGTTTTTATGTTTGTAGTACTTAACGGCTTCGGAACCCTACACTGAGCATGGTCCGACATGCTCTTGCCCGGTTTTTATGTTTGTAGTACTTAACGGCTTCGGAACCCTACACTGAGCATGATCCGACATGCTTTTGCTCGGTTTTTAGCTTTACATAATGTTTGTGCGCCAATATTTTCCTTTATTTCAAATGTTACAAGTCAATTTGAAAACATTTAGTTCAAATGTTACAAGTCCTGTTATTGAAATGGGCTTTCCTTACTATTCATGTCCATATTCCATATTAACTCGTCTTTATCTTTTCTTTATTATTGCTATTTTATTACATAGTGCAAAACAAAGTCGCTTTCTGCATCTGTCTGTCTGTCTGCATATCCGCTGACTCCTCCTAAACCACGCGTCGGATTCTGATGCGGTTTTCAATATCAGATTTCTTTTTTCACGGGAGGCTTTTAATGTATAATAATTTCCGTTTTCTGTACGGGTATTACAGAAACACACGTAAACCGAAGCGAAGCGAAGCGAACCGAGGGCGGGTCACTAGTACTAAATGCGAAAGTAACTCTGTTAGCCTGTTTGATTATTTGTTATGGTTTCACAGCTAAGGAGGAGGCAGGCACACAAGCACTCAGGCCATCTGATGGTAACTGGAATCTGAGAACCATAGTTATTTGAATTCTCAAGACTATAATCTTAAGACTGCAATCCTATTAAGTACCTCAAATGCGTTGCCAAACCTGAGGATTAAGATGGAATGCGTCTATGCTAGTAATTTCACCGTTTGTCGTATCCCCACACCGGAACACAACAACGCTAACACTGTTGCTTACTTTTTTACCTTTCAATTGCGAGGGAATAAGGGCTTGTAGTACTGTTAGGCGATGGGCTTGCAACCTGTCACTAATACACTAGTAAACTTCTTGGCCCGATTGTGCAAAATGTCATTAAGGAATTATAAACGAGTATTCTTAGAGTTGTTGGTGTTTCTGTAGCTTTGCCTACCCCAATCTAGGAATGAAGGCGTGATATTATGTACACGAAATTTGAAAGAGTAAAATTTGATAATGCTATTTTATGGTATCTAAGACCTGATCTGATGATGGAGTCGGTTTGTGGCGGAATTTTGAATGTGGTCAAGTGAAACATGGGAAATGTATCACTTTTTTACATATTCTCGATCCTTACGTACATTGTCAAATTGTTGTTGTACCTATGCTTAGACTAATTGATTTTAATTTTAGGTTAACTGAAGAAGAAGGAGACACTACGTATGACTATTAATTTTGATAAGGAATCATAAATAAGGGAAGAAAGAAGGAAACAATGATTTGAGGAAAATAAAGCTATAAGTGTAATATGAACTTCAAGACTATCAGAAGAAATGTTAATATCATAGTTATAGTTCATAAATAATGCTCAAAATAGGGTAGTTAGGTGCGGTCTGTTAATTGTGCATATAAAGCAAAGCAATAATACCCATGTAGCCATAGGTTGTCAAAGGAACTAAGTCCGACGAATAATCCAAATGCGAGCCATATCGATCCTGCATAGCTACAGAACCTGTCGGTAAAACCATATTGCTTTTAACACCGTATCGTATTGTTTTTACTCGTCCGCCATTACTTTCAAGTAAATAAGAGTCATTCTAACATTGGCAATAAGATAATATGTCAAAATCAATATTGTTTTACCAAGTATATCAGAGGCTCATTATGTAATGCATAATCATACGCATCGTACACTGTCGGTTAAGTTCGTATTCGTCCTGCTGTCTCAATTAGTTTATCGATGGGTAAGTACTGAAGCAAAACTAACTGTTTTGACCGAAAAAAGGTGTAGTTATGACTCTTCAATACATCTGTCTGTCATACTACTTCGGGCGTCATCGACCCCACGGCAGAAATCTGCAGAGATGCAGTCGCGATACAGCATCGCTAAGCCATTGCTACAACCGCGATGCAGCATCGATACAGTCATAATGCAAAATTCTTTAATTTTTTCACTTTTCCTATACTTGTCTATCCAAAACAGTGTCGCGCGTAAGTTTAGTAGCGATGCTGAATCAATACAGTCGCGCGTTTGCAACGATGCAAAAGCTATACTATTCAATTGCACAGGGCCTCTATTCAACTACGTTATAACGATATCGTTTTTGACCTGTTTCCGTATTGTCAACGTTTTGATAACTCTTATGTCATTTACAATAATGGCGACTGTGACATAAACGATTCTTAAACGTGTCAAACACGATATCGTTTTAACGCACTTGAATAGAGGCCCTGTATTACTTCAGAAAAGAATTCAGATAAAAAACTAGCGTTAGAGGACTTATTATACGTGTAAAACAAATCGTAAATATACTGCACCTGTGGCACCCATAGTGAAGTGTCACCGGTGTGTCAGAACAATGATTGGTCGCCTGTGTAAGTGCCAAAGAATAAGAACTAAAGGCATAGAAGGAGCGATAAAATAAAAGGTAACATACAGATAGCTGTTATACACAGTCTTTTTGGGATTCAGTGTGCCGAAAAGAGACTGCTCTGTAAGCTAAAATATCATGGTCGTACAATGTTGCTGTCGCACACTGTTGCATGTATAATCTGCGACCATGATGCCCAGTTGGTGTCGTTGGAGTCCAGTTTACGCAAGTTGACAACTGTGTACGGCTAGTAATTAGCAAGAACTGTACTCAATCCTTCTTTTAACTTAACGTATTGAAACTTCGGACGGGTATAGATTTACGCTTTCGCTTTAACACGTTCCCTGTCCGGGTGCCCGCAATGTGGGGTCATGAACATGGGTTTTTGTTTGGGGACAGTGAACGTGTCTATGCCTTTAAATCTTATTCTATGGTAAGTGCACCTTAACGCTTTTCGGTTATAAATATTATTATTTAAACTTCTTTCGCTATTGTCCACTCAAATAATGATTCGTTACTTTTAGGTTTTATATCAATGTTCTTAAGGTCCGAAAGTGACAAATCATCTGCACTCTGACTATGCATTATGTGTTTTTTGTACTTGGTATTATTTACGTCAACATAATAAAAAGGTACCAAAAATGTCTCATTTTTATTTGTTGGTTAATCAAACAGCACAATGTAGTCCCCTCATTGAGGCCAAACGGACCAGGGAACGTGTCAAAAAACTAATGAATAATATCAAGGTCATTACGCACTCGGCGGTCAGGTCGCCCAGTGCGTAGCTGAACTTATGTAGGTAGGTGTGCTTACGCTAAACCGCACCACCGACTTCGAGGAGGTTCTATTCATAAAATGTCGTTAAACAACGATAGTTTAGGGTTCAAACTACTTATTCAATACCTATTTCACGAAAAACGCCTGAAGCTGTCTAGTTAAAAGTAAATTATACTTACTGTCACGTAACTTTCTGTCATTTCATCATACTTCATATTTTGTTTGAGTTTCGTTGAATAACAATTTAATTTGCTTATTTAAATAGAAACTTATTAAAATACTAAGTAATAAATATTAGTAAGTACACATATTATTATTATGTATACTTGTATTTATGAGAATGCAGTGTTTGAAATCGAGAAACGGGAAATTTATGAACGTGGTTAATCATTTCATAATGATAGAATGAGGATCAAATGGATTAACAAACGGTATGATGCAGTAAGAAAAACTTTACGCACTTCATATTTCTCGATATGTTGAAGAATATTTTAAGTAAATTGCGGTAAGTTTGGCATGTGTCAACAATGAGTGATCATTGATAGTGACCTTGATCTTGAACTGCTCTGACATTAAATACTACGATAGTACTACAAACTGTAAAGGTAGGAACACACCTATTTTAATATTTTATATTACGTTTTTTTTTTTTTTTTAAGTGAGTAGCTGTATGAAAACTTCATAGGCCTATTCAGTATAACGTACTTTATCACCCCTTGACTCCAAAAGCGATTACTCGCGGGTCACCCTGTATATCATATATATGATAACATCGGCAGTACGATAACGTGTCAAATATCTAATTAACACATTATTTACAGAATATTAGAATTGTTATTAAATTATACAGCATTAGGTTATTTTATTACTAAAATTACAAATGAATAATGAGAGTAGAATAATCAAAGGCCGCCCATATATACTTAAGTTACAAAAACTTGGTACATGGTGACTGCGGGGGTTTGAACTCGGCACCTTACAATCATGAGTAGACCCCCTAAGAGAATAGGCCACCAATACTGTTAACCGCATTGATAGAGCTCGTCTAAGTTAAAGCGATGACGTCACAGTTGGCCTAGTTGGTGCTGACCCGATGAAGTTCGCGGTCCCAGGTTCGATTTCTGAGTAAGAGCAGCTATTAGTTTGATGAGCACGTGTATTTGTTCCTGAGTCTTGGATGTTTTCTATTTATTTAAGTATTTATTTCTCTATCTAAGTTTATCGTTGTTAGTACTCATAGTACAAGCCTAGTTTGGGACTAAGTCAATTTGTGTGAGAGTGTCGTGCAAAATTTAAATATTACTAGCGGCCCGCAAGCGGCTTCGCCTCGCTGGAAATTTCTGACTTTCCCGGTGGATTTTTTAATTATTTTTGCACCTTTTAAACCTTCCCTGGACTATGACTAACATTTTAAAACCAAAATCAGCCAAATCGGCCCAGCTGTTCCCGAGTTTTAGCAAGGCAAACGAACAGGACTGGGATTCTACACGGTAACTACGATATAATTATGTCTTTGACGTGTTTCCGTATTGTCAACGTTTTGATAACTCTTACGTCATTTACAATAATGGCGACTGTGACATAAACGATTCGTAAACGTGTCAAACACGATATTGTTTTAACGCAGTACAATACAGGCGCAGCAATTGATTTTTATATGTATACTAGCGACCCGCCAGCGGCTTCGCCCGCCGCATTTTTTTTTTCTTTTTTTTTTGTCTTTTTGGGGTATGAAAAATAGATGTTGGCCTATTCTCAGACCTACTCAATACGCTCACAAAATTTCATGAGAATCGGTCAAGCCGTTTCGGAGGAGTATGGGAACGAAAACTGTGACACGAGAATTTTATATACAAGACGAGAATTTTATATATAAGATATAGATAGATTGTATCATTTCATCGAATGTATTTTTTACTAAAACCATGATGATTTTAGGATATCTTTAACATTAACTACGTAGGTTAGGTTAGATTTGTGACTATAAAAGAAAACATGCGGAAAAGTTGTCGTTCGACGAAATTAAAATCCTGCATAATGTTAGTAATAGAAATAAGCTAAGTATTTTTATGACTTCGACTGTACATAAACTTGGCAGTTTGTTCAAGAATATGTCAGTGAGTAGATACATAAATATGTCATCGCCATTAATGTTCTACGTTTTAAGATACAGGGTGTAATAAAATGGCTCGTGTTGGTTTTTAAAGTTCCATATCCAAAGGGTAAAAACAGGACCCTATTACTAAGACTCCACTTTTTGTCTATCTGTCACCAGGCTGCATTGCTATTAGTTGAAATTTTCACAGATTATGTATTTCTGATGCCGCAACCACTACTAAAAACAGTATAAAATAAATATTTAAGAGGGGCTCCCACATAACAAACGTAAATTTTTGTCGTTTTTGCACCATTACTAAGAATATTTAGTTGTATGTACATTCAATTTAAAAAAAGAGTCATATTCAACAAATGTAATTGTTTTCCCGTTTTTTTCTCGATCTTAATACAGACACCGGGACAGTTGAAACTAAAAAAAAGTTATAAATATTGTTTCTAATGTTGTATAGATAGATAATGGTACGGAACCCCTCGTGTGCGAGTCCAACTCGCACTTGACAGGTTTTTTTTACCTTGGCCAGCGCACTACCTCGCTTTAAATTATTAAACATTTTAAATAAAATTATAATTTACGGCAAGCTGTAAACTGTAAGATAATAAACGATAAACTTACATTGTAAGGTGCACGTCTTCCACAGTGATTGTCGGTCTTAGTTGACCCAGCGCGGGATCGAACCGGCAATCCAGCAGATTAGACGTGTTCGTGGCAGATCGATAAGCCCAACGATGTGCCTTGTCGGCGCCTGGCTCCTGTGGCATGTGGATGCCGGAGATTTGGAGGTGGCATTTATTTTTGTTTGTTTTCTGTGTGTGTTTTTTTTCTATCCTGTAGCAAAGGCCTGCCCACCGTCTCTCCACTCATATAGAGAGCGAGCTCCCGCCAATCACGCATAACCGTGTCCAGGTCATTCCACTGGTTCTTTGCCTTTTTGCCGACAAATCTTTGACAAAATCGTTTCGCAACCTATTCATTTGCCAACCCGCTTCTTTTTTCTGTAACTACAAATATTTCAGGATTTTTATAAAACTAACCTCACCTAACCTATAGGGTTCTAGTCGATAGTCCTGAAATAAATCCAGAATTATTTACAGTTTCGGAAAGAAACGCGGGTTTTCTAATGATATGTTAGTGAAATCAATCATTTGTCCCCATCCCACTACCTCTTTTTAGGGTTCCGTAGTCAAACTAGGAACCTTTATAGTTTCGCCATGTCCGTTCGTCCGTCCGTCCGTCCATTCGTCTGTCCGCAGCCTAGCTCGTAGTCTTAGTACTAAAAAGCTGTAATTTGGCATGAAAATAAATATAAGTCACGTCAACAAAGTAGTAAAATAAAATCTTGAAATGTCTTTTTTTATTGTACCTCCCCTACACGTAACATGGGTAGGTATGTATTGTTTTCTCGTCTACCTCATAGAGTGGGGTCTTTCAAAAATTTTGCGGGTTTGTGAAGACTTTTTGATTCAGGATTTGCAAATTTTTGTTAGAGTCAAGTGTCCCCCTTCCCTACAGCCAAAACTAAAAATAATACATACATACATAATATCACGCTTTCATTCCCAGAGTGGGGTAGGCAGAGCTACAGAAACACCAACAACTCTAAAAAGACTTTTTTATAATTCTGTAACCACATTTTGCACAAGTAGGCTAAGATGTTTACAAGTGTATTTGGTGACAGGTTGCAAGCCCATCGCCTAATATTACTACAAGCCCTTATTTCCTTAGTCGCCTCTTACGACATCCGTCATCCGACGGGAAGACATGGAGTGGCACTATTCTAACCCGGCAACCACACGAGGCAAACTAAAAATAATAAAATTTTGAAAAATATTTTCTATGAAAGAGCATATAACGAATTTAAAAGGAAAACTATCACGACTATTTAGACATCATTAGTTCTTCAGATGCATGTGATTAAAGTGTTTATACCTACTAATATCATTTAAGACGGCACCAAATGACTTTAATTAAAAAAATCGTTATTACTTGTTGTTTTTTTTATGTCGGTAGTACTCAACGGCTTCGGAACCCTACACTGAGCATGGTCCGACATGCTCTTGCCCGGCTTTTTGGTCTATCTCTGCTACGATATCTGTCTCTTGGATCCCAATCGGTAATATTTCTGCCACTTTGACATCGTGCATGCGGCTATGTCCACCCTAGGCTGGACATTGCCCCACTTCACACTTGCGTTCTTCATCCCAACATCGGCAATTAGTCATGGAACGCAGAGCTAACTAATTAATTAAAATTTGATTGTCAACGAACTATGTCAAACAGAAAAGACCCTGTGCAGGGTCCGTTCGGATTGCTACCACCATCTTAGCCGTTAACCTACCGCCAAGCAACAGTGTTCGCATTGTTGTGTTCCGGTGTGGGATAAGACAACCGGTGAAATTACTAGCATAGAGGCATTCCATCTTAGTCCTTAGGGTTGGCAACGCATTTGAGGTCTTGGGATTGTAGTCTTAAGAGTAAAGTCTTGAGAATTCAAATGTCTATGGGTCTCAGATTCAGCTTCCCATCAGGTGGACTGAGTGCTCATGTACCTTCGCCTTATCATAAAAAAATACATAAAAAACATATGTATGACTCGGGGACAAATAATTGAGCTCATTACACTAATATTTGCCAAATTTTGTTAAAATGAATAAAGGAAAAAACCGGCCAATTGCAAGTCGGACTCGCGCACTAAGGGATCCGTACCATTATCTAAATTAAAAAACGACAAAAAATCACGTTTGTTGTATGGGAGCCCCCCTTAAATATTAAATTTATTTTATTTGAATTATTTACTCTTAAAGTGAATATACAACTAAATATTCTGTGAATATTTCAAGTGTCTATCTGTTGCCGTTATTAATATCGAAAAAATGTCAATAAATAAATCACATCTATTGTATGGGGGCCTCCCTTAAATATTTATTTTATTTTGTTTTCCATATTTTTTGTTATAGCGACAACAGAAATACATAAATTGTGAAAATGTCAACTGTCTAGCTATCGCGGTCCTTGAAATACAGCTTGGTGACAGACAGACGGACGGACAGACAGCGAAGTGTTAGTATTAGGGTCCCGTTTTTAACCTTTAGGTATGGAACCTTAAAAAGAGTAGAATACAAAGAACCTATCATCCAGTTCCATTAAGGTTTAAAATTAAACGGTAATTTTAGTTCCATAATGTGTAATGTATCGTAATAATTATTTGTTTTGAAATAATTACAGCTGTGCGAGTTTATTACTCGCACTGATTTGAGCGGATAAATTATTGTATATTAATAAACCAATAAAGCGTTCTCTATAATTATTTACATGAATAAGCAGACTCAATCAAAGTGCTGTGGTTTTTAGCGATAAAACCCACTGACATTTACCAAATTACGCTAATTATGTAGTTTCGTTAATTCGTAATTACTAGTTATTATTTACTTTGTGACAGCTTACGCGTTATAAAATATTAATGCTTTCGATTCGCCATGTTGAATGTTAAGTTGGTTATGTACAGTCATAGAATTAAATAATAATGATTAATACCTCTGTAACTTTTGCGTTTATGACCTATTTTAGTTTTTTTGTGGATATAATAAAGCTATTCTGTGGTGGTAGGACCTTGTGCAAGATCCGTCCGTATCGCTACCACCATCTTGTCCTTTAACTTACCACCAAGCAGCAGCAGTATTTGCATTGTTGTGTTCCGATGTGGGGATAAGACGATCAGTGAAATATAACTAGCATAGAGTATTCCATCTTATTCCTATGGGTTGGCAACGCTTTTAGAACTGCAGTCTTAAGATTGTGGTCTTGAGTTTGCAATGTCTATGGGTCATAGATCCCACTTATCTCATTTGTCTTCTCCAGGACAAAAAACATATGATTAACAGCTCTGTAATTTTGCCATTTATTATCTATTTTAGACTTTACATGACATACACACGCCTTCATTCCCAGAGTGGTAGCGAGAGCTACAGAAATACCAACAACTCTAAAAAGAGTTGGTGATAATTCTGTAACCTCTTTTTGTACAAGTAGACTAAGATGGTTACCAGTGTATTAGTGACAGGTTGCAAGCCCATCGCCTAACAGTACTACAAGCCTTTTAATCCCTTAGTCGCCTGGAAAGACATGGAGTGGATATTCTAACGAGTACATTGTTACGAGTATAATCAGAATCAGAAATAGATTTATTGCCACACATATAACAAAGTAGTTTTACAAATTATTATTTTTAAAATAAAATAAAAAAGAAAGTATAAGTCTCATAAATGGTACGGCAAACGGTTCAGAACTCCCAACGCGCTTGGCCGCTAAGCCTCAAGTGTTTCAATACAAAAAGGCACAAGCATTAGTTAAAATAAATAAACCAACGAGCGTTCAGAATACTGAGAAGAAACATAAGGCTACATCAAATGAAATAAATTGTGACCATGGGTACCGACCGCAGGTTGATATCTTTTAAACTACTCAAACCATTTTGAATACATCTAGCTAAACACACCCTAGTTAAAGTTGCTTTTTAGGGTTCCGTATCCAAAGGGACTCCACTGTCTGACACAAGGCTGTATCTCATGAACCTAGACAGTTGAAATTTTCACGTATTTCTAGCGCCAACACCCATATAACAACAAATATTAAAAACAACATAAGTTTTTATTTTTAACAATCACATCCAAATCGGTCCATCGGTTTCACAAACCATTTAACAGACGATTGTCGACGAGACGCAGCTGTCATATGTATGAACTAACAATCGATTAAATTTTAAAATCGTACAGTGAAAATGCTACTGGCGCTAAATTTATAACACCCTTAATTTTGCGTTGGGCTTCAGGGTCTCTATTCTACTGCGTTATAACGATATCGCGTTTGAGGTGTTTTAGAATCGTTTATGACTCGGCCGTCATTATCTCAATGATATGAGAGTTATCAAAACGTTGACAATACGGAAGCACGTCAAAGACGATATCGTTATAACGCAGTAGAATAAAGCCCAAAATACCCTCTTCACCGCTTCTCGCATCGCAGCCGCTGCGTGCCGCGGAAACAATCAATCAGCCTCCAGTCGGAGCTGAAAACAATATACTGGCTTCGCATTACCCACACAACGCTAATGCAGCGCTGTTTGTGTGCCTCAAGCTGACAATCGCCATTATATAATCAGAGTTTGTTTGTACAGGGTGTCCCTGTGAAAAGCGATCAAGTTGGATGTCATTAGGGAAAATTTTAACACATTTTTTGGTAACTAATATGTGCTTGATCTAGAAAGTAATTATCGTATCGATTTAAAATTGTATACTTATGTTGTTCTGATGACAATATTCTATATAGTATCACTAAGCTGGAATTTTATTGGAGAAAATAGGTATATGTATAGGTAATAATTTTAGGCTTCTATCAATGACTAAATGTGTAGGTGTCGTTGAGTTTTGCCACCATCGATCCGTCTTTTGGTTCTCTGCCTTTTCACCGACAAATTTTTAACAAATGCATCGTTTCACAACCTATTCATTTACCAACCCGCTTTTTTTTGGATCTAGAAATATTTCAGGATTTTTATAAAACTAACCCAACCTAACCTATAGGGTCTTGAAATGGTCTTGAAATTAATCCATAATTTACAGTTTTGGGAAAAAAATGCGGGTTGTCAAATGATATGTTTGTGAAATGTATCATTTGTGAAACGTTGATTTTAAAATGATAGGATCCCCTGTGTTTTATTAGTGAGTTCGCCTTTGATACGAACACAGTCAACAATTTAACAAAATTATAAAATACCATAACTTTTATAGAATCTAATCGATCCGAATTGACGTCTTACAATTCTAAGAACACCATGTAGCGGGCTAGTAGTAGTGTCGAGTGTAAAAGCATTTCCGCACCACGTCCAAGAAAATACAGCCCGATGTACGGTAAGCCAGCGAGAACCTAGAGCACTTTAGTGCCTTGTTACGATCAACCTTAATCTGAACAGAGAATGATATGCATGTTTATGACAAAGGCAATCACGATACATGGCAATATAATATTCTAAGTAGCCATGATATTTGACTGCTTTGACAAAATCTAAACAAACTTAGAAATTATAATTAAAACTAAAAGTATAACTAAAACCGGGCAAGAGCATGTCGGACCAAGCTCAGTATAGGGTTCCGAAGCTGTTAAGTACTACAAACATAAGTCATGATAGTTTTCCTTTAAAATTCGTTATATGTCCTTTCATTTAAGATTTTTTTCTGACTTTTAGCATTTGTAGTTTTGGCTCTAGGAGGGGAGGACACTCGAGTCTAACAAAAATTTTCGCTTTAAAGCTTAATATTTTATAAACGGTTTGCTTTATCGAAAAACTGTTTTACAACCCCGTAATATTTTTGAAAGACCTATTCAACGATTGCGGTACACGCCAAAAAAAATACATCCCCATGTTACGTGTAGGGGAGGAGCCCTAAAAAATAATTCTTCCATTTATTGTACCACTTTGTTGGCGTGACTAATATGCAAATTCATGCCAAATTACAGCTTTTTAGTACTAAGAGTCTCTGCGCTAGGCTGCGGACGGACGGACGGACGGACGGACATGGCGAAACTATAAGGGTTCCTAGTTTGACTACGGATCCCTAAAAAGCCAAGTACTGAAGATGCTGGCAGCATTTCCTAGCTTACTAGTTTCTACTAGATGCTGAATTAAATAAAAAAAACAAAACATCAGATTTTTGGAGCCATCCCTTATACAGTAAAACCAGAGTACTAACAATACTCGGCTGTCTATCGTTGTCACGATCTCTGGCATCTGTCAGTATATTTTTTTATGCTGGAGAGAGAATGACCGCGACAGAGTCGAAAGCAAAATTGTTTTAGAAAACTTCGAAGACCGTCGTCGTAGATACGAGTAAACGACTGCCGATAATGATTCCAGTTGGAGTATGTACAATTTACCAAAAAATATGTATATAAGCCGAATGTTTGTAATGGTTGTCGGGTTAGAATAGTGCTACTTCATGTCTTCCCGAGGATGTTGTAAAAGGCAACTAAGCGAATAAAGGCCTGTAGTACTGTTAGGCGATGGGCTTTCAACCTGACACAAATACACTGGTAAATATCTTGGCCTGATTGTGCAAAATGTGGTTACAAAAGTTGTTGGTATTTTTATAGATCTGCCTACCCGACTTTAGGAATGAAGGCATGATGTTATTTATTTGTTGTAATATGACTAAAAGTCAAATATAGCTTACATTATGGAAGCCCCTGTGAGACATACAACGTATTACAGTAACGTACAATTTTCTACACTATGAAATAGTTATTGTGCAATTTTCTGGATTACCTGGTCCATTTTCGCGCCAAGCTATAAAATAAAATGCAGTATTCCCTATGCATGTTGTAACGTCAGCTATGTCAGGAGCTAACATTTATGGCGCGGTTAAAACTAGTGCCGAGTGTACCACAATAAACTCTATTTTATTGCCATTTTGCCGAACGTAAAATGAATTTTATGAGTTGTTCTTTTCTTTGCGGTGTTTCGTAGGTCTTAATGGAGTTTTATGAACTTTTATATTTTTCTCGTAATTGGTGAAGTTTCTTTTGTTTGAATAATTATCATCATGTTTTTGTCATCCTCCTGTTTGTTTGAGACGCCGCATGTTATTCTTCCACAAGTCATTGGGATGTCATCTTATTTATTGATCTGGAATTTATTTTTTAAATTTTCGTTACTAAGATAACCAAACCATACAACTGTATTAAAATAGAAGTAGTAGGAGTGGTAATGACTGCAACCAGATTTTTTTTTGGATAAAAATACATGAAACAATAATAGTTTTGATCTAGTATTTTAATTTCTGACGATCTCAATGTAATAACTTATTGACATGCCGTGCAACTTATGCTGTGACTTTATATTGAGAAATAAAATTTGAATTTGAATTTGAGTACATTAGAATCGATACTCTTATTACTCTGTCTTTTTCTATTGGACGGCAGTGTTTATTTTTTTTTGTTAGGGATATCAACAGCACATTACAACTCATAAAAACAGTATTTTTTTATGGACAATGTTGCACTGTGTTTTTGCAACACTGATAAATTATTGTTTTTACCATGTAATACCATGGGATTATTTTATACAAAGGACTCTGGCATCTTTATACTAGTGGAATCAGTTTCCCGCTATTTCTGCCCTGATGAGCAATAGGCAGTATCTGCAATTCAATATTTAAAGCAAATTCAATCCTATTTCATTACAAATATGGTTGCATTTGCTACGTTAGTTTTTTTATGAGATACTGCCATTTATAAGTCCGTCCGTCCGTCACTGACTCTAGTCAAGTCTCGTCTCTAGAAAGCTGTAATCCCCTTAGTGTGGGGTGTCGTTGGATAGGTCTTTTAAAAATATTACGGGTTTATAACAACAATGTTTTGATTAAAGGACCCGTTTATGAAATATTAAGCTTTAAAGTGGTAATTTTTGTTGGAGTCAAGTGTCCCTCCCCCCTACAGCCAAAACTACAAAAACTATAAATCTGAAAAACATCTTAAATGAAAGCGCATATAACGTATTTAAAAGAAAATCTATCTATACTAAGTAGACATCTTTGGTTCTTGAGATACAGTCGATTTGAATGTGACTCCAAAACACTTTTATAATACTTAACGGCTTCGGAACCCTACACTGAGCATGGTCCGACAAGCTCTTCCCCGGTTCTGAAAAATCCTTTTTCTAAATTGTAAGTTCTTAGGTCTAGTATTTTAGGCTGCCTTGTCTGTCTATCAGTAAGTCACTGAAGGGTTTAGATACATAGATTTGTCTTCGTAAAGCCTTAATACTTCACTGAATTTAGCTTTGTTGACTCCTATTCTATTTAGAACTTCGTAAGACAAATAGAGATCAGAATCGCGAACCCCGTAAAAAGCTGGAAAGTTCAATTAAACCCTCCCCGCGAGAGTTTCCTTCATTGTTCGGAGTTCTTGACTGATTACTGATTAGACGAGGGCATAATTCAATGTACAAACGGTATTGACAACAAAACTCAGATTGGTTGGTACAAATTGGAACGTTAATTTCAATTTGAAGGTATCGAACAGAAGGCTCGTATTGTTTGATAGACGGGCGCTGAGTTCGGATGGGTGATTATTTGTAATTAATAAAATTAGGTAGTTATTGTGTTTTTTTAGGGTTTCGTAGTCAACAAGGAATTATAGTTTTGCTATGTCCGTCTGTGTGTCTGCGGTTTAACTCAGAGACTTGGAACTACGAAGCTGAAATTTGACATAGTTATACATTTAAAAATCGCTGAAAAACTTGTTAAAACATCCATGAAAATTTTCGGTTTCTAGTAAAGTAATGTTCTTTTTTGCTTGGGATACCTCATTGCATCGCTCTAAAAAAAAATGTTTCAATCGCTATACAAGTTTTCGATGACGCATACATAGGGTCGTATGTTTGTTCGGAACACTACACTGAGCATGGTCCGAAATGCTCTTGCCCAGTTTTACATAAACTTTATAGCAAAAGCACGGTCTTCGCAGTAAATAAATCGTTAACTCCCTACACTGTAGATTAGACACAAACCTAGGTGTTTGATCAAAAAAGTATATGCAGCTCAACAAGTTGGTTCTTCGTGCCTGCCCTACAGACAGGGCGATTATGGAAAATGACCGTTTACATTTCGTGTACTAAGTACACATTTTTCTATTGGAATGATAGACTATTCTCGAATAACGTCAACAAAACACATTTTGTACAGTATTGCTACTGTCCCCCGTGTAGTTGCCGGGTTGGAATAGTGCCACTCCATGTCTTCCCATGGATGTCGTAAGAGGCAAATAAGGGAATAAGCGCTTGTAGTACTGTTAGGCGATGGGTGTGCAACCTGTCACTTATATACTCGTAAACATCTCAGCCTGATTGTGCAAAATGTGGTTACTCTGGGAATGAAGGCGTGATGTTATGTATGTGTGTGGTAAAGGATGATGTTCTAAATTTGAAACTCATAACTTAATCATATTTTATATCGTTATAAGAATCCTTACAGCCACGACGACCACACCACCACCGCAGATAATAAAATTGAATGTTGTAATGTTGGTAATTGCCAACCGGTACTGCGTTGAAACGATATTGCGTTTGACATGTTTTAGTATCGTTTTTAACTCGGTCACTATTACTATCAAGTATTTTTACTTATCAAAACGTTGACAATATGGGAATACGTCAAAGGCAATATAGTTTTACCGTGTAGAATCTCAGCCCTGAACATACTATTGAGAAATTATGATACGTCTCTTGACATGACAGTTATAATTATATTTGTTATTTTTATTCAATATTTTTTTAACATTTCAGACCGTAGCTAATTAGCTTTTTTATGTTAAGGAGAAGGCACACGAGCACTCAGGCCACCTGATGGTAAGTGGAATATGAGACCATAGACATTTGAATTCTCAAGACCATAATCCTAACACCTCAAATGCGTTGCCAACCCTGAGGACTAAGATGGAATGCCTCTATGCTAGTAATTTCACCGGTTGTCTTATCCCCACACCGGAACACAACAATGCGAACACTGTTGCTTGGCGGAAGGTTAATTGTTAATTTTGACTACTGTATTTTCACATTCATTATTAGATTCATTGTGATGCGACATATAATAATGTTATTTTCAATATGAAATAAATGCCTACCTACCTAACTAAATACTTTTTAAGACCTGTAGAACTGCACGTGGGTAGAGTTACGTCCATGGGCCCAGAACAGTTATTATGAGCTAGGTTTGCAGTTCATTTTACGTTGAGCGTAAAGGACAGAGCTACGGTGGTTATATAGCTCTGTCCTTTTCTCTGAGCGTAAAAAAACTTCATCGTTATGTCATAATAACACCTCTGATCCCACTTACCATTCACCTGAAAGCTTATGTCCTAGCTCTTATCATAAAAAAGTTACATCGATCGACATGTCAACTATAAAGCGAAGTTATAACACGCTTTGCATATTGTATACCGTAAACTGGCAGTATTTTACTAGGGCGTAAATTTACGCTAGCTTCGGTCAGTTTACGCCCGTTTAACGGGACTCGGGCGTTAGAGCTTGAGTGGTCATCGTGACGTTTTGACTTGAGACGTGTTTTGCATTTGGATGTACAGTCGGCCATTAACAATGTGGAGCATGCTTAAAACTTTGTCATTTTAATTAAATTTATTAAGGGATATATAAAATATTTGAAGTATGTCATGTTTCATTTTAGATTATATACAGTACAAAAATTAAGGTTATGTTAAGTAAATAATAAAGGATAATCTATGGTCATCCAAATACTTTAATAAGCTTTCGTAATATAGGGCGTTTTCAAAAAAAGTGTACATCGTTAAAGTTAAGAAAATTTAAGTTTTTCCATTTCGTCACGAAAATTAGCCATACATTTAGATACGTTAATTTTCGTGACGAAATGGAAAAAGTTTAATTTTCTCAACTTTGTCCTTAACGATGTACACTTTTTTTGGAAAACGCCCGTTACTAAAAAAGGCGAATAATTGCAATGTAGTAGTTGAATCATTCTATACTCTATTAGTAACCACATTAGATTTAAAATGCTTAAACTCGTGCTATGCGCTTGGGTTTACATTAAGAAACAGATTTCACTCATCTCATTAGGTCATCTCACTTTCTTTTTTTTATGTTAAGGAGAAGGCGTTGCCAACCCTGAGGACTAAGATGGAATGCCTCCATGCTAGTAATTTCACCGGTTGTCTTATCCCCACGCCGGAACACAACAATGCGAACACCGCTGCTTGGCGGGTGGTTAATGGATAAGATGGTGGTAGCGATCCGGACGGACCCTGCACAGGGTCCTACCACCACTAACCACCACTACCCCACCACCACCACTACCACCACCACTACCACCACCACTATGATAGATTCTCTTAAACAACTCGTTCTTGAACTATTATTATTATTATTATTTATTCTAAATAAGACTTTGTTTCCTTGGTACCTTATTCTAAATGTAGCCAAACTCTGTGTCAGTTTGTTGGTGACCGATGCGCTCAAATATCTAATACTAATTGTTAGGTACATATCCAGAGACTAGTGCTTACACACTAACTTAATTTACATTTCGGGTACCAGAATGTTTAACACCGGCGCTCATATTAACCGGCGAGTTAAAGTTGTCCTGTCAGTGAGTAAAAACCATATTAACATGCGTGCATTCTCAGCTTACCCGCTTACCCGTCGAGTGAGCGCGCTCGTATCACTTCGCTGACTCGATCGATCGTTCGGCGGTTTTTGAAGAATAAAGCCATGAACAACGTTTCATGTCTCTAAAAGCTTAAAATCGGTTGTTTTTTTCTCGATCATAACGTGTTAAAGGTACTTAAATTGCGGATGACTTTTAAAAACTTGTACATTATACATTTTTAAAGGGAGAAAATTACTCTGTGTGTATAGAATAATTAAAATAGTTCATTTGTTTCAGGATTTTTTTACAAGAATGCGGCTGTCCAATGGAGTCTAGCTTAGGCATTACAGAAACCGGTGAGTACGTTTTATATTTCTAAAATTAATTGCATGTTCACGAACTGGCTGTCAAAAGCAGTGCCTTTGCTTTACAAAAATCAAAGCGTGGAATAATAACAGGTACCTACGCTTCGTTTCACAAAGCATTTTATTCAAAAATATATATCCGTTCAGAAATAATAATTTTTCCCGTTTACTCTTATAACAGATGATAAATGGAGTTTTTAGCGCAGAGAAATTCAAAATTGGAAAACTTTACGGACAGCCTGTTATTGTTACATACTGGTGAAACGGGAATGAGAAGTAATAGAGTTTACCTATGTATAATAAGGTTTTTTATTGAACTGTCACTTTGATGGGCCGAGGTGACACTAGAGAAAAAGTAAGGATGCCTGATGGTGTAACGATTTCAAGATAATGCACATCATTCGTGCACACTTTTTATAGTTTTTATTTACAAAACTGTTGTAATGCACATCTATGTAGATGAAATATGCTCTATTAGTTCTGGACATCCGAGCCAATAGGTCGGATGTGCATTTTTGATACCTTACAGGACGAGCAAAAGTAACTTTAAAAGTTTGATTACCGTATTAAACCTGCGGGTGGTAAGACCTTGTGCAGGGTCCGTCCGGATCGCTACCACCATCTTATCCATTAACCTACCGCCAAACAGCACTGCTCGCATTGCTGTGTTCCGGCTTGGGGATAGGACAGCCGGTGAAATAACTAAGCATAGAGGCTTCCATCTTAGTCCTCAGGGTTGGCAACGCATTTGCAGTCTTAGGATTGCAGTCTTGTGAATGCGAATGTCTATGGGTCACAGTTTCCACTTACCATCAGGTGGCCTGTGTGCTCGTTTGTCTTCTCAATGCCATAAAAAAAACTACTAATTAATAAAAAAAGAGCATAGAATTGCAAGTATTTTCTGCCGTACAAGAACTTTGTTTCGCTATCAATAATAATGCAATTTAAATTCAATTATCAAAAGGGTGTTACATCCGACCTTAAATTATTAAGGCATAATGCTATGCTGTGGTCGGGTATTAACAGCCGATATTTTGCTGTAAGAAAATTTCAATTGAGTATGATAAAAATAAAAAGTAATTTTTAGTGAAAATTGGATGTCCAACTTATTAGCTCTGATGTCCAGAGTTATTGTCTAAGAGGTACGGTCAAAGACTTAAATTTGGGACCCACCTGACATTCTACAGCAACAAGGTTAAGTTTCCTCTAAGTTACAAATGACTTAACATATTTTAAGGACATTAACAACTTCAAGCAGTTTTTTAAAATAGATCTTATATTTACCGTCTTGATCGTATAGATTCGCTATCTATGAGAGAGTAGCGTTCTACTATGATGTACGTACAGTAGTCATTGAAACCATCTCTATCGCTTAGCGCAAGTGATAGTGAAAACATTACCGATTTACCACGTGACCATCTCGATGGCTTAAGTCAATTCCATACATTTTTAAATTGACACTTAATCCAACTACCAAGCAACAGTGTTCGCATTGATGTGTTCCGGTGTGGGGATAAGACAACCGGTGAAATTACTAGCATAGAGGCATTCCATCTTAGTCCTCAGGGTTGGCAACGCATTTGAGGTCTTAGGATTATAGTCTTTAGAATTCAAATGTCCATGGGTCTCAGATTCCACTTACCATCAGGTGGTCTGAGTGCTCGTGTGCCTTCTCCTTATTATAAAAAAAAACAATCGGTAACGATGGTCGAATACAACTTGTCTAGCCGCACAGTTTACGTCAATCTGCATTGTGTCGATTTTCGATTATAAATAAATAAAATAAATAAATAAATACTAAGCTCTAGGCTTGTACTATGGGAAATAGACAACGATAAAAATACTTATATAGAGAAATACATACTTAAATACATAGAAAACATCCAAGACTCTGCCCTTACCGGGATTTGAACCCAGGACCGCTGGCTTCGGAGGCAGGGTGACTCCCAACTAGGCCACCGTGTCGTCCGTGTCGTATTATCACTAACGTAATGCGTCTTGTCTACGCCCTTTTTTATTTTTGCAGAAGTTTTATTGCAGTTTAAGGTTACGGTAGGTTGCGATATTCTACTTGTACAATTTTGATATGATGTGGCGTTTTACCGGTTTCTCACGCCCGTTCTTATCGTATAAGCGACAGCGCTTTTTTCCGGAGACGCTCACATCACGAGGGTAGTAAATCAACCAGTACAATGAGCCGTCGACACTGATAGATTGATTCTTTGTACTGTCGGCCGCGGGGTTGGTGTGCTTGTTTTATCGGGATTGGGTTGATGTCGAGTCAAATTTAGATTGATTTTGATTTAGTTTTTGGAGAAAAGAGCGAAGATTTGTGTGATAAGTGATAGTATTTCGTTTTTGAGTCTTAGATGTTTTTCATATACATGTATTTTTATATTTAGCACACGCCTAACTTCTTAATATAAATGATTCTTTCTCTCGATTAAATCTCAAAATATACACAAGAAATGTACAGAAGAACAGATTAATAACAAAAAAATAAAACACAAAAAAACCGCCTTCAAAAACGCAAAAATAATTTATTTTATATCTTAGAAAACCTCAACAAATAATATCGCAGCCTTACACTTTACCGACTTAGTAAAAAAACTCATTCAAAATTTCAATTATACATAATTCCGGCCACTTCCAACCTCACACAGGTAATTAAAAGCCCCGAGGACAATCAATCATCCGAGCTTTTAAAACGTCAAGGAAAATCAAAATCTACCTCAGCTTTTAATATCATGAGGAATATTGTAAAGACACCGAAAGTTGCTTTCGATGCGGCGCCAGAAGCTCGGGCTTTGAAGAAATAAAGGAGAGATCGTATTTGTATTACATATTTGAAGACGTTAAGAAATATGTACTAATTATAAGTACCTCTGCCATAGGTATAAAATATAGATAAGTAAAAAAGCTCTTAATGGGTCATTTTTCAAAATATAACGGGTGTATACAGCTACAGTGGGTAACTTTTCATTGCATTTACAAGTGCAACAGTCGCACTCAGATGCAGTTTGAGCATGTCATGCTCGCAAAGGTCTTTGCTTACGGCGGCGTCGTTGATCGGGTCGCCACTTTCCCGAACACATGGTTGAGAGAGGTGATGGCTGAGATACGCGTCATTCTCGTGAACGGGTGCTGTTTGTGGGGTCCGGTCTGTTCACGTTTGCAACTGGTTCTTCAGTTTATTATTCTAGTTATGGCTTTTGACGTAGAGACCTCGTCGTGTTATTCTCCTAGACTTATTATTTTTAGTTTAATGTTATTAGCCTTACATTTGTATTGATTTTATTTGTTCAAGCTTTAATCATTATTATTTATTACTTTATTAAGTACTTGTAATGTAACTTACTTTTGAGTATTACTGAATTTTATGTTTGATAAAATGACCTTCTGCTGGAGTTTCTTGGCGCTTCTCCGCAATGATGGTCTTGTCTGAAGCGCTAGTAAATTCACTTCATATACCCATGGGGGCCTATTTACTGAATAAACATTTTGATTTTGATTTTGATTGATTTTGAGTTAACACCTTCAGTGCCAATGACCAGACATCGGGTCCATTTTTCGTTGGTGCCTTTCGCTACATAGTGAAAATGGTGCTACAGGCTACAGCGTAGCACTCGTAGCATTGGCTAGCGGTTAATGTGCTACAAGTATTGACGATTATAGCTTTCCTTAGTGACGGTTTATACATGAGTTTTTTTTATGATAAGAAGAAGGCACTCGAGCACTCAGGCCACCTGATGGTAAGTGGAATCTGAGACTCATAGACATTTGAATTCTCAAGACAATAGACCTCACCTCAAATGCGTTGCCAACCCTGAGGACTAAGATGGAATGCCTCTATGCTAGTAATTTCACTGGTTGTCATATCCCTACACTGGAACACAACAATGCGAACACTGTTGCTTGGCGGTAGGATAACGGATAAGACGGTGGTAGCGATATAGACGGACCCTGCACAGGGTCCTACCACTACTAACAAACAAGTACACAAGTTTGGAAAAGGAAGGCGTTGTCCTGAAAACAGAAAAAAATAAATATCTAAACACACGGCAGTGTGTCCGGACCAGTTTGAAGAAACAGCCGGGCGACACTGCAGTGTACTCGTATATTTACACGATCTCATTCAGACCCTATTTCCCAACACTCATAACTTTTTCCTCGGTGCAGCTACTCGTAGAAACCTGTTTTTTTTACATAACACCAGTAAAAAACCAAGGTTGTATATTCATCCTATTTATTAAATCGTATGGCCATCTGTAGAAATAGGCGAATACATAGATTTATATTATTATAAGTCGACATTCACTTTCTCAGCCAATTAGCTGCGTCTTAAGGAAGGATGCAGATGTCTTCTATGGGTATTAGGCATCGCTGCAGTATAGGATCCATTGTTTGGGTCTCTTCGCCAAAATCACATAGGTCAATACGCCAACCCCATTTGTGCCGAAAAAAATTACAGCGACCATGTCTGACCTAAGCCTGTTTACCTAAAGTAAAAAGTTATTTCTAAAAGAGGCGTATGTGGTTCTGATTCACTCACTCATTCAAACTTATAGGGTACTTCCCAATGACTTCAAGCAAATTTCAATAATTCTTGGCATCGAATTAGGTCTTACAACGCTAGTGAAGAAAAAAATCAGCTCACTACTAACATTTCTTTACCTACTTTGATTCTAAAATGTTAATATTATGTATGAAAATTTATACAAGTTCCTAGCTAGTAAGTATTATGACATGGTTTTTTTTTAAATAAATATTTTGATGGTTTTACCTATATCGACTACATACCAAGAAGTACTGATATCCCACAAATAGATTAGTTAAAGTCAGACGAGCTGATTGCCACCAAGGGCTCAAAATGCATTAAATGGCAATAATTTGTTCTGACTAAACAGTCTAATGTCAAACTTGGCGCCTTTTTAGATATCACTACTTTTGGTGACATGAGAACTTTTGGCCTTTCATAGATTAGTTGGCCTTTTGACCGTGCTCAAAGGCGCCTCGGTGTGCGTGCCTCGCATAATTTGGATATGTAGCCGCGGGCAGAACGACAAGTTCTAACTGGTCTGTGGGCGAGGCGCGTACAAATTTGATAAAGTTGCTGAGCCGTTCCACCACCGAATGATTTCTTCTTCTTTTTGTTAATAATTCGGTGAATTATGATAAACGCAGCCGCGGCTGTCTTCGTCTCCGACGCCATTTTGAAGTGACGGCTTGCATCAAGCACGCTGCCTCACCCGCGCATGTTTATGTGCAACAATTTGGCTCGCGAGCAGATCGCCGCGCGGGGCGAGCATGCCTCAGGCTGAGCCGCTCAGATTCGTACCCAGCTTTAGGCACAGGTTATTGTCCCTATGCGGGCTCAGTGCGTGTTGGGGACATTGCGTATAATATTCAGTTTCTCTGTAAATATACCTAGGAACTAGTTGACGTTGCACTACATATCGAATTGTTACCCATCACCTGTGTCTTTCAGTTGAATGAAATAAGGGCCAGGTTAAAAGCACGAGCAAACACCACTAGGCTCCCATAACTTTAGTTGAACAATAAATGTCAAAGATATTCGTCAATCATCTGACATCTTAACCAAAAACAAAGTTCAAGCAGACTTAAAAGCTGGGCTCGTCAAACTTAAAATTAAAATTCCATGCAGCAATAAAACGTCGCAGACCAGAGACAGCGGATGTGACGCGCTATCAATCATGGCGACGTAATGACGTCATCCATTATCAATTATTGACAAGCTACAGGCGGATTTTCCAAGTTTTCTCAGCCGATTGATCATTTTAGTTTAGACCTATTAGGCTAGTGGCCATCAATCTCGCATAATAATGTGTACAAAATAGTAAAACGGCGTATTGTTTTGGTTTATTTGTGACTATTTTTTGCCAGTGGCTTTGCTTGTTTTGTAGAAACTCGCAACTTTTCAATGTGACTTTAAGTTCGCTTCGTACTATTTATGTATCTTTTCTACTAAAACAATATATTTGCTACTTTAATGTACAAGGCCACATAAAAAATAATTAAAAAAAAAACTTAAAACCATCTTGAAAGAGCAAGAAATAACTTATTTTAAAATGATAGGTAATAGGTCAGTCCAACTGAATTCGGCTTTTGGTTCAAAATATAGTGGGACCCTGAATTCAGTTGGACTGACCTTTATCTATCATTTTAAAAGAAGTTATTTCTTGCATTTTGAAGATGGTTTTAAGCTTTTTAAACGATTTATTTAATTTCATACGTCGTGTTTTAATTTTTTTAAATATTTATTTAATTGCATACGTCGTCCACGTATATTAATTTATTCATATCATATTTGAGGAGTTCTCTCGTTTCCTCACGGATCCCTTAAGAAATACCATCTTGGTGGCAATGGGACCACCTCGGGAGTACACCCTATAATTTTTTTTTTTTTATTCTATCCACAATTGACGTAGTAATCGCATAACGAACACAAAAAAACATACAATTCGACTTTATGTTCCTCCTTTTTTAAGTCAAGATAAATGCAAGAATATATTTCAGAATTTTAATGTTTTCTATGTATTTAAGTATTTATTTATATTTCTAAGTATGTTTATTGTTGCCTAGAATCCATACTAACAAGCCTTGAGCTTACTTTGAGACTAGGTTAATATGTGTGATATTGATATCTATTTCTATCTTTAGCGTTTGTTCATCTTTTCTAACACTTATTATTCCCAGATTAGTAGCAAGAAACGAAATCATCAGAAATTTTAGATAAAGTTAATTGTCGTTATAAAAATGATTTTGATTTTATTCACAAATACCAACATATTTTTAATTAACCAGAAACCAACTCCAACCTTCTAAATATAAGATACAAATTCCAAACCCACCGGTCAGTTTAGAGGGGTGTCCAGTGACGCCATTTAGCACCTCGTTGGGGCGGTCGGCAACTTAGCGCCGCTTGTTTTTGAATTTAGAACGATTGTGCTCTGACCGCGGCCGGCCGTTACAATTAGAAAGTTTTTCTTTTTAAATCGAGGTCGAGGCAATGGAATAAACGTTTTAAGTTGTTGTTTTGTTATTGCGCGATTACAATAGATGCGTTTTCAATCAAGTCGCGTTATCTAACCATTATTATTGTAATACATAATGATTATAGGTTATATGACTATGACAGAAATGTATATATATATAGGTATACAAAATCTTCATGAATTGACCCCCTATGCAAATTGCGCAGTGAGTCAAGGTGCAGGCTGAAAATCAGCGCTGCGTTTTTAACAAAACGTGGCACAGGCTGAGCCTGAGCCTTTTGCCACCTCAATGTTCTGTCTCTGTTTTGCTTTTTTTGTACCTATTGTTTTTATTTTTAATGTGTAGATTGTATGATTGTGAGATGGGTGAATGTGAAAATGCATTATGGTGTAATTTAGTTTATTTTTTGTGAATGTCTAGAACTGTAATGTAATGTACCTGTGATGTGTTTATGTAATGTGGCAATAAATGTTTTTGAATTTGAATTGAATTGAATTTGAATCATTATCTTTTTTATTAGTGCCGAAGGGGGCCCAACAGGACGCTTTTAATATGCCTATGCTGTCCGTTCGTCCGGCCATCGTATCTAACTATAAAGAGCCGTATCTATTAAACCGATGCCGGGTTAGAATAGTGCCACTCCATGTCGTAAGAGGCGACTAAGGGAATAAGGGCTTGTAGTACTGTTAGGCATCATTAATGGTAAACAACTTAGCCCGCTTGTGCAAAATGTGGTTACAGAATTATTAACAAGTTTTTTTAGAAATGTTGGTAATTCTGTAGCTCTTCTTACCTCAGTCTGGGAATGAAGGCGTGATATTGTGTATGTAAATAGTTAGCGGGTTTTTTTCAGAATAGAGTTGTTACGGCGGATTTATAACTGTTTTAACCGTATTTTTAGTTTTGTTGTATCGTTAAAGCAGTAAAACATAAATTGCAAATTTGGTATGATTTTATTAAAATTATAAAACCTGAGGAAAAATAACAAAAAAAAAAAGCTAAAAAATGTCCAAGTGTAAATTGGGCTCGCACTGAATCGATTCGAAATCGAATTAAAATTGAAATGTAATAATAGTAATACCTACTATTATTATATTCCAATTCTAATTGTTTTTTTTTTTAATTGTGCGGCGATATGGAACTCTCAGTCCGCCAGTCCGACTTGCACTTTACAGATTTTAGTAGATCAATGTCCCTTTTATTCAAATAAATTACTGTTGGTCAGCCACAGTGATTAGCTGAAACATATTTTACTTTAGGTGAGTGAGTTTAAAGTGAAAACACGTGCAGCATTCTAAAATAAAAACTAGGTAACTTTTATTTTTGTATGCCTTCGGTACACGAGTCGTGCACTTGACCGAAATTAGTGAATTAATGTGCTTTTTATTTAAATAAATTACTAGTGTTTAGATGAAACATATTTTATTTTAGGTGAGTGAGTTTATGTGAAACACGTGCAGCATTCAAAAATGAAAACTAGGTAACTTTTATTTTTGAATGCCTTCGGTACACGAGTCTTGCACTTGACCGATTTTAGTAGAATAATGTGCTTTCTATTTCAATAAATTACTAGTGTTTAGATGAAACATATTTTATTTTAGGTGAGCGAGTTAATGTGAAACACGTGCAGCATTAAAAAAAAAACTAGGTAACTTTTATTTTTGAATGCCTTCGGTACACGAGTCGTGCACTTGACCGATTTTAGTAGAATAATTTATTTATTTAATCTTCTTTGCACAATACAAATAAATGTAAAAGTACAAATGGCGGACTTAATGCCTAAAGGCATTCTCTACCAGTCAACCACATGTTCAACAGAGAAAAAAAAACCGGTGCAATTAGAGAAATGAACAGTCTTAAAAACTAAATTAAATCTAAATAACTACTTAACATTTAAAAAAATATAATACGTAAGATAAATATAATACACGAGTCTTGCACTTGACCGATTTTAGTAGAATAATGTGCTTTTTATTTTAATAAATTACTAGTGTTTAGATGAAACATATTTTATTTTAGGTGAGTGAGTTTATGTGAAACACGTGCAGCATTCAAAAATAAAAACTAATTACTAATACTGATGAGTAAAACGTTACACCACGATAGTTGGCAACCCTCAAGCGAGAACGCACTGAAGTTAATTTATTTCCGGAAATATCTATATGAGCGTGGAATCAACATATTTCCCTATTCATGATCGCTGAAAAGGCCCGATGAATGATAAAATATGGGAATAACCAAGATCGATGTCCGAACGTATTATTGTGTAACGACCTATATTTACAACTATACAGAATCGAGTGTGTCCGAGGTCCGTCTGTTACTATACCATAATTAATGGTGTAAGTTATGTTTGTAGGCGCAAATCAGCGTCGAGACATTCCTGAGTGCCTCGACACCATGCTGAGTGGGATTAAATATAAAAATAAAAATAAAATAAAAATAAAATAGCTTTATTTCTTCCACACAAATAAATTACATTACATAATACAGGTGTTGTTACATTTTACATAAAGATACATTTATAATTATAGTTCAATTAGTTTAAAATAGTAAAAGTTAATCACATTAAATTGAATTAAATTGGATCTTATCTTTTTTCTGATTCAAATAATAGTATAATGGGTACATACATGCTTGCATGCTAAATAATCTTATTATTTTAGTGTGGACCCCTTCAGGGTAAAAGCCTCCTCCAGAGAATTCCATTTTTTCTTATCTGTGGCAGTGTTCATCCAATCTTTATCTGCGTTGGCCACAATCTCGTCCTGCCATCTGGCGCACGGACGGCCTCTTCTTCTCAAGCCTCGTGGTCCTTTCCATTTTGTGGTGTTTATTGTCCATCTTTCATCACTGTATCTCGCAACATGGCCAGCCCACCTCCATTTTTGTCTCTGAGCGAAATGTAGAGCATCGTTTACCTGGGTTATTTTACGAATCTCTGTGTTTCTTACTTTATCCCTCAGTTTTATATTTAAACAGCTCCTTTCCATTGCCCTCTGCGTGGTTACGATTTTTTGTCTTGCCTTGTGATCGTATGTCCACGTTTGGCAGCCGTAGGTTAGGCAGGGTAAGATCGTTGTATCCAAAATTGTCTTTTTTATTTTAACTGGGAGTTTCGATTTGAGAACCTCTTTTTGAGCCCAGTACTTTTTCCAAGTTATAGCGGCTCTCCTGTTTATTTCCTCTATATTTCTGTCTTTCCTAAATGAAATCTGTTTTCCAAGGTAAGTGTAGCTCTCCACGTATTCGAGTGGCACATCGTTAACCAGTATCGGCGCTAAGTTGCTATTAGACATTACTTTGGTTTTTTCTAAATTCATTTCCAGGCCCACGCGAGCACTAGCGGCTTGAAGTTCGTTAATCATTGTGTTGAGCATAATGGGACTTTCCGAGAACACGACGATGTCGTCCGCAAAGCGTAAGTGATTTAAATATTTTCCGTTCACATTTATTCCTTGCTTTGACCATGGAAGGTCCTTCATAACATTTTCTAGGACTGCAATAAATAATTTCGGCGAAATAGGGTCTCCCTGTCTGACGCCTCGATTAATGCTGAACCTCGCGCCCACTCTGTCTAGCTTGACTCGACTAGTGCAATTTGTATAAATATTTTTGGTAATATTTATAAATGTCGAGTTTATGTTTTGCTTCTCTAATGCTTCCCAGATGCTTTTATGAGAAATAGAGTCGAACGCTTTTCTATAATCGATAAAGGCTAAATAGAGCGGTTTTTTGTATTCAATGTACTTCTCGATGACTTGGTCCACGGTATGTATATGGTCAGTAGTGCTGAATCCGCTTCGAAATCCGGCTTGCTCCATAGGTTGGCATGAGTCTATTTGCGATGATATCCTTTTTAATGAACAGGATGCGAAAAGTTTGTAAATGCAAGACATGAGACTTATCGGGCGGTAATTTTCTATGTCCTTAGGATCGCCTTTTTTATATAATAAAATAATTTCTGATTCTGTCCATTGCTGCGGCACGTTTTCTTCTTCGAGTATTTTGTTGAATAGTATTGTAAGCGGTGTTAATAAGAGTGCTCGGCCATGTTTAATACATTCATTATTTAAGCTGTCCGGTCCTGGGCACTTATCTGGTTTTAAATTATTTATTTGTTTTAAGATTTCGGTTTCACTGAAATATTGTACAGTCAATGTATTCTTTGGTTGATCTGGTTCTGTATTTTCCACTGAGTCAGGTAAAGAGCTATAAAGACTTTCATAGAAGTCTCTGGCTATATTTATAATGTCACTTCGCGATTTGCAAATTGTAGACCCTCGCAGTAGAGACGGGATCCAGTTTTTTGACCTGTCTAATTCTTTATACGCCTTTTTAGCCGATCTCGTGTTTTTTATACATTTTTCCAGTATGTGTAATCTATGTTTTTCATAACAGTATCTGATTTCTTTATTTGCTTGTTTATACAATATTTTCAGGTCCTCCTTATCTTTTTTAGTGAGATTACATTTATTTTGTAGTGAGCTTCTTTTTTCCATTAACTGTATTAAATATAGCATAATTTAATTCCTGCATGTCAAGCTAATTGAAGAAATCTTAAGTTTTTAATTTTCTACCATTATTAGCTTTACAGAATGTTAGCTTTCAGTAAAAAAATATCATTTTGCAGAAATAAAAATATATTCTCTCTTTTCTTTCTTTCTTTCTGTCAAATTAGAAAGTCAAAAAAATCTGTAAATTGGTTTTAAGATGACTCTTTTACAACTAACAGAATTAGGATAAAACTAGGTGCTAAGGATCCTACTGAAATGCATCGCCACTCGGCATAAAGTTGCGGCACCGACATGGTAGGTGCAACGCTAGTTCTCTGTGGTGACTGGTGCGTGTTGTGTTTTTATTTAGTTTATTACAAATGAAGCCAATAAAAGCGTTTTAATAAATTACCTCTTGCAGCGCCAAAAGTAATTCTGTATTTAGCTCAAGTAGTTGAATTAAAAGACAAACCACAAGACGTATAAAAGAGTGCCTCGAACAGCGTCAAAGCAGCAAGATACCGCGCGGTTGAAAGGCGTTCTTTCAACAATATCGCTGGCAATCCTTTGTCTCGTGATTAATGTCCCCGCGAAATCCTGCAGGGTTACTCCACACCACATTCGAAACATCAAACACACCATCTCTTTCACTCCTGTTTCTTGGCTACACTGAGGGAAGGACACGGAGATAATGAAACTGGAAGAGTCGATTTTCCTATAGGGCATGCATACAAACTTGCGACTTGTGAAACGTTATATGCATCATTTCAAATATAAAAGGGAATCTTAAGTTAATGTATGATTTTGCTTTTTATCCCATTTTGACAGTAATGCGTCGGTGGCATTGCTCGGTTTTTGTGTGGCTATCTCCAGAGTATGACATTACATTAAATTTAATGCGTTTTTTATCAAACGATGGTAAATTTAAGATTGTGTTCTTAAGAATTGGGACCTAAACCCCATTTACCATCAGCTGGCCTGTGTGTTTATTTGCCTTTCTCTATCACATAAAAAACTATCGTTCGTGTTGCTACAGCACCTTTGCCTTTGTCTTTTTCAGCCGATTTATTTACAAATGACGAGTAAAAGACATCCTACTTGAAAATCAGTGTTGTGACTTTAATTCGCAGCACCTTGATGAGCTGGTCGCCTTTTAAGTGCTTGCTTGTTCTTTTTTTTTATACATACTAACAACTCTTAGCCTATTCGTGCAAAATGTGGTAACAGAATTATCAAGAAGTCTTCATAGAATTGTTGGTATTTCGGTAGCTCTGCCTACTCCACTCTGGGAATAAAGGCGTGATGTTATGTATGTACTTACAACTCGTCTTCATTCCAAAGTGGGGTAGGTAGAGCTACAGAAATACCAATAACTCTAAAAGACTTGTTGAATTCTGTAACCACATTTTGCGCAATCAGGCCAAGAAGTTTACTAGTGTATTAGTAACAGGTTGCAAGTCCATCGCCTAACAGTACTACAAGCCCTTATTCCCTTGGTCTCCTCTTACGACATCCACGGAAAGACATGGAGTGGCACTATTCTAACCCGGCAACTACACATGGTGCTATTTTGAAGTATATTATAATAAGTTATTTTTGTTTTGCACTTAATAAACCTTTTTCTACGTTAATGTTGTTTTAATTGTATTTATAGTTAAAAAGGAGGTTTTTAACCAGCCATTGGACACTAATACAGGCTAATAAAAAGTTATACATAGGTGTCCCTGAAGTGAAGCTACACTATGATTCTACAACTTGGAACACAGTTGTGTAACATTCAACCTATTTAACCCAGCAAGTATGATCACAACACAAGTTTGAGAGCAGTGGAGCGATACCCGATTCCCTGGTGGATCACAATGGTGAGAGTAAACATGTTTACTGTAACACAAGATACTTGGGTCGCGGAAGGTTGAAGTTCTGGGAATGGTACGATGGACGTTACTACTAAAATAATACAGTGTACCAGTTGTACAGTGTTGCCGTGTTTTGGTATTGTTTTTAACTCGGCCGCCATGACTGTCAAGCAAATAAGAGCTATCGTAACGTTGAAGATACGATAACACGTCAATGGCAATATTAGAATTATCGCATAGAATAAATTTGGAGTGACCACCAGGGCCTCTATTCAAGTGCGTTATAACGATATCGTTTTTGACCTGTTTCCGTATTGTCAACGTTTTGATAACTCTTATGTCATTTACAATAATGGCGACTGTGACATAAACGATTCTTAAACGTGTCAAACACGATATCGTTTTAACGCACCTGAATAGAGGCCCAGTAAGCCGCTTTCTTTAGTATTACGGCAGTATAGGGTTCCGTTTGCACTCTTTTGGTATGGAGCCCTAAAAATATATTATACATACGCACATACATTAAATAGCCATTGTTTCCCAGAAGGGTTTTAGCAGAGACTACTTCTTTCCTCCTGCTACAATTCTGACAAATCGTCAGGTGCGTTAAAACCGAGTTACAGCTGATATAGATATTTAGAAGACCAGGGCCTCTATTCAACTGCGTTATAACGATATCGTTTTTGACGTTTTTTAAAATCGCTTATGTCACAGTCGCCATTATTGTAAATGACAGAGTTATCAAAATGTTGAAGAGAAGGAAACACGTCAAAAACGATATCGTTATAACGCAGTTGAATAGAGGCCCAGGGCTGGAATTCTACAAGGTAATAACGATATCGTTCTTGACCTCTTTCCCTATTGTCAACCTGCACCTAAATAGAGGCCCAGGGCCTCTGTTCTACTGTGTTATAACGATAACGCGCTTGGCGTGTTTTGAAATCGTTTATGTCACAGTCGCCATTATTGTAAATGACATAAGAGTTATCAAAACGTTGACAATTTGGAAACATGTCAAACGCGATATCGTTATAGTGCAGTAGAATAGAGGCCCTGGGCCCTGTTTCATGAAGCTACAAATTACAAATTACAAACGAAAGTCTCTTTCTAACTCCTTTTGCTAGAAAGAGAATTCCGCTTCTAATTGGGTTATCCCAAAAAAAAATCCACTAGTTTTTAATTTTTTTTCGATAAAATAGACTAATTGAAGACACTAGTTTCACGGTTTTTGCATTTAAATCAATATATTAATTAATTTTAATTTTTAAAGAAAATGATTTTATGACGTCACTACAAGCTGGTTTGTTTGAGAAATGCTTTAAAACTATTGAATTCGTTTGAGAGTACGCGTTTCTGTCAGATCACGTAAAATGTCAATGTCAAGTCATGTCAATATAGGTAAACTAAAGTATTAATGGTATTGTGAACGTTATATTCTTATACCTAAATCATACTTACATTAGAGCTTTAGCTCCACGTATTTCAGCTACGTTGTGCTTGGAGCTGTCTCCCAAGTATGTCAATATCCTGACTACTATATCCACTTTGGGTAGATTAGTGGAATCAGCCCTTACAAAGTTTAATAAATGTACAGCGTTGGTCGTCATTATAAGCAAGAATATCGGTATCCAAAATCTGGCGATGGTCAATATGTGTAGCAGGATCGTCAGATTCCGTAGAATTTGAAGCAATGTTGTTAAAATACAGAAAATCAGAAAACGAGTAGTTATATGTTGCACACCAAACAAACCGAAATTTTATTTTTAGTTGAGTTTGACAATAAATTTCACCCACAGACTAGCCTACGGGCGGAGGTTCCAAAACGGACTTGTATTTTAATCATACCATTTTTTTAAGATTTGACCTTGTCATGTTTATATACAGTTAAAAATTGTCTTAATTTTAATAAGCGTTAAAATAAAACAGAAATAAATAAGACAAAATGCGATATACATTATTTATTTATTACTGCATTCCGGACTCATATTATATGCAGTACTATGGTTGATCACAGATTAGACACAACTTACCAATGAAGATCGTGACGTCACTAAATTACAGGTCAAATAATGTCAAATGATAAATTAGAAATAACTATTTAATACTAATTTTGTAAAATAATCTGATAACAGGGAATGGTTCTACAACCCTTTTTCTCGAAATGGTTTTTGAATCACTATACATTACAAAATTATGGGATAACCCAATTGGTAACTTGTAGCTTTCTAAAACAAGGCCCAGCGCTTCTGACAAGACCAATATTGCTGTTACCATAGCTCCTAAAGGAGTAGAAAGTAAAAAGTTAATCATTAAATACAGGAATACTAAAAAAAACATAAGTCAAAGTTCTGCTAAAGCATCAGCAGATTTCCACGTTTTTAATTGGTATAACTAGAAGCAGAGGATGACGTTACTAAGTCAGAAACAGTTACTGAAATAAGTGACTGGAAACCAAGGCCAAGTTATTGATCCATTGCGAGGTATTGAACTTTGAACGCATGGTTGCCTGGAACACGTGCTAATTGATATCAGGTTAAAGCCGAAGACAATAGCAGGCTTACGCCGGACAAGCAGCGAGGGGATATAACGTGTTAATTAGTTTATATTTAAACTGTATTGATTACTACCTGTTTGCCTATACTACAATTATTAACTATCTAACCAATGATACCTACACAATATACACAATGATACTTTTATAGTCTGTTTCCTTCTCCGCTAGTTGTTTATCGCTTTTCCCTCGGAAACGGTCCCATTTTCCGAGATAAAAAGTATTCATAATCTAATCTAGTCTAAAGGACACACCCTGCCATTGTCCGTATTTCCGTGTGCGTTTGACCCGGTGTCCTTCAAAAATAGGATTAATAGGTACCTTCTGGGTAAGCTCACCTCATAAAGGTTAAGAGCAAACTCTTTTTGTATTGTATAAAAAAAGGACAAAATCTATAAAACATATAAATGAAAATTATAACTAAAAGTAAAATGCAACTAAAACTAAACATATGCTTGTAATAGGTGGGCCCAGTGCTATTCGCGTTTACTCGTATATGCAGTAGATGGTACTCGGCTAAATTTTATGATCATCATCTCGGCTGAATTAAATGACACGAAGCTATGTAGGTACTTACACCAAATTTCCTAGGGAAGATTTGACCCAAACATACATTACAAACACTGCAAATTAACAAAAAACTTGTAAAATACAATAGTTAATGAATACATCTCCAACACACGCATTATGACTGGCGATAACTGCGGCTGCAACGACTATGCTGCGTCACGGCGCGGCGGTAATTCATCGCCGAAGACAATGGCTGGCTTACGCCGGACATGCAGCGGGGAGATAGCTCGGGTGAATGAACTGCTTTTCAAATTGTATCATTAAGCCATTGGTGCTAGAAAAAAACTGTTGTCTATAAAGTCGGTTTACGGACGACAATTTTACGTGGTAACGTTATAAGAAAACATTGATAGGCCGAACGCTTAGGCCGATCGTGCCTCTCTATCTCTTGTTCCGCGCTCTCGCTTGCACGCTCGGCTCAGGCGGAACGTGACAATGATTCATGCTTTTTCGTGCGTGCAGCCGGCGTTCATCGATTTATAAGACGTCATTACATAAAAAATAATCCAAACTAATATTATAAATGTGAAAGTAACTTTATCTGTTTGTTACGGGATCATTTCATGACCAACGTTTCACAAATGATTAATTTCACAAACATTATCATTTGACGACCCGCATTTTTTTTCCAGAACTGTAAATAATTCTGGATTTATTTCAGGACTATCGAGTAGAACCCTATAGGTGAGGTTAGGTTAGTTTTATAAAAATCCTGAAATATTTATAGTTACAGAAAATATAGCGAGTTGGCAAATGAATAGGTTGCGAAACGATGCATTTGTCAAAGATCCGTCGGCGAAAAGGCAGAGAACCGTTTGTTACACTTTCACAGCTCAACCGCTTAAGTATGAAGATAGCTCAAGAAATGACACAGGGTACTTTTTACCGCGAGCAGATAAACGACTTCTGCGCGGATGGAGTCGCTGGGAGCTGCTAGTAGTTTTAGTCTTGTGTTTTGAAAAACATAATTAAAACTAAAATGTTACTAGAAACCATATTATACATACACACATACATAACATCACACCTTCATTCCTAGATTTCCCAGAGTAGGGTAGGCAGAGGAACAGAAATTTCAATAACTCCAAAAAGACCTGTTGGTAATTTTGTAACCACATTTTGCAGAATCAGGCTAAGATGTTTACCAGTGTATTAGTGACAGGTTGCAAGCCCATCGCCTAAGTACTACAAGCCCTTATTCCCTTAGGCGCCTCTCACGACATCCACGGGAAAACATGGAGTGGCACTATTCTCACCCGGCAACCACACGGGCAACTAAATATAAAATGACAACAGGAATATAAATTTAAAAATAAATAAAACGAAATTAAATCTAACTCCCATGGCATAATTCCAAAGATGCTAGCAGCATTTCATCGTTGATAAGCAATGGTTAATACTGTGCAAGGTAGCTGCCAGCTCTTTCGTCACCAGTCTCATTGACTAAGCGTTAGGATATCTCCGAAAAAAGCTTTTTGTCACTTGGACTACGAACAGACGGTCTCGACAACAAAAGAAACAAAATGGTGTTCGGCGCCGAAACCCTGATATTTTGTTTTCTTCCTATTCTCGGCGCCATCTGCTGCCTCGCCAGCGCTTTTCTTGTTCCCGGGAAGATGTGACGGGGTTAATCCACGCAGGTGTCATCCCGTCCCATCTTCCATGGACCTAACTTGTGTAAAGCATGTTAGATCAAGATCGCCTACATCCATTATTTAGCAAAAATCAGCAGAGCTTCGCTTGAAACAAAACTCTGGCACGCGTGATCGGAAACTGCTCAATCTATTTAGTTTAACTTTTAAAGTTTCTTTGGAACGTTAACTATTAATTTTTTTATGCAGTCGCCTCCTTCCCCTCCCTCTGGCCAGTGACGCATCTATTTAACGAAGTTTGCTTATAGAAATGCGAACGCCTTACGCTTATACGTGTATCAATATTTTAGAAAACAGCCCATCCATAAAAGTTACTTTATTTAGTGGGCAAACCAGACGTACCGTACCAAGTTTATGCCCGCGGGAAACTTCGGAGTCAGGGATGAGAAGGGTTGTGTAAGGAGAAAACCCTGTACCATAACACTACAAGTTTTAAAATAACGATTATATATTATGTATAATACCATATCGTCACTACTTTGAAAAAACCTCGTATCTCATATTTAGTGATGTACCACTTTAAACTTAAACTTGAAGAGAAAGAAGTTAAAAACGTACATCAACAAATATGAGATACGAGGTTTTTTCAAAGTAGTGACGATATATCGAAGCGCAACCTTACCTTTACTTTACCTTTTTGTTTAATCTTCGCTGTATTGATTTTGTTTTTCTTTTTTACAAAAAAGTGTGTACATACATTCATACATACGTCATCAACACAGTCAAAAACATGTATTCATAGATATTTGTGATGAGTCTGGTTACTTACTATATTTATTTATTAGTATGTGTTGTATGGTAGTTTTTATTGTTGGCGTTTAAAAAAGCTTTCCCTGTTTGTCTTATGCATAGCTATCGTACAAGTTAGAATTACTTAAAAACCTCAGTTGTCTAAAAATTTTTCACGCTTAGCTATTTTTTGTTACGATTAAGAAATCTTATGGAAACATTGCTTTCTTCTTCCTACAACTTTGTCCGTGTACTTGTGCAACTATTTAGGTCTTTTTTGCGCTGGTAACCATGCCTTAAATATTCATCCTTGGCATTGAACCGGAGATGTCTGTCAATGGCGCTGAAAAGGTTAACTTCTTGTTATTTTTTGGGACTTAAAGTATTGTGTTATTTATCATAATTCGAAGCCCTAGTTATCTTCGTACCCACAGAAGCTTCACTTATAAATTTGTAACATTAGTAAATATCAGGGCCCATTTTGGTTATTTATTGGTAAAGGTTTAATTTAGATCTTAACAAAGTGATGTTTTTTTACCAATAAGAACGTGTGCGTAAAAAAAATGCAGTTTTGAGCCAGATTTAATTCGAAAAGGGATGACTTTAGTGTCATTTTTGATTTTTTTTTTCATTGAAAATGTCAGAACGGCCAATATGCCCAAAGATTTTCTTAAATTCTAGCAACATGACCTGCCTCATCAGCAAGCAATTTGACGACCAGCTCCAACTGGCTTAGCATTAATAATGTGGGTTATGGACTGCACAGATCTTGCCCAACAGCCATCTAGGCTTTCATTGTATTGTTATCCTATGTCGTCATATAGCCGCAGGCTTCAGACTTAATCTTTTAAGCCCTATGATCAAAGAAGCCTTGTTTTTTCACAAAATCAGATTTATCATAGGATTACACGAGAGTAAAATAAAATGGAATAAATCACATCACACAAGTATGCAGATTTATGAGATTAAAAAGAATATATGCGCCATGTTTAAATCATTTTCGTAAGTTTTTTTGAGCTCTATGACATTTCGTATTAGACTGTATGCCCCTTTTGTTTATTATTTACGAGCGTTTCATGTTAGTAGACGTTTTGTTGTAAATAATCATCGCAAATACTTGGCCTTACAAAACTCCGCTTCCTCTCAGTGCATTTGCACGTATTAACACGTGTATGCACGTAGATACACCGAGCTGCATTATTGAGTGCACCTGGGTGACATCGTAAACAACTCGAATGAACGTGTCTCGAACAGTTTGGGCGCCGGGGAATAGTGTCAGGAGATAAAACGTAGTTGTGACAAAATATAGTTGTTAATGTTCCTTAATGCATTACTAAAGTATTGACATAGTGTCACTTGGTCCGGGAATCTACTCATTGAATAAAAACTAAAGGCATAGAAAGAGCGATAAAATAAGAGGCAACATAAAGATAGCTGATATGCATATTCTTATTGGGATTCCTAGTGCCAAAAAGCGACAGTTCTATTAAAATATCATGGTCGTACACTGTTGCTGTCGCACACTGTTGCATATATAATCTATGACCATGGTGTCCAGTTTGTGTCGTTGGAGACCAGTTTCCACGAGTTCACAACCTTGGTGAGTTTACCCATACCGGGAATCGAACCCGGGATCGCTAGTAGTACACAACAGCCTATAGCAGTTAACTTTGATTGCAATCTTACCCTAACAAACTGGTATACCGTCAATGCAAACCACAAACAACTATTTATAACTTCGCGTCTTTGTCAAAAAAAAACTATAATTCAAAGAGGTTTCTAACAAACAATAATTATTGTTTTTGATCCTAAACGCCAATTATAACCGACCGTTGTTTATTCTTCCGTGCCGGCCCTGCGCCCATACATGACAGACCATATTCCAGTGATTGGCACATGCCATTTTTTCCGTGTGACTGGCAGCCAGAGGCATGGCTGGCTGAGTGACGGTTGCCGGCGAATTACGCCAGTTACGCCGTATCCGACAGGCTCGGTCTGAAAAAGTTAGTTCAGATTTGGAACGTTTGTGTCAGAAGTCGGAATATCGTGTGAATTGGAATCAAACGTTGCCATAGGCGTTGCAGGCATCGAGTTTATCGGTTATGTTTATGAGTAGTCAATGCCATGGGTTACAGGCATCAGCAAGAATAAAAAAATAAAGTAAATATAAATATTACGGGATAATGTAGCTCTAGGCTTGTATGGATACTAGACAACGATAAATATACTTAGATAGAGAAATAAAATACTTAATTACATAGAAAACATCCAAGACTCAGGAATAAATACTCGTGCTCATCACATAAATAACTGCCATTACCGGGATTTGAACCCGCCCCAACTAGGCCAACGTGTCATCAAAGAATATAAGAAATAATATATGTATAATACAACAGTGCACTTAAAAATATCTGACACGCTCTTATGCCTCCAGCAATAAAGATGGGTCAGATATTTTTGAGCCCAATGTTGGATAATATATCGCACCTTCGGTAGAACAAGGGCACAATGTACAATGTGCCTACTGGGGAAAATGTGCCCTTGTCCGGTAGAACAAAGGCACAATGTACAATGTTACTAAAGGGGAAATTGTGCCTTTTTCCTACCGAAGGTGCGATATGTATTATTGCCGGTGACTGTACGAGTGAATAATATTTTTTTCTTCAAAATAAGAAAGAAAATCGTTTATTTAGTGCCTATAGTAATTAACAACTAAGTGCAAACCATTTATATAACTTTTTTTTATCAAAAACACTAAAAGGGCGATCAGCTTAGTATAAACACTGCAAAAGGTTGCCACAGTTTACAGCTGGACCCACCGATACGACATTGATAAAAATGTACTTAAAAGAAAAAAACAAAAACAAAAAAAATAAGGAAATTAATGAAACATTTTTTAACTTTATAGTTTTACTTGTCAATTGTAAAAACTGGGCAGGTGCGAGGTTGCAGAGTTGCATAATATTTAACACTACATGTCATAATTATGCGCACTTCGAATCGCCGAAAAAACACGTTGATTTTATTGTAACTCCCTTTGATTTTCAACTACATTATATTTTTAAAGTGAAACTGTAATAATACATCGTCTCAATTTTTTTGGTCTGTGCTGCCCTGCTAACACAAAAGGCAGTATCTCAATTTTAATGACCAAAGCAGATTCAATCCTATCCTGTTGGTAATAAGGTTCTATTTGCTACAGCAGTTTTGTCTGAGATACTGCCTTTTGTGTTAGCAGGGCAGTGTGTGTCGCATGTCGCGTGACGGCCGGCCGCGGAGTAGGGATAAAGTGAAAGGCGCTCGTCAGAGCAGCCGAGGCCAATATGGCGGCGCCTATAGTTCCATCAGCTGACCGTGTAGTGTATAGACTATTACTCATTTGTGTTTATACCCTTTAATGGAATATTATTCCGAATTTTTTTAGTTAGATATTTATAATGTGTTAGTTTCACTTTTACCGTGGTTTCATAAAACACAATCCTTTTTTTATTATTAATCTTATATAAGCAACGTGTACGTGTCAAGATCGATGTTTCCATCGTTATACATCACTGCACAATTCTGACAAACAATAATATGCTTTATACCTGTCTGTATAAAGTCGATAGTTCTGGCTCAGGTTCATAGATGGCGCATGTTTTGTTCATCGTTCACTGGCTGCCCAATAATCTTATTAACGTGCAGTGAATTATAGATTGCATCTAGACGGGATGCATTTTATGCGCTAGGTAACCGAACTTTACACTAAATAAACTAGACATCATTGGGAGAGCTGTCATGTGGAATATTATTGTTCATGTACATAGATAATGTAATGACTTTTGAAGATCCATCGTTTTTTTAATGTTTACGAGAAGGCACACGAGCACTCAGGCCACCTGATGGTAAGTGAAATCTGAGACCTGAATTCTCAAGACAATAATCCTAAGACCTCAAATGCGTCGCCAATCCTGAGGACTAAGATGGAATACTTATCCCCACACCGGAACAAAACAATGCGAACACTGTTGCTTGGCGGGTGGTTAATGAATAAGATGGTAGTAGCGATCCGGACGGACCCTGCACAGGGTCTTACCATCACTAAGATGGGATCTCGTAAACGTCACGTTCTTACATGATACTGGCACACGGGAATTATTTGCGAGTTTGATTTTTCAAGTTTTCTTTATTAAAGGGAAACAGACAGCTTAGTTGTAGATAAATAAACACAACTCAGTTGTTCATATGCCAACAAAGTTTTTATAAATAATTCTGTTACACGTTTAGAAATTACCTTTATTACTTCTGTTACAACATGCACTTAACACTACAGACAATAAAACTTCAACTAGACTTAAGTTAAAAGGTAATTAGTAAACGGAGTACAAATTATACGTACTACGGTTACATAGCTGGATCATACACAGATTTAGGTTACCGTCTTTCCTGTAGACACACCGAAAGTTAACGTTTGTAAGGCCTAAATTTCTGGCTAAGCCCATTCCCGCAAAAACGCCGTCAGGACTGCTTTAGACCTTTCATATAAAAACTTGAATCGTTTCATGTATTCTAATACTTAAAATGATGCTGATTTGTGCTAAAATGATAGTAACTCAACGAAACAAGTCAACAGTGGTGATACTAATGTTCAGATTTAGTCAAAAAAGGCATCTTTCATATTAAACGCATTAGCGGCACATTTTTACAAAACGCAGCCGAGTGTACAAACACCTTAACTACATAGCCCGGCGAGCACACTAATGACGCAAGTTTTTCTATTTAGAACTTAGACGAGGCAGCGCCCTCTGGCGGGTAACGAACGAGCCATTTCTTCCACGTTAGTACACTTTCATTTTAAAATTATAAAATGGGATTTTTTCTTTAGCGAGATCACGGGGGTTTGTGTTTATTCGACATGATTTATTTAAAGGTTTATTGATGCTTGTTTATAAAGATAAAATTCTTACATACATACATAATATCACGCCTTCATTCCCAGAGTGCAATAAAATAAAATAAGTTCAAAAGTGCAAAAAGTTCAATAAGCAGAGCTACAGAAGTACCAACAAGTACAAAAAGAGTTGTTTATAATTCTGTAACCACATTTTTCACAAACAGGCTATGATGTTTACCAGTGTATTAGTGACAAGTTGCAAGCCCATCGCCTAACAGTACTAGAAGCCATCAATCCCTTAGTCGCCTCTTACGACATCCCAAGGAAGACATGGAGTGGCACTATTCTAACCCGGCAACCACACGGGCAAATTCTTAAGTAACTTAAGAACTCAAAAGTTGTAATAAAATGTGTGAAACTGTCAGAGTAAAATAATGTTTGCGGCTATAGTCATACCAAAGTAAGCTAGAAGAAGCAGACCCTGTGAAGGATGTAGAGGTGGGTTGACGGTTCATGGATGCAAGTGAAGAAGCACCAGTCATTGTGACTGGATGGATGAATGAGAAAACTGCAATGAAAATTCTGCGTTCATTACTTTCGTTATAACGTATTTTAATAAAATAAAAGGTACCTTACAAACACGGCTCCGCATTTATTGATTTATAAATCAATTTCCTTGTTATCTTATCAAATCACTCTTGACCCACATCCTACATGCCGACAACATTACAATTTTGCAATTGATATCAGCGCCCTCTCTTGCTTGTGCGTAAAAGGTAGATTGAAAAGCAACGTATTGGTACAGTTGGGAAAGAAGTCATTAATATTTATAGACTTCTTTGAACCGAGTTCTTGTATCGTAACTGGATATGACCTATAAATAAGTTTTGTAAACCCGTATGTACTGTAAATGTGAGGCATGTTTTGGGATATATTTCGGATTGGTTGTACGCCGTACCATTTCGTGGGTTATCATTATTTGATTGAAATTTATTTTTATTTCCCACGTAGTTACTGTTGCGTGTTCGATATTTGGAAATTCAAAATTTTAAATGCTTGAGTTTGGTCGTTAAATATAAATTGAATGTGAAGATGGCTGCGAAGTGTTTTGTTTATTATGATTAAAAACGGTGGCGCGCAGAGAGAAGTAATTCCCCATCCATAGAAATTACTTTGCGGAAGGGGTTACCTTTTGCAGCTGTATAGCCTATAATTTAATATGCTAAATACAGCCGGATTTTAAAATGATATAATTTGGATGGTATTAATTTTTGTAGATTATAAACCGTGTTAAAACATGTGTAAACGTGATAACGTGTTCATATGTTTTGTCGTTTGAGATTCAATCATGCGTGAACGGCTCACTCAATGGACTTCAATTAAATCCAACGCAAGGTAGCCCGAATCAGATAAAGAGATAAATAGAAACCAAAGATTAATGAATTCTACGCCAATGAAATAAAAATGTTCAAGCAATATACTAAAACTACAATATGTAATCTAATTAAAAACATATATGGAATGTAATTGCTGTAACAAGCGATAAATATAGCTGCATACTTATTACTCTTTGCGCACATTTGCCAACTATAATTAGTCGTGTAGTTTAATCTCCTTCACGTATCTGTTAATAACCTAAGCGTAATCTTGATAATGACCGATTGTACTACTGTGGATTCGATTACCAATAATCTACCATTTCTAATCGACGACGATAGGCTTCTCTGATTTAAACATGCTCATTAATCGATAACTGATATAGGTTAATCTTTTCAGGAATTTACTGCTAAGCGCCTCTTATGTAAGTGGCAAAGTCTGTTTAGTCTATGGTTTTCATTCTGTTGGACGCACGCATAGTTATATACTCGTAGCAAAACATAGTGTTAAAAATATAATATCAGTGATATTTCAACATACGTTGTTTTGTGATTTTTTGCAACAATAACTTGTCGATAGCGCTTCTATTTTCCACAGCATCACTTCATCTTATCACTTTATCGAAAACTAAAACCGTTATCTTGTTTGCGCAACGCGGTCACCTGTCAGTCGTGATAACGCCGGGATCCGATGGCCTCCGATAACAGTGATAAAGCCGCACAACGACACAAAACGACACAAATACCTTCGCCATGAGCTACGTCGCCGTGGTCGTCGCCGCCGACAGCAACCTCGGCTACCAAGTGCTCAAAAACCTCGCAAATATATACAAAGGGAAAATATACTTCACAACAGAGGACGAGTCAACCGGATACAACATACTACGAAACTTGGAGGGCAATGGCGCGCAACTACACTACTATCGAATGGATATAACTTACACGAAAAGCATAATAAACTTCAGGCATCACATTCAAGATCAAGGCGAGAGGATAGACTTGCTGATAAACAACACGGACTACGTGCATACAGAGAAGAAGCTGCCACATGTAGAGAAAGTCAGGAGAACGTTAAGTGTGAATTTTTATGGATACATCAATTTTGGGAAGTTGGTTTATCCACTGTTGAGTACGAATGCTAAAGTGGTAAATGTTTCTGGTCCTGCTGGTTTACTGGCGACGATTGAAAATGAAGCAATTAGAAAAAGGATTAGTGATCCAGATTTGACTGAGGATGAGTTAGTTGCGGTCGTGCAAGATTATGAAGAGGCTTGCAGGAGAGGCATTGAAAAGACTGAAGGTTGGGGTTTGAGTGTTCAAGCATTCAGCAAAGTAGCGTTAAACGCAGTCACCTTCCTCCAACACAGACAATGGAGTGATAACGGCATTGTAATTAACTGTGTTAATCCTGGCAGTATGAATAGTAAAGATGACAGAAAAACGACCAAAGTGTTTCAAGAAGGTGCCAAGGCAGTCTTATACTTAGCATTAGAAGCACCACTGTCTATAAAAGGCAATTTTGTGTGGAGTAATTATTCAGTTATTGAGTGGAACTGTGACCCGTATGTGGAAGTGTCAACCGTGTAAATAACGTTAAAATCATTATTAGGAGTGTTGATATAACAATTTTCATCGTTATCGAATTTTAGCATTTAAATTTCGCATTTTTCGTTTCGCGCGTGACTTTCCGTGGTGTTTCTAATTAACATTTTAGTGTCGAGTTTGTGTCTAACTATTCTAGCCACATTTTCTTGTAACGATGTAAGTTTTGAATGAGTAAACTCGAACAATAAAGCCTGTGCCTGTACATCAATTTACCTTCATTAAAAGTTCCTCAATACTTAGACAAGGGGAGTTCTAAATTATGTTTAGTGCGAAATCCTCGCCATCGTCAATATTAGTTCTGAGCTCGTAATTTACCTTGAATTTACATTTATTCCTGCTTTAAGAGGCCGTACACGAAATTTTGGTGGTTCTGCTTCTTTTTGAGATTATACAGTTAAAATACTGCTTTTCTATAAGTTTGAATGCACATCATGACATATCGTTTCAGTTCTGATCGAATAAATGAATTACAAATAAATGCGGTACTTTTTTAGATTTGTCGAGTATTATATTGCGAGATTTAGGTTATTTTAAAACATTATATATAGCTATTTATATTTTATTTTTTGGATGTTTTTTAAGGCAATGGATTGATTTTGAATTGAGCTTTATTACTGTTGTTTTAATTTTATGAACGAGAGTTTTAAGTAGTCGAAATCAAAAACAATGTTTTGCCCATTTTCTATAAAACTTTACCAAGTGAATCATTTTTTTACACCAAAAAAAAATATGAAGGTGGTAAAAAGTAATTCATACATTTTTAGATGACTTTTACAGCAGTAAATTGTAATATTTTCATACTTTTTAGACGTCAAAAAAATTCGTGAATATGCGATATTCTAAACCTCTTACAGCAAAATTCACAAATCACTCACCGGATTCAGGTCAATTAATCAATATAAAATGATAAAAATAGAAAAATACCTCATACATTCGTTGAAAATTGAAATAATCTTTCGTGTTTTGCATTAAAATTTGTAGAAGTAAAGTACAGTAAAAGCACGTCTGTAAAATCAGGTAAATCGGCGAAATTGGCAAAATTTCGTATACGGCCTCTTAAGTACGAAGTTATTTATGTGGGAATATATTCTGCTATTATTATAATAAATAGTGCAATAAGCTTACCGGCGACACCTTTGTAATTTAATAAATGTGCGGTTGTATTGAATGCATAAACAATGTGTTTAGTATTATTTGAATTTGACTCTTTTTGTAACCTTTTTTGTTTTTAACAAAGGCTAACTATCGGGTAAAACTATATCGCCTTTGACATATGTACAATACCGTTTTTGTCCTGAAAAGTTTGCATTTATCTTGGCGGCTTAATATTAAACCTAGCCGCCATTGCTGTCAACTCACAGTGCATCCGCCAAGCAACAGTGTTCGCATTGATGTGTTCCGGTGCGGGTATAAGACAACCGGTGAAATTACTAGCATAGAGGCATTACATCTTAGTCCTCAGGGTTGGCAGCGCATTTAATGTCTATGGGTCTCAGATTCCACTTACCATCAGGTGGCCTGAGTGCTCGTGTGCCTTCTCCTTAACATAAAAAAAGTAAGTTAGAGCCATCGTAACGGTGACAATGCGATAACATAAAAGCAATATGGTTTTATCTAGTAGAATAGAGGCCCAGATGTAGTGCATATTCAAACGGTTTCGTATTTTCTTAGATAAGTTCGTATTCATTGTTCTTTCTCAAGTAGCTTATCAATGGGTACTAAAACTGACTAGGAAAACCAGATAGATCCCCTTTAATCATTAAATATAACATACAAGAAAACTTATGTTATTATAATTATTGGCTTTTAAGGTGTTAAAGTGTATTTCGCCAATGTAACTCGACATTGGCATTTAAAGACACGCCCACGGATTTAATAAACAAATAAGTCAACAAGAAAGTTTTAAAATCAAAAGTTGTCTCTCCTGTGGTCAATAGTTAAAAGCTGGTGTGCATATAAGTTATGTTTCAATATGATAGGTCTAAAGCAGTCCTGACGGCGTTTTCGCGGGAATGGGCTTAGTCAGAAAATTAGGCCTTAAAAACGTTAACTTTCGGTGTGTCCACAGAAAAGACGGTAACCTAAATCTGTGTATGACCCTTTTCTCTTGCGCCTGCGCGCGCTTGATAGCTCCACGCGTTTTTGTCAATACCTAATATTATGTAGGTATACCATACAAGAAACGTAAAATATAACATACAATACAACCTTTTTTTGCTACAGTATTCTTTGTCACTTTCTATCAAATTCAAATATTACATTGAAAGATAAGGACAAAGCTTTCTTTTAGCATAATTAGGTAAGCTATTTTGCGTTAATGAATAAGTCGGTAAGGTTACATAACGAAAACTACGTAATAAATAATGTCACAAAAAAGGCTGTTACAGTTGCTGGCAAACTTCTTGAACATGTGACCTTGACTTTTCACAGTAAATTGAACTCTATTTATATGCGCCAACCTTCCCCTACTACAAAACTCTATGTTCAAGAAGTTTGCCGGCAACTATATAAGACGTCCAAAATTAAACTAAGATCAATCGGCTACTAGTGTTATCCTTTTATTCCAATTGGGACTGAAGGGTGTGCAGGAAATGACAAAAAAATATTTACCCTTCTGTACTGTTTGTATTAGAAATTCGATCAACAGGTCCCATCCAATCAAATTGTTCCAGGAAGGCTTAAAAGGATTAATTGTCAAATTGCAATTTCTGTAGCTCAGAGCCGAAGCGATCCAAGTCCATTACATTCAAGCCATTGTGGCACTAGTTGCTTAGGACTTATGTTCTGGAATTGGGTAAACTTTCCTCTGGTTATGGGTTAATTTTTCTTTTAAATATAGATTTCAGGTGTTGGGACGCAATCTGGGAGATTGCAATGGTGATTTATTTTCCCAATGGTGTTCGTAGGGGTAATAACTGGCCCCTTTTTCTGTACATCACCCTTTTTGGTTTATGTTTTGCTCAATAATTTAAAAAACTCAAATTGTGATATCGCTTATTAAGTGTAATAAGGACTGCAGGAGCTTTATTCCACTCGGTAAAACTATATTGCTTTTAACATGTTATTGTATAGTCACCGTGACGATAGCACTTTATTACCTGACAGTAAGAAAATACAGAAAAAGTGAGCACTTTTTTCCGTTAAGTTATTCGCTCTTAGGTAAAATTGTAACCTAATATCAAAACTATATCGCATGTCGCATAAATTGTGTATTTATTTTACCACTCTTCGATTTCAAGTAGACAATCTATAAATTGGTGTTCACATTGGTCAGTGGTTAATATCCTGTTTGAAGGACCATTGTTAGATTGTCAAAGTACTTTGTAGGAATTTAATCCACTGTTTTGAGGACAAGTTTAATTAAACCACGGGAACCAAATTGAACGGCCGACATGGGCGGTTCTATTAGTTCAGTTTAGTTTAGTTTATTCATTCACCTATGTAATATTACAATGTAAGTTGCATTGCATGTGAAAAAATACGAAATTAAGTACATTGAGATCGTCAACATAAATAGTATTTTATTAAATACTAATAATCAAAACTAACATTAAAATACTTAGAATAATAAATAGCTATTAAATATCTAGTATGTTTTTTTTATACAAAAAAACGAAGAAAAGAACGAAAGAAACGTTTGTTCGGCTATAATATCACTACATAGTATAAAACAAAGTCGCTTTCTCTGTCCCTATGTCCCTTTGTATGCTTAAATCTTTAAAACTACGTAACGGATTTTGATGCGGTTTTTTTTAATAGATAGAGTGATTCAAGAGAAAGATTTATATGTATAATACTTTAATCCGGAGCGAAGCGAGGGCAGGACGCTAGTAAGAAATAAAATTACAAAAGGGAACATGCATTTTTTTTACTTACGCTCTCTGGAAAGTGTTATGAAAGAGAGGAATAATTGTATACGTGAAATATTTTTTACATAAGATATGAAACTTTAAAAACTCATAGTTAGACAGCGTAGGCTTATTAATAGGGTCCATTTTGGACCATGCAATTGGGACGATTTCGGAAGTATATTCTATATTGTATCAAACCCAAAAATAATTTTCAAAATCGTTCCACAAATTGACGGAGTAATCGGTGAACATACATTAAAAAAGCGGCCAAGTGCGAGTCGGACTCGCCCATGAAGGGTTCCGTAGCAGCAAGTAACATAATATAAAAGTTCGTTGTAGCTTTGATCAATGTTTTTTTATGACGTATTAAAAAAAAACTACTTACTAGCTAACCTAACCAATTTTCGGTGGAAGTTTGCATGGTAATGTACATCATATATTTTTTTTAGTTCTATCATTCTCTTATTTTAGAAGTTACAGGGGGGGGACACACACATTTCAACACTTTGGAAGTGTCTCTCGCGCAAACTGTTCAGTTTAGAAAAAAAATGATGTCAGTAACCTCAATATCATTTTTGAAGACCTATCCATAGATACCCCACACGTATGGGTTTGATGAAAAAAAATTTTTGAGTTTCAGTTCTAAGTATGGGGAACCCCCAAAATTTATGTTTTTTTTCTATTTGTGTGAAAATCTTAATGCGGTTCACAGAATACATCTACTTACCAAGTTTCAACAGTGTAGTTCTTATAGTTTCGGAAAAAAGTGACTGTGACATACGGACGGACAGACAGACAGACATGATGAATCTATAAGGGTTCCGTTTTTTGCCATTTGGCTACGGAACCCTAAAAATTACATGCAGTGGACCGTATAACCTCCTCCTTTTTTGAACTTTGTTGAAAATAGACCAGATTGCACAACCTTTGTAAAACTCCTAAATTTAAAACAACATTAAAGACGTCCGTGTGTGGAAGCCCTATGCCCATAGCTGTCTGCGCGCCTCCTAAACTTTACACCGCAAGCTTTGTAATGACACGTCACCGCCAGGCGCGGTGCGGCCGGCGCAGGAGTTGAAAGACTTCGGTTTGATTATTTAAAGTTTACCGTCCTTGTTCACTGTTGTAGTTTTTGTTACGTAACTTCAAACTCTTATTCATAAACCCAAAATAGTTTAAGTGTGTTTTTTCTTACTTAATGGCTTTCACTCCGTGTTTATACAAGGTGTATTTCGCCAACGTCGAGTTATAGACAAGCGCCATGAACTTATTAGAGAAATAAGTCCATAAATAAGACAATTATAAATATTTATTATTATTATTATTATTACTATAATTCTTCGGTTAAAGAGTATTTACTCCCGTGGACTAAACAGAACCACACGGGGTTTGCTCCACGCGCATCTGTCAAGTCCTTTAAGTGTGCTTTAAGTATCCTTTGTCTTTATCTTTCAATGAGACATTTGAATTTGACAGAAAGTGACAAAGAACACTTAAGCAAAAATAGATTTTATAGTATGTTATATTTTAATGAATAAGGGTTAAATGGATTGATGATATCATAATTGTATCTTGTACGGAATTACGGTATAATACGTAAAAGTCTGTTAAGAATTATAACAGACTAAAGAGAACACTGAACTGACTTAGATAATTATTATCTAAGTCAGTTCAGTGTTCTCTTTAGTCTGTTATAATACACGGACACGGGGGCGAGGATTTTGTACCACAGGAAACGATCGAGCAAAAAGCCTAACGTTTTTTGTTGTAATAGCGGCCATCGTAATCAACTATTACAGAGCGAGAGTATCGAACTATTACAGTTTATGGGATACAGCCCGAAAACAGACGCACGGACGAACACAACAGGGTCTTGGAATAAGACTGAGATTAATTCCTTATCTGCTCACTGAAAAATCTGCCTTGAATATTATAATTATAAAAAGTCTTAAAGTCGATTAATGTTTGTGGAATAATTACTCTTACAAAGTATGAGCTCTATTCATGCTAATGGTCTAAACGACATGCACCCATCTGTTTAATGGATAAAAACTGTTTTATATCAAATTATATATATAGAAAATACTTTTATCTCGAGTGGGTTGTCTAAAAAAATTCAGTGAAGAATATTTTCTTTTTAATTATATATGCGTGTATATATTTTACGTCATATTAAAGTAAATAATTTTTTTGTAAAAAAAATGTTATTTTTATTTTGACATACAATTTATTCACCACCAGTGAAAATTACTAATATCGATTTACCTGATTATACCTGCTTACCCAAAAGATATGACGGGAAAAAATAGTCAACCTAACGTTTGCATATTCTATAGGCTTAATACTTTTGCTTGGAATGCCACTTGTCTATTACCCGAAACGGTAATATAAAAAAAAACAAGATAATTTTTAATTATCATATTCTCGACTGAAATTTTTTAGACAACCCGAGTTCATCACTACATAGTATAAAACAAAGTCGCTTTGTCTGTCCCTATATCCCTATGTATGCTTAAATCTTTAAAACTACGCAACGGATTTTGATGCGGTTTTTTTTAATAGATAGAGTGATTGAAGAGAAAGGTTTACATAAATACACAACATCACGCCCCCATTCCCAAAGTGGGGTAAGTAACTCTAAAAAGACTTCTTGATAATTTTGTAACCACATTTTGCACAAACAGAATAAGTGACAGGCTGCAAGCCCATCGCCTAACAGTACCATAAGTCCTTATTCCCTTAGTCGCCTCTTACGACATCCACGGGAAGATATGGAGTGGCACTATTCTAACCCGGCAAACACACGGGATATATTTTACAATATATTAAGTTTGAAATGAAATAGGTTTCATCCATTAAACAAATGGGTGCAGGTCGTTGTATACTCGGACCCTATACTTCAAGTTATCTTATACCGCGATACTGAGACATAAAATCTAAACACATTTAATCCCCTAGCTGCTCTAACTTAACTTAGCTACATTCTGCTGACTACAGCACTGTCAAATTCCGCTCCGTCAGCGCAATCATCTTCCATCCTGCTCTATACTACGAGAATGTATCTTTCAACCTTCTCTGTGCTATGGGAATACGTAATTTCATCAATCCAGCTAATGCATAGTAAGACAGGCCAGAATTGCACTATCATGTTGAGTGGGAGGTTTTTTGTAAGGGCAAGTTACAACACATATACTCGTAATAGTTATAGCTATGACTACATTATGTTGAAGATGGTACCATACATTGATTATCAATGCGATTTTATTTGGTTTAGTCATGGGTGAGCATCAAAAAGTTGGACCATAGTTAATCGTAGTTAACCGGTGAAATTGGCATCCTACCATTTCATAACCAACGTTTTACAAATGATTCATTTCACAAACATATCATTTGACAACCCGCGTTTTTTCTGAAACTGTAAATTATTTTGGATTTATTTCAGGACCATCGTGTACCCTATAGGTTAGGTTAGTTTTATAAAAATACTGAAATATTTGTAGTTACAGAACAAAAAGCGGGTTGGCAAATGGGTAAGGATCAAATAGTTGGACCGTAGTTAAGCGTAGTTAACCATACAAACAACAAAAGTGAAAAAAGTTCCGTTGTGACACGAAAATTATCCCTATATATGGCTAATTTTCGTGTCACAACGGAAACGTTTCATAGAAAATTTAATTGAGTGAGTTAGCGTGGCCATCTTTTTGGTCGTTACCCAAATGAAAGTCGCGAAACAATGCATTTGTCAAAGATTTATTGCGAAAAGGCAGAGAACCCGTGAATTATTCAACGCATTTGAGGTCTTAGGATTGCCGTCTCGTGATTGTAGTTTTTTTTTATACAAAATGGGTTTGCCTTTGACCCTAGTCGAGACCAGAAAGTCAGGACAGGATTGACGATGAAGCGAGCTTACCCAGAAGGTATCTATTAATCTTATTTTTGAAGAACACCGGAACGCACACGGAAATACGGACGTCGGCAGGGTAAAATAAATAAATAAATATCACGACACAATCTCACACAAATTGACCTAGTCCCAAACTAAGCTCTAGGCTTGTGTTATGGGTACTAGACAACAATAAACATACTTAGATAGAGAAATACATACTTAAATATATTACTTTAATCCAAGACTCAGCAACAAATATTCGCGCTCATCACACAAATATCCGCCCATACCGGGATTTGAACCCAGGACCGCTGGCTTCAGAGGCAGGGTTACTGCAAACTAGTCCAACATGTCGGGTGTTCCAAATCTTGGTTGTGCGCATTATGAAAGTAGATTCGAAGCGCCTGGTTCTGATCTTAGGCACAGCAACCAAGTATGGGTGCTACCCCGCAGCCTGTCTAGAGTTCCTGTGGTAGTAGGGTTTTTTTTATGTTAAGGAGAAGGCACACGAGCACTCAGGCCACCTGATGGTAAGTGTGATCTGAGCCCCATGATATTTGAATTCTCACGGCTATAATCCTGAGGCCTCAAATGCGTTGCCAACCCTGAGGAATAAGATGGAATGCCTCTATGCTAGTAATTTCACCGGTTGTCTTAACTCCACACCGGAACACAACAACGCGATGTTAATGGATAAGATGGTGGTAGCGATCAAGACGGACCACCACAACGAGTAAAAGGAGGGAGAGGGCGGAATCGTATCATGCAGCTCCTGTGCACTCTCTTCGATATACAGTCTGTAAAACTCGCACAGACACGCAACTCTATACCTATGATCGAGGCTTTGAAGCATATTTACAACCAGCTTTTAAAAAAAAAACAACGAATGTCTATGTGTCTCAGATCCAACATACCATCAGGTGGACTGAGTGTTAATGTGTTTTACCACCCGTCAAGCAACAGTATTTGCATTATCATGTTCTGTTGTGGGGATAAGACAACCGGTGAAATTACTAGCATAGAGGCATTCCATCTTAGTCCTCAGAGTTGGCAACGCATTTGAGGTCTTAGGATCATAGTCTGGAGAATTAAAATGTCTATGGGTCTCAGATTCCACTAACCATCAGGTGGCCTGAGCGCTCGTGTGCCTTCTCCTTAATATAAAAAATAAAATTTAATGTAACACTATAACTTTAAATATTCTGAAATCGAAGTTTCACTCTACAAGACGGTAAGCGAATGCACTTGTGATGCGAAGAAAAGTCGTTAACAAGCGCCTTTGACAACTTGCCTTATTTCTCGAGATAGTTTCCAACTCGGGGATTTTATTTTCTGAGCATGCTTCGACTGCGACCTACGTATTAGTTACTTCTGAACCTTCACCTTTGTGTGTCTACTCGATGGAGTGAGGAATCGAAATGACTTGACTAGAAATTAATTGCATGGGTACCCATTATACTGGGGATTTACAACCTTACTTACAGCTGCACTCAGAGATGTCAATTAAATTTAATGCTTATTAATGGGCGTTTCCCAAAAAAAGTGTACATCGTTAAGGACAAAGTTAAGAAAATTTAACTTTTTCCATTTCGTCACGAAAATTAACGTATCTAAACGTATGGCTAATTTTCGTGACGAAATGAAAAAAGTTAAGTTTTCTTAACTTTGTCCTTAACGATGTAAGTACACTATTTTTGGAAAACGCCCTAATGACGTGCTGTCTTATTCTATGGCAAAGAAAGTGACAGCAGCAACTTTAATAACACTTTAAAATTAATTGACTTCTCCGAGTACGGCAGTTACAGGCATTATAGAGACAGTGAAAAGGGACCAGTTAAGGTCCCTTTTCAAACTTATGTATGGAAAATCGACACTAAGGAACGACTTATTTACTACTAAATTTTATTTATTTATTTAGTAATGTACTTAAATATAATTATGCTAGTATATATATTTGTTTTCCATTTTATTTATTATTCATTTTTTTTTCTTGTCTCTTTAATTTTTGTACGTTAAGCCATTCTCTGTTTTACTTCTCTCTCAATCGCTCTAAGATTAACTGGAAGAGATCCGTTAAAGGGATAAGTTCGCCGCTGTGCATACTTTTTGTGTTTCTGTTTCGTTTTTTACTTCGTTATCTTCTGTTTGTGCAATAAAGAGTTTACATACATACATACTTAAACGTCATTAACTGACTGACTCATATTCATATATTAATTTTATTCATATTAATTCATATTAGGGTAAACCACCCAGTAGTCAGCCAGAATCCTGTAGTCGGCCTCTGCCTATTCTTTGTATGAGTGGCAGGAGTATGAAAGATATATTTTCCACTCTTCAAACTCATGTAAGGCCGACTACAGGTCTCTGGCTGACTACTGGGTGGTTTACTACATGTCACAAAAAATAAGAAAAATAATAATCAATTAGAACATGTCAAGAAGGAGGTATTGCAAGTATTGCAAATATACCCATAAACCGCTGAAGCTAAGGACTTGAAAAATTGAGGAAAACTTCCTTATTCCTTCCAGTTTTAGATTCCTCAATTATAACCAACATTTACGTTTAGCGCCCCCTGTATATATTTTTATATTACGAGCTTATGTCCGCGACTTCGTCCGCGTTGAACGTCCCACGGGAACAGTGATTATGTTTGGAATAAAATGTTGCCTTTGTTTTAATGTTGAGTATAAGGTATCTATCTCCATTTCCACCCAAATCCCAATGCGGGCGTTAATTACCTACGTATTAATTTAAGGAACACTAATAATATTATAAATACGAAATTCTGTAAGTGTGTGAATTAATATATTTGGACGCTGTTTCGCAATAATGTGTCAACCTACAAGTATTTAGCAATAAAGTGTCAACCTACAATGATCGCACCGAGGGTTGACACTTTATTGCTAAATACTTGTAGGTTGACACATTATTGCGAAACAGCGTCCATTTGTTAATTCTTTATGCTTAAACGGTTGCAGGAATTTGGATGAAAATGGAGATAGATACCTTATACTCAACATTAAGCAAAGGCTACACTTTATTTTAAATATAATCACTGTTCCCGTGGGATGTTCAACGTGGACGAAGTCGCGGGCATAAGCTGGTAATATAAAAAGATATACAGGGGCGCTAAAGCTTTATAATATATAAAGTTCAAAATATATAATGGTTTATATACATACACAACACACATTCATAATGGTTTTTTTCTGTAACCGTAAGCTATTCAGGATTGTTATAAAACAAACCTAACTTAACCTAATGGGTTCTATACTATAGTCTTTTAAAAAATCCTGAAAAGAAATACGGTTTCAGAAATAAAACAATTTTATATTATGAACATTATGTATTATGAACCATTATGTATTTTATCCTTTATATATTACTAGCGACCCGCCCTCGCTTCGCTCCGGATTAAAGTATTATACATATAAACCTTCCTCTTCAATCACTCTATCTATTAAAAAAAACCGCATCAAAATCCGTTGCGTAGTTTTAAAGATTTAAGCATACCCAGGGATATAGGGACAGAAAAAGCGACTTTGTTTTATACTATGTAGTGATGATACGATCCCGGCGCTAAACGTAAATGTTGGTTATAATTAAGGAATCTTAAACTGAAAGGAATAAGGAAGTTTTCCTCAATTTTTCAAGTCCTTAGCTTTAGCGGTTTATGCGTAGTCGTTTTCAGACGTTATTTACGATATATGTGTAGCTATGTTTTATGCACTGCCGTCGTAAACACATTTATCGCCTGAAAAGGCATCACATCAAGGCCATATTATATTTAAGGATACTTCAGAGCTATAGTGCGTTTGGAAATAAGAGAGTCAGTATTTAAGGCATATCCCTGGTCCTAATTACACCGGCGGCAGCGCTCGCGCATGTCTCATTACTCGCCGCTAAAAACTTCCGCGCTCCCGAAAGCTCGCTCGCTGCGAAACTTCCGTTGACAATATCTTTGAAAGCCCCTACAATTGCAAAGTTTGGGGCTTTTTGGCGCTGTGTAGTTGTAATTAAGCCCTAACAAGCCAACGTGTTATTTAACGAGACTTTCGATGCTGTAAGTTATGAGGATTAAGTAATATAGTAAATTGGGATTGGGGTTTACAATTATTTCAATAAAAAGGTTTTGGTGCCGTAAGTTCTAAAAGTTGGGAGTTTTAATACATGGCCTTAACATACCACTTATATTTATAAAGTTAATTAAAATTCCTAGTTTTGATATAGTTATTGGTTCTTTCATCATTAATCCAAAGGTTCGTTGCAGTAAATCTCTCAAAGAGATAAGCTTGCCTTTGTACTAAGACTGTTTTGTAATTACCTGTGTATTGTGTTATTTATTAAAAGCAATAACGCTTTGGATGTGTGAAATGCAAAAAGATTTGGTTAAGCTCGTTTTCTAATCAGTGTAATTTTCCTACAAATCAGTTAATGCTTTTATAGAACTCATTTTAAATTAACAGTGAAAAGAAACAGGCAAGAGCATGTCGGGAAAAGCCGTTTATTGTAAACAAAAAAACTATCTCAAAAAACAATAAGTATACACATTTTTTAAGTTATTTCTTATGGGTATAAATATTTTAGCCGCCTGTATTTCAGGAGCCAACTAAGTCAACCTAGTCGTGTTAGTTTTTCTTTTCATTAAAACTATAATTAAAAAATATATATCGTGGTTTAGCAATCTCTTGAAGTCATAAAACTTCTAAACAAAGATCAAAATGCAACCACACTGTAACTCGTCAAGTGCAGCGGTCCCCCGCGAGTTATTTGCATAAAACCAATCATAAAAACTGCACCCTGTTGCAACTGCGGTCGGCTGTAAAACGATAACACGCTGTATGTGAGTACAAATCAGAGCTAGATCGTTTAAATCCAGCATAAACAAACCCTAGTTTGACGGGAGCAGGAATGCACTTCTTCTAGTGGTTAATTAAATATCGACCTTATCGACATCCATATGAAGCTAGTTTCGAACGATCGTAATTATAAAATAACACTATAATACTATATCGATACTTTTCCCATTACTTGCAAATTCTGTAATTTTTGCTTATGGCAATTATAAACAACCTTTTTCTTACATCGACAAAGAGGCATCAAGGTGGATCCAACTGGGCTGGGCAGCATTTGGGAAATTGCGTCAAGTATTCTCCTCGGCCATTCCTCAGTGCTTAAAGACGAAAGTCTTTATTCAGTGCGTACTGTCATAACGTGTAAAGAAATGACATAACGTGTTATAGTCCATACTTTTTTATCGACATCGATTTATAAATGTGTCCTCACACTATTAAGAAATCATTACATTACTCCCGTCTTTGAGCATAAGCAATACCTACTAGTTTTGTAGATATGATAGGAAGTTAGTTCGCACAGTTTTACGTTTAACAACCGCACAGAGTCAGTTAACGATAAGGTCGTTCCTTAATGACGATTTTTAATACACAAGTTTAAAAAAGTAACAAGTTATTGGTTTTTAAAATGTCACTGAGTACAGAGCGGTAAAAGATAAAAAAAATAAACGAGCAGTATTTGTAAAGGTATAAAAATCTAGATTTTGTTAAAAATTGGAGAATGGTTCTTCGGTCAAATTATTCGGGTATTTGCCAAAATATTACACGACAACAGTATCAAATTGTGCTTTAATAGTGTCGTCTACATACACCCGTGAACAGCTCGATCGCCAAGTTACTAACTATAATACAGTCGACGTCATAAATATGTTTACACTTTAGTACCTTGTCACTTTCATTCACTGAGACAATTTACATATTCATGAAATTGTCTCTGTGAACGAAAGTAACAAGGTACTAAAGTGTAAATATATTAATGACGTCGACCTACTTAACCTAGCATTGCGCGGGAAAAGCTAATAACTGAGAATGATTACAAAGTCAATAAAAAAGATAGTGCAAGATAACTAAACTTAACTTAACTAATTTCTAAAGCATATTATAGTATTAAAGACTATATTAATGATAACAATGCTATGGACTGAATTGCTTGTAATAAAATGTTTAGTCCTTATGACAAAAGGTTGCGAACGTCGAAAAAAAAAAGACATCCGACAGAGTTTCTTACAGGTTCTTCTCTGATCGGTCGCGATTTGAACCTGCAGTCAATTTAGGCTAAGTCGCTACTATGACGTTTCAAAAGAGTTTATTATTTGTAAACCTACTTGAATAAAGATTATTCTGATTCTGATTCTAAAAATAAGTTTCGATACGTTTTCCTACATAAACCGTCAGCCACTAAATAGATTTTGATAAATTAAAGCATGGATGCATATAGAGCTCTGCGAGGACATAAAACGAAGGGGTATAAATGAGTGTCACGCGGTCAAAGTAACGGCGAAATCTAGTTAAAAGTGGAGTAATGGATCAAAACGCGACTGGTACGCACGCCGAGCATTTTTACACGGACCATTTCGAGCCACTTTACAACACCCTGTATCGGAAAATGCATAGCTGCAATGGTGATACAGTTTTTATATATGCTAGCAACAAGATAAAATTTACGTATGTAGTCTAGTAGTTCTAAGGTAAACATCCAAAAATTGCAATTTTGGTACTGACTTATTAACAGACGGTAATCAAATTAATCAAAAAAACGAGTTTAAATTAATAATTATATTAAATTAATATTTATTTAACAAGTTACTTCAAGTCAAGTTTTTAATATCAAGCACTCAAACTTAAACTTTTGACAAGGAAAATATTTAACCAAGTCTAATAATTAACCAAGGACAACTTGCCTACACATTAAAATGTTTTTGAAGGGATTTGTTAATATTATTTCAAGTCAGCATATAAAAACCCAACCCTATAAAAAACCTAGTTAAATTAACGCTTTTTACCAAACGGCCAAGAAAATATTTAATAAACAAATGTTTTTATAATGTTAGAGAATTCTTTAATGAAATCTAATATCTTTAAATACACATGGGCTCAACTGTACAATATCTGACGTCGAATTGGGACATCATATTTTTTTATAGATAGTACTCATTAACAAAAGCATCCTCACAAAACTTCAAGCTGCGGAAACGCTCGGTTTGCCATGACACTTCATTCAAACGTCATAGAGGATCGGGCTCGTTCCGTTACGCGTGTTGATTTGAGTATTATATAGTGACATTATTTTGCGTAACTAAATATTTGATTGTATGACACAATGTTCCATCCATAGACTGTCACAAAACCAAATCAGTCAACCCCGACTCCACGTGTTCTTGTCTGCCCTACTCTAGAGTGTATATGAAAGCCGGGAGGCGTGGAGGGAGAGCAGCCCCCGCCCGCCGTAAGGAAGTGCGAGCACCGAGTGAGGCGGAGAGGCTGAGGCTGGTCTCCAAAGGCGACCAAAAAGCCGAAGCTGCGAAGGCGAGCTATGGTGCCGTACTTTCTTACGCCAGGGTGAGGGGGTTACTCATCTCGCAGCGCCGGCGCAGATCATTTCCACAGTAGAATTATTTTGCAATTCTCAAGTAATGAGACCTAGTACTCCCACAACCCACTGGGTCCAGAATGTTTTTTGTGGCGTAGCTTTTTTCTTATGGTTTTCCGCATTTTCTCGTTTTCAAAAATCTATTCTACATTAAAAAAAAAAGTAGGTTATAATTGACGTCAGATATTGTACAGTCCTTCCTTTTGTATTTTGCAATAAATGGAACGAAATTTAATTTAATTTATTTGCTCTTAATTAATTAATTAATAAGCAAATGTCATTGTGTGCAGTCGTCCTCTCGCTTTTTTGCCGTGCCCTTACAGAGCGTCACATGTATACCTCTGTATTTGTTCCATCTGTTGTTTTGTGTAATGTGATATGCACTAAATATTTTGACTTTTACTTTAAACAAGGCGTTATTTTATTTATTTGCACTTCTCTAACACTAATTCTAATTTTAATTAATGGACTTTACTCCTGTTTAGAAGTATTTCGCCAAGGACGATTCATTAATAGAAACTCCGACACTTATTAGAGAAATAGGTCCAAATCACACGCAGGAAAAATTTATCAGTAAAAGAGTATTTTCCCTCGTGGACTAAACAGAAGCACATGGGCTTCTGTCAAAAGTAAAAGATGTTTCAGACACTTTTTATGTCTGCATCGTTAAATATGTACCCTACGATAAGTTTTTACGACTATTTCTTACTTTAAGAGTTAGTAACTAAACTAAATTTACTCACTAAACTATTCAACCCCTTCAAGGCAAACTTGGCGAGCAAGAGAGATTTTAATTAAATGTAGGAGAAGTAAAAATAAGGCGGTCTTGATTAAAAGTAAAATAAATTTCGAAGGGTTCTATTTGATAAAATAACACTATTTATATCCAGATAACCAATAAAACGATTCTTTTAGATATATGTCACGTTACTGTATTTCGAAGTCTTTAAATAAAATTGTAATTAGGTTTTAATTAATATTCTGCTTAAATATATAAAAACCGAGCAAGAGCATGTCGGACCATGCTCAGTGTAGGGTTCCGAAGCCGTTAATACCTACGTAAAAATCAACAAGTAATAACTAATTTTCTATTTAAAGTCAATTGGTGCCGTCTTAGATGATTTTAGTAGGTATAAATACTTTATAACTAGTTGTCTTGAATGAAAGTGGACTGTAATTATAGCCTGTATAATGTGGCATTAAAATATTAAAAAAACCGGGCAAGAGCATGTCGGACCATGCTCAGTGTAGGGTTCCGAAGCCGTTAACTATTCTACAAATATAAAAAGTAACAAGTAATAACTAATTTTCTATTTAAAGTCATTTGGTGCCGTCTTAGATGATTTTAGTAGGTTTAAAGACTTTAATCGCCTGTATCTCAAGAACCAATGATGTCTACTTAGTCATGATAGTTTTCCTTTAAAATTGGTTATATATTGTTTCATTAGTTTTTTTTCTGATTTTTAGTATTTTTAGTTTTGGCTGTAGGGGGGGGGCAGACACACAACAATATCCAACGACACCCCACACTAAAGGGTAGACGAGAAAAAAAATACATCCCCGAGTTACGTGTAGGGGAGGTACCCTAAAAAAATATTGTTTTACCTTTTCCACTTTCTTGGCGTGACTAATTATGCATATTCATGCCAAATTACAGCTCTCTAGTACTAATAGTCTCTGCGCTAGGCTACGGACGGACGGACGGACATGGCGAAACTATAAGGGTTTCTAGTTTGACTGCCGAACCCTAAAAACGGACTGAAGCTCATTGTTTCAGCGGGAAAATTTCCTCCCTTTTTTTTGTCTTAAATAAATGATTTTAGTTATTTCTTTCTAGTGTAGACTTCTCTCAAATAAAAACTACTTAGGTGATTCCCATAAGCAAGTCACTTTTCGATTCGACGACGAATAACCAACCAGTGAAACCAAGTCTCCCCGTAAGTTCCGCAGCGTGGCAAACTTGAAGAACAGTTTTAAACAAATTCAAAATTCTTTTTAGTCAGCCATTTTAAATCTCGAACTTATAAATACTCGGTAAGTGCGGCAAGTAATGAAATGTTTATGAGGCAGGAATCCCTCCCAAACGGCTCGTAGTAACTTCGCTAATGAACGTTACGGCCACGTAAAAATACGAACGAAGAGTTTTTAATGCAGCTAAAGAGTTGTAAAAATTATGTAACGCTATATTAACGTGATGTAGTAATTACTTTAACTTGGCTAGTATAGAATAGTGAAAGTCTGGTGGACAGATTTATGCATTCCATTTTTTTACATTAACATTTTTGTTTATGAACTTGCTTCGTTTTTACAATTTATTATTAACACGATAAGTCTTTTATTGAAATTGTGGTCACGGCTTTTGTATATCGCACGTCCTCTGAAAAAAAGGGATTTTGAGAAAATTGATTTTAAAGTATTTTTTCCTTGTTTGTTTAATTGTGAATGTTTATTAATAGTTTATTTTATTTTTAGTTTTCACACTACTGTAAACGGACTTAACTATAATGTTAATTAAATAAAAATTGTGTCGTCATACATTAATGTTTTTTTTTATTAACTGAAAAACGAGACTCAGGGCATGATTGTTTAATGTAAAAAAGTGAAATAATTCATGGATATGGCTGTATACTGCAATAGGCACAAACAAAAGTAGTGTTTAACATTATAAAAAATGACAATACCTTTGATATGATTCTTTTTTACATTCAGTATCAGAAAAACAAAAAAAAATCGTTATATAAAAGGCATATTCTATCTTACGATTGTTTTGTACAAATAAAGTATGTGATACAGCGTGTGAAGTTACCTGCAATAAAGTCGTATATTAATTTATGACGTGCGCCTGCGGCAAACAATGTGAGGGCACTGTAGTAGATTACATATTATAGGAATTACATAATCAAGCCAATTTAATTTTAACTTTATTTCAACGAGTCTAAAGTTAATTTCTTTTACAAAATTGCCATTTAAGAGCAAATGAAATTGAACTTTATTTCGTTGCTTGTAGATTCAAATTATTACTTACAAAAATCTCCCTAATTGTTGTATGGTGGGCAACACCTCGTGACCCTGCCGTTGAAGTAAAAAAACCCCTTTATATCTTTAGGGTTTAAAGGAACTTTCATAAATTGTAAAAAATAAAAGGAAAGCTTGACGTGAAATGCAAGCTTTTAAAGGGTTTTTTTTATGTAGGATAATAAGACATGTAACAAAAAATATATGTCTACAAATGGCCAGTTTTACCTAAGTTGAATTGTTATTTTACCAGCAAGATCTTTTAACGACACGTTAGCCTAGGTGGGAGTGACCCTGTCTCTGAAGCTTGCGGTCCTGGGTTCAAATCCCGGTAAGGACAGATATTTGTATGATGAGCACGGGTATTTTTTCCTAAGTTTTGGACGTTTTCTATGTATTTGAGTTTATAATATACCTATATAAGTATGTTTATCGTTGTCTAGTACCCATAGTACAAGCCTAGAGCTTAGTTTGGGACCAGAGGGGCTATTGTCTAACGCACTCGCAATCGCAACCGGCTTCAAAGTGGAGCAATTGTTTTCATATTGTATGCAGACGAGCGTTCGATTTTCAAAATGAAAACGATCGTGATTGCGAGTGCGTTAGACAATAAGCCCTCAGGTCAATTTGTATGAGATTGTCCCCTGATATTTATTTATTATTAAATTGGCCTCAGTTATTTGCCTGATTTTAACTTCTCCTCGATACACCAAACACTACTGGCTCCAAAATTCACCGACCACCAAAAACATTCCAAAATAGTTCCGCATCATTTCGGATTCCCTTATGCTTCACAACTATAAAACAGCAGTGGTACACCTGCCTTAAAATCCAAAAGCATGTCTAGTGCAGCCAGGAAGCTCCCAGGGGAAAGTGGATTGCTGTAATGAATTGTTTATGAGCTGCTGCACTGGCTTACGTGTCGGAATTTTTCATATCAGTAACGTTTTCAAGTTTCTGATATATGTCTATTCTGCGCTTGGATTATTAATGGTTAAAACTTGAGCACATGAGAGATTTACCGTAAAAAAAGCCGGGCAAATGTAAGTCGGACTCGCGCACCGAGGATTCCGTACAAACTTATAAGAGTGTAAATTTGTATTGAAGGACATACTTGATTTTGCCGTTGTAAAACTGTTGTCTCCAGACATCCACTTAGGTCGCGATTAGTTTACCAAATGTAATTTTCACCTTACCAAATGTAATCTTAAGTACCCGAAACCGACGTGCATGCATGACTCGATGTATGAATGTGGAAGAAGCGAAAGAGCTTTGTCAGGATCGTAGCAGGTGGAAAGAAGTGGTCTCTGCCTACCCCTCTGGGATACAGGCGTGATTTATGTATGTATGTAATTAATTTTGCAATCCCTTTTTTTGTGATGTAGTAACGAATTAACGATTTTTGGACTTTTCCTTTACTTGTGCTGTAAGATCTTAACTTCTTGGCAAATTTCAGGATTCTAGATCTATGGGAAGTATGAATGTTGCATTTAGATTCCCTCGAGAGCGTCGAAATACATGTTTTTAGCGGCATAAAAGGCTGAAACTGAAAACTAAAACTGTAGGTTAGGGAGTGTAGATTTGAGTATATAGTCCTCAGTTTGGGTATTCGAACCCAGAATTTAAAAAAAATGAATTATTTCTATTTAGATATCGATTGTGTAGGTGTTAAGAAGTAAATGTTACCATGAATCATGATATCTAAAATGAAGAAAATGCATTGTTTTACATGTCCCTTAATTTAATTTAGTAGGTATTCGAAATGACAACCAACACAAATTCACCGCCTGACGATACAAAACGCAATAGTAAAATCCCTACCTAAACGAGTTTAATAATGTATTGAAAAAAAAAAAATGATTATCAATTTTGCAATTTTTGTTAGGTTGTATTTGCTATTTCCAATATTAAAGGTAGTTGCCGTCCATGTAGCGTTCGTTTTTTCACCCTGCAGCTAAACACTTAACTAGTTGTGTTAGTATCCAACGCTCAAAGTTAGCTACTTGGTTCATTTAGCTCCGTGATAATGCGCACTTGAGACTGATCTCGGACTCAAGTAGGGATTTGATCACAGTCTTGCGATCTAGATCAGCCAAGTCTTGAGTGTTTTTAGATAATCTATGAGTACTTAGTATTCTGAGTGGTTTATTAGCTAGTTAAGACGCAAATTATTAGCAGAAATATCACTTTAATTTTGCGTTTGTAAACGTTTTTATTAACTTTCTGTGGTGTTAGGACCTTGTGCAAGGCCCGTCCGGATCGCTGTCACCATCTTATCCATTAATCTGCCACCAGCAGCAGTGTTCACGTTGTTGTGTACCGGCATGGGGATAAGAAAGCCGGTAAAATTACTCACTAGCATATTATAGGCATTCCATTTTGGTCCTAATATAATATGTGTGTATGGTCCTAGAAGTTGTAGAACAGCTAAACCGCGCTGGTTTAACCGCCAGCACATGCTCAGTCAGGACCATTTCGGAACAGCTGTAAATTTTGTGTTTATTACTATATTTTATTTGTTATTGTGAGTAAATGTATTTTCTTTCTAAACCAATTGCCTGACTTTGATTCGCTGATTAAAATAGTAAAATGGCTAATTTTAAAATACAATGAATACGAGTGTTATCATATTTATAAACGTTTAAACCAATATTTTTTTTACTATGGTGACAACAACCAGTTTTTTTTTTTTTTTTTTTTTTTTTTTTTTTTATGTGAAGGAGAAGGCACACGAGTACTCAGGCCACCTGATGGTAAGTGAAATCTGAGACCCATAGACATTTGAATTCTCAAGATTATAATCCTAAGACCTCAAATGCGCTGCCAACCCTGAGGACTAAGATGGAATGCCTCTATGCTAGTAATTTCACCGGTTGTCTTATCCCCACACCGGAACACAACAATGCGAACACTGTTGCTTGGCGGATGGTTAATGGATAAGATGGTGGTAGCGATCCGGACGGACCCTGCACAGGGTCCTACCACCACTAAAATAAGAGAGAGTTTATTTTAGAGTTTATTTTTGACCCAATTATAACAACTCTCCCGTAAATGTTTGTACGTAAATGTACTCGTTTCTATCAAAGATAATCAAAAGCAATGAAAACGTCCCCCCCCTTGTAATATCTTCAATTAAAACATTTTCAATACGAGCATTATTTAATAGAATCAAATAACAACAACGTCAATGTCAAAAACGTCACCCTTCACAATCTCAAACCATAGAGGTATATGACAGGTCTCTGCCCTAATATTCTGAAGCCCTCTACTAATTTTCCCCCTGTATTGCTGTTTGCAACATCTGGTCGATATGCCGCTTGCAGGTTTCCCCGTCATCGGTTTCGACGAGGTAGTGGACGTGGCCCAATACCCGTAGTACAGTGCCAAATTCTCATTTTCTGTTTTTGTTATAGCACCGTATCTGAACTCTTTGGCCTAGTGAGAAGGTTCTCGTCTGCGAGTGTTGGGTTGCTCTCTCTGTGTGATTAGTAGCTGTACACTTAAATCGCACATGTAGCGACGTCCTCACGAGCATTATTTAATAGAATCAAATAACAACAACGTCAATGTCAAAAACGTCAACCTTCACAATCTCAAACCATAGAGGTATATGACACCCCTCTACAGCCAAAATACAAGTAATTATAATTAAAAAATAAAACTTAAATGAAAGCACATAGTATAACAATTTTGAAATGAAATTATAACGACTAAGTAGGCTTGGTGGGTTCCTGATATACAGGTGGCTTAAGTGTTTATAACTACTAAAAATCATCTAATACAGAATCAAGTAACTTTAAATAGGAAATTAGTCCGTACTTGTTGGTTTCTGAGTTAGTTTTTTTGGTGTCTCTATGTTTTGACCGAATTACATATGCAATAATTTCACTTGCCCGAATTTTATATGACATAATTTTACAACGATAAAGTGCCATAATGTTAATTTAACATAAAGATATTTTTTCTGAAACCGTGATCTATTCAGAATTGTAATAAAACTAACCTAACCTAACCTAAACATGCATGTAAAAATAACCTGAAAGGTTTACGAATTCTGAATAAATGCCTTTATGTCGAATTAAATTATGTTATGTAATATTAAGGAAAATCAAGGTATAGCCAGTGACAATTTTGGCAAATGAAATTATGAATTATGATGAGAATCGAGTTTTTGGTGTTGTATTAACTGTTTGACCGTAAGGCCAGTTTAGAGCAGACCCTTGCAGGTACTGAACTCCTGGTGATAGGGTGACTGAACACCCTCATCTGATTGGTTGCCAACTAAGAACAGCTTGACGAACTGGTTTCCTTGGAGGAGGCTTGACTCCAGTTATTTTGTGTTTGTAGTAACAGCTTCGGCTGAGCATGGTCTGACTTGCTCTTAAATGATTACGTTAAATTATAACAACGGACATAATACACATACATAACATCACGCCTTCATTCCCAGAGTGGGGTAGGCAAAGCTACAGAAACACCAACAACTCTAAAACAGCTTGTTAATAATTCTGTAACCACATTTTGCACAATCAGGCCAAGAAGTTTACTAGTGTATCAGTGACAGGTTGCAAGCCCATCGCCTAACAGTACTACAAGCCCTTATTCCCTTAGTCGCCTCTTACGACATCCACTTATGGAGTGGCACTATTCTAACCCGGCAACCACACGGGCAACGGACATAATGTAAGGGTAAAAAGCAGTGAAATGAATATATCAAAGTAATTGTAGTCGGGATTTTGAAGTCGCTCTTTATTATTCCTTGTTGATTCAGTGTAAATAGTTCCATTGAGCTACCTTTGTTAAATATAGCGCTGTGCACACAGATACGCCAGAAAACCAATACTGAATAAAATAAATACTAAAGCTAAAACTAATAAAGCTGCAGCGGAAACCGCGGCTACTTCCTAAGCTTGAACAGTTTACTGAACAAATGTTATTTATGGCACATGTTTAACCTGGGCTGGGATTCTACACGGTAATAACGATATCGTCTTTGACGTGTTTCCGTATTGTCAACGTTTTGATAACTCTTATGTCATTTACAATAATGGCGCCTGTGACATAAATGATACTGAAACACGTCAAACGTCAGTAGATTCGCAGGTAAAAGCAGACAACTAAAAAAAACAGAAGGCAATCCATTATATTAACCGACCTCAAACAAATCTAATAAAAAGTAAGTTTTAAAAACAGTGCTGCTTTTTTAGGGTTCCGTAGTCAAACTAGGAACCCTTATAGTTTCGCCATGTCCGTCCGTCCATCCGTCCGAAGAGTCTTAGTACTAGAAAGCTGTAATTTGGCATGACTATACACATTAGTCACGCAAACAAGGTGGTACACGTAACTTGGGGATGTTCATTTTTTTTTCTCTGTTTTACGGTGAGCGTAAAGGAGAGAGCTATAGCAGTTATATAGCTCTGTCCTTTTCTCAGAGCGTAAACAGAACTGCATAGTTATGTCATAATAACCTCCCTGGGGGGTTATCATGACATAACAATGCAGTTCTGTTTACGCTCAGAGAAAAGGACAGTTATACATATAACTGTCATAGCTCAGGGGGTTATCATGACATAACAAACAGAACGGCATTGCCATGTCATGATAGTACATTTAAATCATAGGTGTACAACAGGCGGCAGGTATCATGTTTAGTAATAGTCGAACCGAAACCGAGAAAAGGAAATGCGGTACCCAGGTTCGCCATTTTCAGTGCCACGACCACAGTCTGTCTCTTTGTTATACAATTGAAAAAGAAATATAAGGATAAGTTCACCTTTGAACATCCCTGCACTTCCGACTTAAAAAAAAGAGGAGGTTTTCAATTCGTCGGGTATTTTCTATGTATGTTCTCCGATTCCGCATTACCGATTTGCAAAAATTTTTTTTGTTCCATTTGGTAAACTTTTTATGTTAATCCCATTTTCAGCACGGCAAGATCTGATCTTGTAGAAATCGAGGGAAATCCTCAAATATTAAAGGAATAAATATATGTGGACACATAAGAGTATTATTATCAATAAAAGGTATGAAATAAAATAAATGTTTTAAAAAACTAAAAACCGTCTTCAAACAGCGAGAAATAACTTCTTTTAAAATTATGAGTAATAGGTCAGTCCAACTAAAGTCGGCGTCCCACTATATTGTTAAACAAAAGCCTAATTCTGTTTCTCGCCAAACTGGCAGTTTGTTAGCGAACAGTGCGCCCAGAAGTTAACCCAATTTTGTGTTATACCTACTTATACAAACTAACTTGAGTACTAAATAAAGTGGCTAATCTACTTGGATTTAATTTGGTTACCACTAACTCTTTGGACTGACATACCTATCATTTTAAAAGACGTTATTTCTTGCTTATTTTTGCCCGTGTGGTTGCCGGGTTAGAATAGTGCCACTCCATGTCTTCCCGTGGATGTCGTAAGAGGCGACGATGTTAGGCGATGGGCTTGCAATCTATAACTAATACACTGTTAAACATCTTAGCCTACTTGTGCAAAATGTGGTTACAGAATTATCAACAAGTCTTTTAGAGCAGTTGGTATTTCTGTAGCTCTGCCTACCCCACTCTGGGAATGAAGGCGTGATGTTATGTATGTATGTATTTCTTGCTTTTTGTAGACGGTTTTTAGTTTATTAAAACATTTATTTTTTGTCAATCATATTATAATGTTCATCTATTTTGTTTGCATAATACAGTGTACATACATACGTATATCGCGATATGTTATTCAAATGCTTAAAAAATCGCAAGCAAAGTGAAAATAGAACACAGTTTTCTTGTCAGGTATATAAAAAAGAATCCCCCCGATTTTCAACAAAGGGGTTTGTTCCGTAGGGCTATAAACAGTTCGATGGGTTTCGCGGAATGCTCTCGTTAATTTTACTACGCTCGTAAAGGTCATTCGGAGGGTGTCCAGGATTTACAATTGGTAAGATTTTTAAGGTAAGGTGAATGATAAATGAATTTGTTATTGTTAATGTAATAAAATAAAAGTGTTTTATAATTTTATGTCGACACGTTAGCCCAGTTGGGAGTGACCCTGCCTCCGAAGCCAGCGGTCCCGGTTTCAAATCCCGATAAGGGCAGATATTTGTGTGATGAGCACGAGTATTTGTTCCTGAGTCTTGGATGTTTTATATGTATTTAAGTATTTATTTATCTATCTAAGTATGTTTATAGTTGTCTAAGTACCTATAGTACAAGACTAGAGCTTATTTTGGGACTAGTTCAATTTGTGTGATATTGCCCTGTGATATTTATTTTATTTATTTATTTATTAACTTCTGCCCGCGACTTAGCGTATGTACATTTCGTTTATCTTTACCTATTCCCTCGGGAACTTTTAAGTTTTCCGGAATAAAAAGTAGCCTATGTGTTAATACAGGGTATATAATATACGTAGAATTATGTCATTAGTTGAATTGTGACGGAATGACTGCATTAAAAAAAAACTATATATTAAGCTGCAAACACATATTTATGTTTTTCATCCAATTATCAAATTAAGTTATATGGTAACTTCTAAAAACCTATATATTTTTTAACAGGATGTATTCCAATTTTTACAAAGATCAATTCATTTTCTAACATATTGAATTTGCTAGTAATCTAACTGAAGTAAAATAAAGATTGGTATTAGTTTTGTAATTTGTCAAAAAAAATAAAATTAAACGTAACAATAAAACGCAAGCCGGAATAATTCTCAACAAATAAATTCTACAATTCAAACGGATACAAATAAGGAACAAGAAGTGCTTAGCGCACAATACTGTTCGAAATACCAACAGAACGTCTGCAACACGCCCAGACGGCGTATTAGAGTGTTGCCAGCGACTCGGGGGCATTCACGCGGAATAAGCAGTTTCAATTGGATCCCACTTAATTTAGGAATGTCCTGGAAAACGCGCAAGCGAGGCGTCACTACTCTTTTACTTCAAAGTTATATTGTTTTTAAAGTTGGGAATGTAACAGTTACTTTTAACGACTTTGTGGTACTTCTGAGACTTCGGGTTCGTATTTAAACAATTCACTTTTCTATTATTTGAAGAATTATGAACCGGGAAATTAAAGTTGTTCTTCTGGCCCGTAGATAAACATACAGGTTCCTACAGTTTTTGACCGAGCTGCTTTGCTGACGTACTTGCAACAAAATTAAAATACAACCAGACAGAAGTTTTTGTGGCAAAAACGTCAATTAACTAGAGAACTCCTTTCGATATTCAATTTATCGATAACTATTTTAAATTTCAAAGTGACATTTCATTACTGAGTTTATCGGATATAATAGAAATTAGCTAAAATGCTGATAATAAATACTTAATTTAAGTAATTCATGGGCATATTTTTAGGGATTTTAAAATTCAAATACACATAAATTTTAATAAATATATATAATTATATTAGTTTAGTTAGTTTGTCCCGTGTGGTTACCGGGTTAGAATAGTGCCACTCCATGTCTTCCCGTGGATGTCGTAAGAGGCGACTAAGGGAATAAGGGCTTGTAGTACTGTTAGGCGATGGGCTTGCAACCTGCCACTAATACACTGGTAAACATCTTAGCCTGATTGTGCAAAATGTGGTTACAGAATTATCAACAAGTTTTTAGAGTTGTTGGTAATTCTGTGGCTCTGCCTACCCCATTCTGGGAATGAAGGCGTGACTTTATGAATGTATGTATGTATGAAATTATATTAGTAACGTATTTCATAAAAAAAACTTATTTTAATGCTATACAGTCGAGTTCCATAGAAAGTAAACTGAAACCAAGAGTGACTTGTAACAGACGCCTATTTACATACATACATAACATGACGCCTTCATTCCCAGAGTGGGGTAGGCAGTGCTACAGAAATACCAATAACTCTAAAAATACTTGTTGAAAATTCTGTAAACACTTTTTGCACAAGTAGGCTAAGTTAGAAGAAGAACGAAGAAGTGAGTGAGTTAGAAGCCTATTTAGCTAAATTAAATGACATTGTGTAGCATAATAGTAAGTTTTATGTTCATATTACACGTTATTTCACAGTCATAACTGTTATAAGAAAGTACAATTTATCGATAATCGGAAGTCCCTAGGACAATATTATTCGTGCCACAAAAACTTCTATGTCTTAATACAACCAATCAAATGTTAAGTATGTTTTGACGGACGAATTGCAGTTAATTAATTCGTTAATAAATAAATAAATCACAGGACAATGTCACACAAATCGAACTAGTCCCAAACTAAGCTCTAGGTTTGTACTATGGGTACTAGACAACGATAAACTTACTTACATAGAGAAATATATACTTCAATACATAATCAAAATCAAAAATCAAAATCAAAATGTTTATTCAGTAAATAGGCCCCCATGGGGCTCTTTTACACGTCGGTAATATGAAGTGAATTTACTAGCGCTTCAGATAAGACCATCATTGCGGAGAAGAAGCGCCAAGAAACTCCAGCAGAAGGTCATAGAAAACATCCAAGACTCCAGGACTCCATCTACCAGGATTTGAACCCAGGACCCCTACCTTCAAAGGCAGAGTCACTACCAACTAGGCTAGTGTGTCGTCAATTAATAAAATGAATTAATAAAAGCAGCCACAAGATAAGGATGTAAATGTCTCGCCTGTAAACATTTAGAATACTCGTACGTACTCGTAGTATATCCAAATGTCCCCTAAAATCACGTTAAACAAAAACGTACACATTTACGAACCGATACTTTTCGACATGCGGAGGTTGCCAAAAATATTTGACACACGAGGAGCAAAGCATTCCGCTGCGCTGGAACGCAATTAGTGTGCCCGGACCTAATGTCAAGGCGCGTACCGAACAATTTTGTGTTTAGCTGCCCTGTAAGCGTAGTTGTGGATTCCTGAAAATGTAACTAGGTGTTCAATGTAGTTTCGAATTTCAATGTGTTTTACGTGCGAAGGTCTTTTTATTAAAATTGTAGGTGTTCCCTTGTTTTGCAGACAGTTTCATAGAATTTAGTTTAGCACAAATGTTTCATATTACTTCATCCTGGTATTTTTAGGGTTCCGTAGTCCGTCCGCACCCTAGCGCAGAGACTCTTAGTACTAGAAAGCTGTAATTTGGCATGAATATGCATATCAGTCACGTCAACAAAATGGTACAATAAAATGTAAAAAAAAAATTTTTAGGGTACCTCCCCTACACGTAACGTGGGTATATATTTTTATTTCGCGTCTACCCTATAGTGTGGGGTATCGTTGGGTGTTTCAAATATTACGGATTTGTAAAAACAGTTTTTCGATTAAGTAATCCGTTTGTGAAATATTAGCTTTAAAGCGCTAATTTTTGTCTTTTTTTATATTCACTTGTCCCCCCCACCCTACAGCCAAAACTACAAATACAAAAAATCTGAAAAAAAAACCTAAATGCACATAACGAATTTTAAAGTAAAACTATCACGACTAAGTAAACACAATAGGGAAAATGCATTTCTTTCTCTTAAGCTCTCTGAAAAGTGTTATGAAAGAGAGGAATAACTGTATACGCGAAATAATAAAGTTGTCGTGTAATTTTTCATAAGATATGAAGCTTTAAAAAGTCATAGTTCCGACCCGCTGCAAATGCACTCTATACAAAATCGACAACCGAAATGACGTCACAACCATTGTTCCAAGTTCAAAATATACGGACCTTATAAAGAAATTTGCATTTATTTCGTAAATTACTATGATTCAGCCAATATCGATAAATTAAAATATTACTTTAATAAAATGAGGATGCTGAAAAAAAACTAAACATTAAAAGTTTTAAAATTTTAACAAGTTTTGATTCTATATAAAATCCTAATAAATGAGTCAAAACTTAGTGTACTGCGTTTTTTATGCTTTTTTTAAATTTTCTCCCAAATAGTATCAATGAACCTCTATTCTGAGTTTCATGCATGTCCTCTATTACTAAGAGAACAAGAGCCTGACTACTTCTGCTGCTGACTGTACCATTGTATTGATATTACATTGTTTCAGAGAGGCAATAAGGTTATTTCCTTGCATGTGTCATCTCTTAAGGAGCTTATAACGTATGTATTTCAATCTGTTTCGCGATCTGGCTCAAACGGTAATATTAATCGTTACGGTTGGCGGTCCTCTTTGAGCGAAGCGGCTTCGCTAAGCCATCGGCGAGATTGGAATCCTCTGATACGGGCTTTACTCCCTTCATGACCAGCCTCTATTGTACTGAGGTAAATCATATTGATTTTGAAGTGTTTCAGTATTGTCTACGCTTTGATAACTTTTGGGATGCAATTGCCCGGGATTTAAATCCGTTATTTTAACATGGATATGACTTACAATCCTGCGAGTTTTTTTGTTACCTAACTTTATAAAACGGTACATAACTTTTAATTTTAAGTAGTTAACACTATAAAATCAACAAAATATTTAGTAACAAAAAAAAAGTGCTACATAGAAGACCAGAATGCAGTTAGCACGTCTTATCTCTATGGTATTTTTATCTGTTTACTAGGGTATACAGGTAAAAGTAATAATAATTATTTCTATTTTGTTAACATCACCTGGGCTCGAACTTTTAGTGCCGATGACACTGCACCGCACATAGGATGACTTCTAATAGTCTTTTCGTAAACAGTTACTACTTATCAACTACTTTAACTAAATGATATGGCCACTTGAAATGAGCTGTCCTATAATGTCTTGCCTGACATTGTCATTTAGTTGGAGCCCTACTTATCACATTCTCACTAACGACAAATAATAATAATGTCAGGTATAAGATACCCATTAGTAATAGACAAAATTCTAGTGTTCTGCTTAAGAGGTATTTTATATCCAAAATATTTTTTTAAATTATATGTAAAATAAATGACCTGTTATATAGATAGCGAACATTTTAATTTTCTATATTTAGTTTAACCCGCGACAAAAGTTATTAATTATTAAATAACCCATTTCCGAAAATCCCGGGAAATCCCGAGTCACATCCATATTAAACATAAGGATTGAGGTCGTTCACTCAAATTGCACCCAAAATTGGAAGTCATTTTGATACCTTTCAATATAAAATTAAATATCCTACAAATTGTACTGGGATGACAGCTGTCAAAAGAAAAGTGAAATGTTTCGACAAACAATAATATTGTTCACTTCAAAGTCGCAATGGACATGCGTGTACCTAATGTTTTATAACATATTTTGCAAACAGGTTTTGTTAGTTTTTTGGCGCAGCGGACACGCCTGGCGGCCGAGTGAAAAACAATACGGAACATGGAATAAGAATTAAATGCATAGAAGGAGCCCTAAAGCAAAAGCGACAAATCTACATCTGTCTCGTATATTTCAATATGGAAGCTCAATACGTTAAAAAAGGAAAGAGTTCTTGCTAAAATTGGCCGTACACACCAAGGTTGTCAACTCGTGTAAACTAGTCTCCAACGACACAAACTGGACACCATAGTCGTAGATTATATTTGGAACAGTGTGCGACAGCAACAGTGTACGGCCGTGATATTTTATCTATAAAATTGACTTTTTTCGGCACACTAAATCCCAATAAGACTACGCATATCAGGTATCTGTAGGTTGGCTTTAATTTTTCGCTCATTGTATGCCTTAAGATCTAAAATCTCAGCTCAGTCTAGATGCTGGTTTACCTAGGAACGTAATTTTCAATCATATTAGGGAGCGACCACACCGACGCCTTAAATACGATGACGGTGGACGGACGTCATTTACGCACCGTTACGCTCCGGTGTGGTCGCTCCGATAATTTTGATAGCGATTAGTATGTTAATATCATATTCGCAAAACACTATAATCGCAAAAGACGGTATTTGGAAAACTTGATATTAAAATAAATAAATATCAGGGGACAATCTCACACATATTGGCCTAGTCCCAAACTAAGCTCTAGGCTTGTAATATGGGTACTAGACAACGATAAACGTACTTTGTTACACGTTACACTTACACGTTGTACATAACACATCTGTGAGGCTAGACAAGGTGTATTCGACACTCGCTAGCGATTATGTTTCGATTGAAAAATATATGGAATTGACGTAAGTGTCACGTTACTATCTCGGTGGCTTACGTCAACTCCATACATTTATCAATCGAAACATAATCGCTAACGATTGTCGAATGCAACTTGTCTAGCACCACTGTATAGATCGTTCGACATTATATATTTGAAATTTGACGTAAATTCCATATTAGTTTTGTACACGAACGCGTTAAAAATATATTGCTAGTGTATAATTTCAACTTGGCCGCAATTACTGCCAAGTACATAAGATTTATCAAATCGTTGGCAATACCGAAACACGTCAAAGACAATATCGTTATTAGTATTGCCGTGTAGAATCTCAACCCAAGTCCTTTACTTCAGTTGGTCACCTATATACATTGTTCATGTATAATTCCAAATTCAAACGTAATTCGTATCTGTCACGCTATAAAAAAACAAAAGACGACACTTGATAAAAGCATTTTAATATACGATAGGAAGCAGCCGACTTTATACGTAGCTTCCCCTGGAAGAAAACAATCCATCAAACGCTCTCCGCGACCGCAGTAGCACACAAACACGGAACAATACACACTCGACACACACAAACAATACGTACCCACACTAGCGGGATAAGCACAGCCTCATTTGAATGTGTGTAATTAAGGTGTGGATACACGGGTTTTAGGTTTAAATTAGAAGTTTTGTTATAAACTGTAGGATAAGTTTTAGCTCTCGGAAAACTTTGTTTTAGTATAAGAACCAAATATAAATGAAGATCTTCATCTCGTTTTAAGTTAAATACTATAGGTTTTGTAAATATCTCTCATGAAAATTCAACTAACTAGAAACCAATACAAATATGCTTTATGAACATACAAACTAATGTGGTTAGCGAAAATATCTTTATTAAGTATTACTTTTTATGCCAGAGGAGGCCCACGAGCGGGTGGTGGGTTGAGAAAAAAAAAAGTAACTGATTCTTTATTGGAGTTTTAAAAAGATAAACTCTTTTAGTTGTTGTTTCTTTGGCTTTAAAGCTAGTAAGCCTAAAAAAATAGTACCTTTAAACAAATATCATTACGCAAAAATTATATTTTATCGAAAGACATAATATGTTGCCACATGAGTTTTTTTTTTGGCAGTCACAAATCTAACCTAGCCTAAGTAATTAATGTTAGATATCCTGATAACGTCATGCTTTTAGCAGATAATAGAGTTACCAAAAAATCTATGACCGTAGCAAAGTACTCAAACATTTTTAATTAACTTTGAAATTGGAATTTATATTTTTTTAATGTTCTTTCTCATCGTTAAGAAATAAATATTTCTATAATAAACTTAAACAAACTTAACTGTCTTGTAAATAAGAGTTATCACAACGTTGAAAATACTATAACACGTCAAAATCAATATTGTATAATCGAGTAAAATATAAAAATACCAAATAAGCAATAAGTACAACAAATCGCTACGAATGGTAGACCAACTTTTTTTTATGTCAAGGAGAAGGCACACGAGCACTCAGGCCACCTGATGGCAAGTGGAATCTGAGACCCAAAGACATTTGAATTCTCAAGACTATAATCCTAAGACCTCAAATGCGTTGCCAACCCTGAGGACTAAGATGGAATGCCTCTATGCTAGTAATTTCACCGGTTGTCTTATCCCCACACCGGAACACAACAATGCGAACACTGTTGCTTGGCGGGTGGTTAATGGACTGCGTGGGTCGCCAACGCTTCTGTATTACTGCTGGTGCAAATTCAAAGGACGAGATCCGAGAATCAATAGAGGCTATAATAAATACGAGAACGACCTGTTACCGGCAGCCGCCCACGTACTGATTTACATTTAACATAGTTTTTTATCCGCAACGCAAATAAACTTGTAAACAACACCTCTCGCACTATAAGTTTATCAACTTTCTATTTATGTCTGTCTTAGGCATCATAACGAATAAACCGATCCGGAGGTTTTTTTAAAGAATCACAATTTACCTGGGGTGGTTTTCATGAAAATCGGTTCGGCCGTTTGAGATAAGAGGTGTAGTGTTACGTGGTCTTTCGAAGGTTCGGAAGACCAGATAACAGACGGAGGAAATTTGTAGAGGCACCTGACCTTCCGAAGGCTCGGAACACCAGGTACGTAAAGAGGGTTGAGAGAGATAAAAGAGTTAGGTCAGGGTCAGGGTTATTTATTGAGCACTTGTTTAGCTTTACACAGAATTACCAGTATAAAATTTCTAACTAATTAAATAGGTCCCTAACAACACCAGGGAGATAGCAGAGAGTAGTTCTTTTCTGTGCAGTAGACGATTGAAGAGAGCTCCAGTGAACACAACTTGCGCAGTAGTGCGTAGCGATGGCAGCAACGCTCCTCTTCGTAGAATTGTGGTAGCAGATAGGCCCGAGTAGAGGTCCGTCCGTGAGATCGAGTAACGGTCCCGGAGCAAGCAGGAACGAGATCGAGGTGTGGAGATAGAGGCTTCTTGAGGTGTGGGGCCTGACTTGGCCCCGCACAAGGCCGATTTCTATCGTTTCAACTCGGAAACTGGAGAAAGAATGAATGGCTCTAGTCTGAGCCACCCTTTATATACCCTGGTGTTCTATCTTTTTTAATTTGGACGTTCTAAGTTTATAAAATTACAAAATTACACATGCCAGGAGTTAATTATATGGAAAACAATCATATTAACTCCATGTTACAGTATAAAACCTAAGATATTGTCTCTGCCCGTTGTCAAGACATTGAAAATAACAATATTGTCAGTTAAAAGAAAATATGCATAAAAGTAGCAAGAATCAAAAGGAAAAATGTAAGTAAACACTCTGGAAGCCCGCGACATCGCGGAGTTCATATATTCAAGAAGATATAAGTACGTCCCCAAAGTCAGTCGGTCAAGCTGTGAACGTTTTATATACTAAGTTAAATAACATATTTCAGGAATAATTCCATGACCAAACGAGTCCCAATAACCGTCAGGTGGACCGCGCCGGCAAGATGATCAGAAATGCGCAATAAGTTAACAATTTAAACTATGAACCTACAGAAAAACGGACACGGATCCAAGTATCGAAGGTACAATATTACAGAGGTCGCTTTTAATTCGGAGATTTTCATCTATTTATTGTATTAAAAAAAAGGTGACTCTTAGTATAACGTAATCTACCTGTGTCGCGATTACTTGTCAAAAGAAATATTGTTTTATGGTGTAGACCAATAAATGAAAATTAAAGTGTCTATTCATGATTTAAAAAAAATACAAAATTACAGTATGTATGTAAACACTTTACTGTACTAAAAACAGAAATTCAAATACAATATTCACAGAATAAGAACGTACAAAGGCGAACCCCTAAGGCGAGGCCCTTTAACCCTTAAATTAGCAAAAATTAAAAAGTCGTGAATTCAAACCCTATTTGATTTCGAAACAGCATAAAAATATCAATTAAAAAGAAACAAAAAGTGAACATTATAGTATGTATCCTGTGGCACACTGCCAAGTTAAGGTTTAAGGGATCTCTTCTAGCTAACCTTTGAGGATTGAGGAAAATAAGAAAGCAAAAAGAGGCAATGAGTAGGCATGACTGCAAAACCAAGTATATGGAAACTGTATAAATTAAATTGAAGACCTAAAATAATGAATAAAGACTAACACAGACATAATAATATAAAAGTTACATATATTTTATATAGTTAAACAATGACGGCACACAATTATAAGGAGTCAAGCCAGTATAACCTCAAACATCCCTGTAGTGATGCGACCGATTGCGATTTCCTAATGTCAGTTGGCAGCTGATTCCACAATCTGACAGAGTGCACCAAGAAGGATTTTGAGTAGGTTTTAGACGTGTGGGCTGGAAAGGCAAGAGAGAGGTTAGCACTTAACAGGCGATTGGCGATTCTGGGAACCACTCGCCATGAAGCTAAACCTTTCGGAAAGGTATGAGGGAGAGTGAGCCATAAGCAAAGTGTTGAAAAGCATCATGGACATTTCTACGCAAACGAATCGGTGGCCATTTTAACTGGGTGGGGAAGTGGGACACGTGGTCATATTTATGCAGGCCGTAAATAAAACGTATGTGTGAATTGTGTGCGTTTTTTTTGAAGGTGTTCCAGCTTATCAAGCAGTTCTTCAAATAGGTCGAGACATGCGACGTCGCCGTAGTCGAGGAGGGGAAGAAGAAAGGATTGAGCTAAGGTAATATTGGTGTGAGGGGGCAGAAAATTTTGTGGGCGCCTGAGAGAGTGCAGAGAAGTAAAGATCCTGCGACTGACTGCTGTCTGATCCATCGTGATCCCCAAATTTTTATGGAGGTAGAAAAAGGAATTGTGGTTCCATCAAAATTTATACTGGGAGCCACGAGATCAGACAGCTTTGAAATGAATTAAGGACTGCCAACAACAATTGCCTGCGACTTCCCAGCATTAACCTTGAGCCCAAAGTTAGCAGCTCAATCCCCGATGGTGGCAAGGTCAGCATTAATAGATGTTATCAGAGATGGAGTCATCCAAACTTGCCCCTGCGTAAATCTGTAGATCATCTGCATAAAGGTGGTAAGACGATTGAGGTTAAATTGACTTTAAACTATGCCTGAGCAAAAATGTTCGATGTTAGAATTTTGGTCTTTGTCTGTCTGAGTTTGTCTCGAATTTTAGGAATTCATTCAGAATTTTAACCCTAACTCTAACGTATGTTTCATTCCGATATCTGGCAGGGTACTGAGAACATCAATAAAAAATGTTTTCTTAAGCTGTTACTGCCATGCAAAATTAACAAAATATGACTACCGTACTCCACCGTCCTCTCGTGTGCACCGAGCCTAACCCACTCGCTCAGTTCTCTTGACCCACATCGCGCTGGCACCGGGGAAAAACTTGCGAATTATCGAATGTGACGAAACCTGGGAGCCTAGTCAACGCTAAATTAGAAATGTTTGATGTTATGTCTTGACAGAACGCATCGCGCACTCTGTGAACACCATACAATTCGAGCCGATACTTTAGCAGAGCATTTCTAAAAAAAAATGCCACATTGAGTAACATCTACAGATTTAAAAAAAGGCACGTAGGTAGAGAACATCAAACTATGCAATAGTTAAATAATATTCTAATGTGTCCCAAAATATTTGCATGGAAAGTTCCTTTTGCGTTACCAAAAACGTATGAATATCGGTAACACAGAAGGAACTTTCCATACAAATAATGTCACACATTAGAATATTTTTAAATTATTGCATAGTTTGATGTTCTCTACCTACCTGCCATTTTTTTTAATCTGGACATGTCACATAAAGTGGCAAAAAAAAATTGAGAAATGCTCAGCAGCGTTTGCATATTGGTTATGCCTACTGCACTTTAAAGGCCTTTATCAACCAGGGAGTACTTGATCAACCAGGGAGCTCGACGAGGTTTTATATTAACTTGTGACAGTTGAGTGCCTGCTTCATCATTGAACTGTTTAATCCTGCAAAGTTCCAAACAGCAGGATAGAGGTATATGACTGCTATAACTTTGTCTTTTTAACTGCTTGAAATTATGCAGTTGAAGACATTATAGAGTTTATACTATTTGGTGGTTCGGAAACTCGGTGCGTGACTTAATTTTGATTTAAAATCAAATTAATTCAATACAAAAACGTATACTAAATTCACCTCCATATCTTAAAATATACAAGTAGGTATATATTGACGACATGTTAGCCCAGTGATCCCGGATCGAAATCCCTGTAGATAATTGTGTGATGAGCGCGGTTATTTGATCCTGAGTCTTGGATGTTTTCTATTGTATGAATTTTTCTCGCAAGTAAATTTATCGTTATCCCGTAGAATAACCCTAGAGCTTAATTTGGGACTAGGTTAATTAGCGTGAGATAGCCCCCTGATATTTATTTATTATTTCCCCTGTGTGATTGCCGAATTTAGAATAGTGCCACTCCATATCTTACCGTGGATGTAGTAAGAGGCGACTAAGGAAATAAGTGCTTGTAGAACCGTTAGGTTATGGACTTCCAACCTGTCACTAATGGACTGCTAAAATCTTAGGCCACTTGTTCAAAATGTGGTTACAGAATTATCAACCAGTCTCTTTAGAGTTCTTGGTATTTCCGTAGCTCTGCTTACGCCACTTCTTATCATCGTACGTATTATATCCGTATGTATATCAAGTTCATACCAGCGTATAAAAGTACTTAGAACTCAAGCCCATTCCAATTTCTCGGCCGAATTACCGCAGTTTGGTCCTTCAAAGGGTACCGTATTTCGATTACTAAGAAATACTCAAATACTTCGTTATATCGTAAAAACGTCGTGAAAGGGTTCGGTTTTTACAGTTCCGAACTCAAGTTGGTCAAATAATGTAATTTGAGATGAATAGTCACGAGAAAATGAAAAAAATGTGCATAAAAACATCCAGAAATACATAATCACCAGGGCTCGGATTTTTCATCGCACGGTAAAATGAAAGAAAATCATGGAGTCGCTATTAAAATTGAAACTTTATTCATATTCGTACTCATACTCATTAATTTAAATAACACTAAAAGATTACACTATAAATAAAAATATGAAATGCCTCGCCATGTTTATTATATTATGGACCAAATAGTAATCAATATATGAACTTAATGTTCATATTATTGATTACTAGTAAGCTCCTATATAGTTTGTAATATCCATAGAGCATATAGCTACAAGAATTAGTGTTTCAAAATCTTGATAATGTTAATAAATTAATCTTGAGAAAGCGGCTGGCCAGCTTGATAAACGTCTATCGCAACAATATAGTATGTAAAACTGGATACGGAATTAAGTTGAAATAGTTACAGCATGATAAATATAAAAGACGAAAATTAGAGTATGAGTGAGTATGAGTATAATATGATTAAAGTTTCAATTTTAATATCGACTCCATAACTTTTTTTCATCTTACCGTGCGATCAAAAATCCGAGCCCTGATAATCACAACCGCAATTTTCAATTTAAAGCAAACAAGCATTCACTGTTTTAGTGGTGGTAGGACCCTGTGCAGGGTCCGTCCGGATCGCTACCACCATCTTATCCATTAACCACCCGCCAAGCAACATTCGCATTGTTGTGTTCCGGTGTGGGGATAAGACAACCGGTGAAATTACTAGCATAGAGGCATTCCATCTTAGTCCTCAGGGTTGGCATCGCATTTGAGGTCTTAGGATTATAGTCTTGAGAATTCAAACGTATATGGGTCTCAAATTCCACTTACCATCAAGTGCTCGTGTGCCTTCGCCTTAAAATAATAATAAAAAAAAAAAAAAATGTGATTGTCCGGTTTCGATTCCTGGGGGGTATTTCTCTCAACACAGCGCTGCGTCGATCCAAAGGTGAAGTTTATCCGGTAAGTTTGAGAAGTCCCGTCAGACTGTACAAAACACATTTTAGCGCGTGCCTTCTCAATTAGGCAGCAGGCAGGTGAGTGTAGTTCAGTGTCGTAGAAAGCTGCCTAATAAAAAGAGAGCACGCGCTAAAATATGTTTTGTACGCTCCGACGGGACTTCTTAAACTTGCCGGATAATACTTCATCTGTGAGATCGACGCAGCGCTTTGTTGAGAGAATCACCCCCCTGGCAAGAGCAACTATTCGTGTGATGAGTTTTAGATGTTTTCTATGTGAAATTTCTATATATTAAGTATGTTTGTAGTCGTCTAATACTTCAAGCTTAGAACTTAGTTTGAAACTAAGTAAATTTACGTATGATTTTTTCCTATTTTTTTTTTATATAAATTAGGTACATTACAAAAACAAATGGAACCCTTGCACTTGTAATTTATGTAACATAACATGCATAAGCGTGTATGCATGTGCATAGTTTTATTACCTTTTTGGATCTTGTATAAAGAAATAATACTACTTCAAATTGTCCGTGTTATGCATACTTGAGTGATCCATATTGACCCTTATTTATGTATACTTGGGGTTTTATTTATTAAAGCACTTTATGTATTTATTTTATCATACCCAAGGCATGAAATGATTCTAACCTTTTTGTTGCTGTTTATTTGGTTTGATGTTCAGTGCGTGAAACAAAAAATAACGTTATTGATACGCGTTCCTTTTAATAGTGAACATGACTACGTAAACATATTATAAAAATATGTTTATAGGTTATATATTTATGCAATAAGATGTTTAAGTATGTGTTTGTTTTGTAGATAAACTGTTAGATCGCTGTTACCAATTACCTGTTAAGCACTTGTTGTTTAATGTTTAATTTAAATTATAAAGTCAATAATTGTTCTTGAAACTTTTTACTGTCTATCTATTTATTATATTAGTTTATTGTATATTCACCGGTTGTCTTATCCTCACATCGGAACACAACAGTGCGAACACTGTTGCTTGGCGGGTGGTTAATGGATAAGATGGTGGTAGCGATCCGGACGGACACTGCACAGTAGTGCACAGGGTCCTACCACCACTAAAAAACTAAACTAATTTTTCAATGGCTAAATCCTTTAAAGGGATAAAGTTCGCCTTTGTACATCGCTGCTACATTTTTTTATAATTGTTATCTCTTTTGTTTGTACAGTAAGTGTTTACATACGTACAATTTTGAACCAGACCTCGTGATTGGATCGGGCACTGATTTGGAATAAACAATATTTGAACCCAAAGAGAGTGCAATTGTATGGTCTCCCCAAACTTAGGATTTGTACACAAAGTACGAAGTTCTATCCATTAAACTAGTAACGTCGTCGTAAAAAAAAAAAGTGGCAATAAGGAACTTGCATTTTTTTTCACACAATCTCTGGAAATTGCTTTAAAAGAGAGGAGTAACTATATTTGCGAAATAATTGTCGTGTATTTCTTTTTAAGATAACTGTTTGCTTTAAAAAGTCATAGAGCAGACCCCCTGCAAAAACACTCTACTTATACAAAATCGACGACAAGAATGACGTCAGAGCTGTTGTTCCATGTTTAAAATATAAGGACCTTATAAAGAAATTTGCATTTCTTTCGTAAATTACTATGTGTAAGCCAATTTCGTTGAATTAAAATATTAAGTAAATAAAATAAGGATGCCAAAATAAAAAATCTAGACGTAGAAGTTTTAAAATTATAAAAAGTTTTGATTCTGTATAAAATCTTAATAAACGGGTTTAAACTTAGTGTATTGCGTTTTAAATCGTGTCAATGAAACTCAATTCTGATTTTCATGCATATTCTCTATTCGAACTGCGCCCTCGTGTGTATTTATAACTAAAATTATCCTAGCATTAACTTTAAAGTTGACATTTTGTATCGGCATCAAGTAATAAAGATGAGTAAAATAATGAATATTAGATGTATAGGAACGTCTGTTTTAGGTATAGGTACGTGCCTCGAATAGATTTCGTTAAAGTAAAACACACGTTTTGGAATAGTAAAGGTGATTCAAAAACGAGACGTATAATTGAATCGTACGTGCTTTATCTTCAAAATTTGAAGATCGACAGATATAAATGGATACATACATAATAATTATGGTAACCTATCACAAGACTGAAGTTTGGTTTCCCACCTGATTTGTTAGTCCAAAAATACATAATTTTGTATTTTCTGATTTCATTCACTTACCAAAATTTAAAGAAATACCCAGAGAGTGCATACGTTACGTTAGGTTTGTTAGTATTTATATGTGTATAAATATTATTATGTTGATATTTATTATTGTTACTTTTACATAATTATGTCTTTGTTAGTGTTTGTTCATTATTTTATCTCTTAAATTTAGTGCATACAGTTTCCGTAAACTTTGTTTTGCACTCATGTCTACTTATTTTCCTTAATCACCCAAAGATTAGCTGGAAGAGATTTTTTAAAAGGATAAGTTCACCTTTCTACGTTTCTATTCTGTGAATAGTGTATTTGAATTTCTGTTTTTAGTACAATAAAGTGTTTTACATACGTAGTTGGGGGACTACGTTTTGGCAATATAGTGGTCTGGTAGCCTCCTCGTGAAGCGATTGGCGGAACGCCCCGGGGTTTTAGTCCGAGCAAGTTGGACATGACATGACCAGTGATCGGAATTAGGTGAGCCAAAATACGTACTCTTTGCAAGAGGACATTAATATCGAGTGGTTACGACCGGGTAAACAAATATATTCTTTCTAGAATACCGCGTGTTTGATATTTATCCGGGTATTAGTCGTAATATTAAACACACGTGTTTTTATGGGTGGTTTATGTTAATCTAAAATGTAAATGTAGCTGGATAGTTACAACTTTTAGATTAGCATACAACATCCTGTACTGTTTGTTAAAACATGGATGTGTAACATAACGACTACCCAGATAAATATCAAATAACCGGTATTCAAGACATAATATATTTTTCTACACGGTTGTAACCACTCGATATTATGTCCTCTTGCGAAGAGTACGTATTTTGGGTTACTTAATTCCGATCACCAGACATGACCCGTCGTAGGCCCTATTGGGGTAGGCAGGTAAGTTAAAGTAAATTAAACGGTTTAAAAAAAATGCATTTCTAAGTCATGAAAATTTGGAGAAATAAAATTGTTGATAGCAAAAATACACTTGAAAATCATTCCTATGTTTTGAACAGTCGGGTATAAATATAAAAAAACAAGATTTTATTTTACTAATTAACGGTGTAATTTCAATGTATAACTACACCAAATTATATCTTTGTAGAACCAAGAGTCTCTAAGATAAAGCGGACAGACAGACTGACAAATCTTTGACAAATGCATCGTTCCACAACCTATTCATTTACCAACCCACTTTTTTTTCTGTAGCAACAAATATTTTAGGATTTTTATAAAACTAACCTAACCTAACCTATAGGATTCTACACGATGGTTCTGAAATAAATCCAGAATTATTTACAGTTTTGGAAAAAAATGCTTGTTGTCAAATGATATGCTAGTGAACTGAATCATAAATCATCGTTGGTTATAAAATACAGACGGACACGGCGAAACTATAAGGGTTCCTTGTTAACTACGGAACTCTAAAAAGCGAACAAACCAAGTGTCGTAAAATGGAACTTTTAATCAGTAACGCGTAACGCCGCCGGGCAACTCCTACCTGAATTTTTATTAAACAGAGGGAAAGTTAGCCGAGTAATCCGAAATTACGTCGCGGCATTGAGAATTTTATTCCGGATGGAAATTGATAAATTATGTGCACGGCGCTTTTGTGGCTCGGTTTTATTTGAATCTAGGTGCGCAAACGTTGAATACTTGAGTACCGACATCTTTAATCTTTTACGCAACATTCATCATTTATGGAGGGAACCGAAACACCTTAATATTAGTCTAATCATGACATAGATTTGGAAAAATCGCGTCATGTACACACGTACATAACATCACGCCTTCATTCTGAGAGTGGGGTAGACAGAGCTACAGAAATGCCAACAACTCTAAAAAGATATTGTTGATAATTTCTGTAATCACATTTTGCACAATTAGGCTAAAATATTTACCAGTATATTAGTGACAGGTTGCAGGCCCATCGCTTAACAGTACTACAAGCCCTTATTCCCTTGATCGCCCCTTATGACATCAACGGGAAGACATGGAGAGGCACTATTCTAACTAGGCAACCACACGAGGCAACCACGTTAAATAAAATATTTAAATTAGTTTAATACAATCGCTTTCCTAGGATCTTTCAATGGCGGCGTTAGTATAGTATAATTTGAGCTTACACTGGAAATAATCACACGTCATATTTTTAAGTGAGTCGTTTATAGAATTAACACAAACGGTGCACTGACGTTTCGCACAAAAACGTTTCCCAAAAACATCATTCGGGCAAACCCTATTTTTTCCGAAACTGTATTTATTTCAGGATTTATTTCAGGACCATCGTGTAGAAACCTATAGGTTAGGTTAGGTTAGTTTTATAAAAGTTTTGTAAAAGTAAGCGTTTGCCCAAATGATATATTTGGGAAATGACTCAGTTTGGGAAACGTTCTCTGACCAAACATTAGTACTCGTAAACCAACACAAACAATTATTAACAACACATATTTGCCATAACTAGGAATAAGCAAGCTTCTTCACAGCTAGCACTTACCCCTAATCGTAATTTCTTTTTCCGATTCGCACTTCCAGGGCATGTAACCGGTCTAAGAACCAGTTTCAGCTGGGTATAACCGGATCTAGTATGTATTAGGCGATTTAAATGCATGCAGCATGCACCTGGCCGCCGGTGCATCGAGTAAATAGCGATATGGTATTGTAACGTGCACGTCAATGGGACCAAGCTTAAGATAGGCAGGTGGTGGTGGTTGTTTAAATTTTTATCCTTTTGCCTGCACGCTATTTGAATAAAGTTTTAAATTAACGCCATTTTCTGGCAAAGTAGAGAAAGCTAGAAGTTCAAATGTAATTGGCTCAATATTTAGGTTCATCTTTTAGATCGTTTGCGATAGATTGCGTCGACCCTCTCCTGAATAATCAATGGTATTTTAAAAATCCCTACCTTGTAAAGTTCTCCAGGATTTGACTAGTTGTCTAGAATGAAATAGGACTGTAGTTTTAGCTTGTATAATTTGGCATTAAAGTATTAAAAAAAACGGTTATAGTGGTAGAGACATAGAAAAGATAACGGAAGCAATTTCACCGTTGCAAGTTAGTGTTGCTATAAATAAAAATCGAACACAATTATTTATACTGGTTATTAAATTGATTAATATTTGCTTTGATTTAAATTATGAATATTGTACAGAATACTGATTATAGAATAAGGATTTATTTCAAAAATAAATTAAATAAGAATTTGTGAAAAGAAACAAACGCACAGAGATTAAAACAGAGACTGGATGTATTCCAATCGATGCGTTATGGTCTGAATACTATATTATTCATAATGCAAATTAAATATACGCGTTTTTGTATTATAATGTAAAGGCCCCCTTTTTGACTTAAACTTATGAATCCGCACTATTTGTTAAAAAAGCTTACCAATATTAAATCATTCCTCCCTGCGAATAATTGAACACAAACGTAATGGCGGCGTCATTCGGCCATTTTTTTCGATTCAGTCGGTGGGCCACGTGCGCGCAGTTTGTCGCAAACGCTGAACAAACGGACGGGTGTCATAACCTTATTATAATATACGCAGGGCCTTTGTGGAGTGCTCTTTGAGAGTTTTGTGCGTAAATGTGATTTTGACGTGATATGTTCTACGTTTAAGTTGGTTTTTTGGGTGAAAAGTTGGCAATGAAACGCCGCTTAAGTAGCCTACATTTGTTTGTGTCGTCGGGCTGTGTCCTTGAAATCATAATCAGAATCATTATTTTTATACCAATCATTCAATTATTTTAATATTTCTTTTTTTTTATTTGCAACTTAGGAATTAACACGAGAAACTAACATGTTTGTTAAGAACGGTTGAATCCTGACCCACCGTTATACAGTTCACTTTAGTACGGGGACCAGATAATGCTTACTTACCTTCTATTTTACTAAATATCTTTGTAATGATTACATTGATGTAATGTAAGCAGAAATATGTACATTAATGAAGTTTTTTTATACTGTAGGGACTTTTACAAGGCTGTAAAAAGATTTGCTTTGCTTCAAATAAGTAACAATATTAAAAATATATTTGTGAGTACAGTTTTATACCAAACAGCATTTTGTGTAAAATGATAATGTAAGTAATTATGAACCACGATTTTCTTTCAATTTCGATAAATTACTACAACTTGGTAGTGGGAGAAAATTTCGGGCAAATAATTGTATGTAATCTAATAAAGACCCACTTCAGCACAGTAAAATTATACATTTTACTTTCCCAAAAGTCGAGTATCCGCCATTTTTGCATGTTATGCAAATTTTTGACTTCAATTTTTTTTTTGTTTTTAATTTATTAAAATCGAAAGAAAATCGTGTTCCATAATTACTATATTATGTTCTTGTTTTAATAATCCAAATTTTCAGCGTCGTGGTACTGCCTCGGGCTCTGCTATTTCCATAAGAAATACGAAATTTTCTACGTGTTCCAAATGTTATTAATAATAAATTATAGTTGGTTGAACCTAGCAAGGCTTTTGAACATGCCTTTGCGTATAAATGGTAACGGAGCTCGTTCTCTCGCTCGTCGATTGTTGAGTTTTGTCCTAATTAAGACACAATAACAGTCAGATAAACATTTACATTCTTTTTCATCTTGATAATGTGTATAATCTCTCAATTTCCTTCAATATCCATAATCTCACGTAGCTAAATAAATACGCTTCCACAAATTCTCTATCATCGACCATTTTAGGGTTTTAGCGCAGTATTCCTAGGTTCGCAGAACTATTTAAACCCGGAGTTATTCGCGGCTGTTATCGGGATTACGATGTTTGCGGGGATTAAAGTCCAGGAGCGAGGGAGACAGCGTTTGAAATTGTAAGCTAGAAACTAATAAAAAGATGCTGGGATAAAAACAGTGTAATATTTCGTTACTTGTAACTAAAGCATAACTAGAACTACTAGCAGTGATCGCATTGTAGTGTTCCGGTGCCAAAATACATCCTATTGCAATCGTAAGGTTTGGCAAGATAAAAAATCTCAAGTAAAATTAAAATTATAATTACACGATAACATAGTTAAATAATTCATTCCATTTGAAATTCATTATAAAAAACATACTGTAACAATGAAAACAATTCAAAAATAATAATTAAGAAACTAAATATCAGTAACTAAGTGAACAAAAAAACCAAACTTACTCCGCCCGCGGCATGGTCACTATAACACTAGCTGCATTACCTCTCTGGATAGCTAGCCCAATCCTTTGAGAGAGGTAAGCACCGGCTCTGGGATCTCCAGAGGCGTCTATGAGCCGGGATGACAGGGCCTTTATGAAGTTTTTCATATCACCTGACCAGGGTCCCATGGTCTCCACTGCAAGCGCCACAAATTCGTAAACATTTAATAAAGATGAATATTACTTAGTCTTGTAAAAATTACCATTTAATATGTTTAGGATATTTCACATTTATATTAAATTGTTTGTGTGGTTGCCAGGTTAGAATAGTGCCACTCCATGTCTTCCCATGGATGTTATAAGAGGCGACTAAAGGAATAAGGGCTTGTAGTACTGTTAGGCGATGGACTTGCAACCGGTTACTAATACACTAGTAAACATCTTGGCCTGATTGTGCAAAATGTGGCTACAGAATATTAAACAGCTCTTTTTAGAGTTGTTGGTATTTCTGTAGCTCTGCCTTCCCCACTCTGGGAATGAAGGCGTGATGTAATGTATGTAAGTTTTGCTGTCGTTACCTAAAAAGCATACATTTTTACATTATTACGATGCTTAAACACAAAAACACCACAAATTGTAAACCAATACAATTTGATTTAAACCTTTAAGTAAATAGCATTTCGAATTTAAATGCTTAAAGACTCATTTTGATTTGTGGCGGTATTGTATAGAAGCAACAATGTAAATCATTCTTACTGGGCCTCTATTCAACTGCGTTATAACGATATCGTTTTTGACCTATTTCCGTATTGTCAACGTTTTGATAACTCTTATGTCATTTACAATAATGGCGACTGTGACATAAACGATTCTTAAACGTGTCAAACACGATACCGTTTTAACGCACCTGAATAGAGGCCCTGTTCAAAACATGTACTCTACCTAAAACTGACGCAAATAATGAAAAAACCTTTTAACCCTAAAATTTCACAAGAAACTTCTTGTACTTTATCAAGAACAACTAAAGGTACGTCTCCATAGCACTCAATCTTACTTAGAATGTCAGATTGACAGCGTTCACTATTAATAAAACAACTTGAAATCCTTACAAATACCTCTAATTATACTTGAAAATTTAATAGATTTGTAACAACAAAGTTAGAGATTTCATCAGCGTGGACAAATGAAGAGTTTAAATTAAGATAGCGTACAAACAAAACGCATGTAATATTAGAATGTATTGAAATAAGTAATAGATAAAAATATCAGGGGACAATCTCACATAAATTAGAATGTTCTATCCTAAACTACTTCTAGGCTTGTTCTTTTAGAGCTAGTTTTTTTTTGTGACAGTGACATAGCACATGAGCAATATCGTTCACATAACGGTATATTTCGTTAGTGTTTATAAGTTCGTTTAAATATATCTATACTTTTACATAGCGATTTGCTACAACGCAACGAAATCAAAACCAGAATAACGTTATAATACTGTTATGAATCGCGCACTGTTTGTACTTTTTTTTAAGTTAAGGGGAAGGCACGCGAGCACTCAGGCCACCTGATGATAAGTGGAATCTGAAACCCATAGACATTTGAATTCTCAAGAATATAATCCTAAGACCTCAAATGCGTTGCCAGCCCTGAGGACGAAGGTGGAATACCTCTATGCTAGTAATTTCACCGGTTGTCTTATCCCCACACCGGAACACAACAATGCGAACACTGTTGCTTGGCGGGTGGTTAATGGATAAGATGGTGGTAGCGACCCGGACGGACTTTGCACAGAGACCTACCACCACTAACTTAAATTTACTTTTAAAGACCTACGTCAAAGAATCGTACCTCGAGTCTTAATGCATTTGAGATGAGTGGCGATGAGGCCCACTGCGGTATTGTATGAACAAACCAGGCCCCTATTTCACCAAGTTACAATTGTCAACGACATATGTCTGCTGACAATTCGATATATGTCTCGGACATATGACAAGTGACCGGTGACAAGTAGACAAATTCTCAATTTTATTTCTATGGACATACATAATTATCTACAATTACAGTGTGCAACGCGTGACAATTGACCATAATTTTAATTTAAGGACAATTATGTTGTGAAACAATTGTACATTTTTCCAAGTCGACATATTTGAAAATTTGTCGGTAATTATTGACATGAGATTAGAGCTGTGTCAGGCTTGCGTTACAATTGTAGTGTTTTCATTGTTAGTTACAAAATGGCTCTCCGCGAAAGTAGTGGTAGTGACAGTGAAAGCGATTTAGATGAGTTTGCATATAGGAGAATATTATAAAGAACGAATAAATTTCTCCTTTGACGTCACTGCCTTTCCGTTCAAGGAAAAAAATCGAATCAGTAAAACCAGTTTCAGTTTATATCCACAACTATATATTTAAAATTTAAGCGGTTCTTGAGCGTACGTTCAAAAATAAGAAGCCAATTTATAATACACCATCAGTGTACTTAATTAAGTATTAAGTTTTGTAATTGGTATTTATATTTACTCGGACAAACTCGAAAACGCTCGCTTCCAAAACACACGTACTTTGAAATAAAAAATAAACACTGGCTAGTATCAATAAAATTACATTTCCTCAAACATGATCGGAAAACTTACTTTTAAAAAACGAACACGGGTAGTGTCTCATATTCACCCATCAAAATAAAAAAATAGTAACCTTGTTTCTTGCTACAGTTTTTTTAAAGTGAGAATAATTGCATACTGTCGACAAGACTGAGGAAACTATCCATACAGCCAAGCTAACCGCTCTCGTTTATTGAAAAAAATTGTGTATAGTCATGAGCAATTTGATTAAAAGAAATAAAAAATTGTTTGGACACTCCAAACTAATATAATAATTGTTGTTGAATTGTGGACTAACTACGCAGAAATGGTGGACGCCTGTCAACAATCAACATACGGTTGATTTAAACATTTAAAACATATTTAAAAATATTATAAATATTATCGGTTGTCATGACAACGTGATAATGGTGTCAGGATTTTCACAACTGTCATTTCACGACATAAAAATGACTTTTTTTAAAATTATTGTCGCACCTGTCAGCGTGGTTTAATAATGTAGAGATTTGTGAAACAACACTTATCGTGACTACTCGACAATTGTCACCTGATTATTACAATTGCAGTTTCATAAAATACAATAATCACGTAATTTAGACAATTGTCGCACTTGTCAAGCTTGGTGAAATAGGGGCCAGTTGGTGCAGTAAAGATGGTGACGTATAATTTTAGCATCATACGTGTGCTAACGTGGGGCACGTGCTAGGGATTTAATATCTATAAATAAGATGTCGATATACATAATTGTTTATAAAAAATCTCTGCTTCTCGTAAGATAAAAAAAAAAATGTCCAAAAGTCCAGTGTCATTTAATCATAGTCTTATAAAAGGTGAATAAATCACCTCATCATGAACGATACTCGTTCATGATTCAGAAGGACATATCTGGAAAAAACACATACATCGTTTACTATGAAAACATTTCAAAATAAAAATGTAATCATTAGTTTATTGTTATTATTTTAAAATGTAAAGAGAAAAAAAATGAGAATTCAAATGTCTGTGGGTCTCAGATTCCACTTACCATCAGGTGGCCTGAGTGCTCGTGTGTATTCTCCTTAAAAAAAAAAAATGTTTATTAATGTTTACTACGATTCTGATCTTGATAGTAACCTCGATATATTTTATGTCGCTAAAATATTTTGCTATATCACTTTAGTATTTGTGCCCTGAGTAAGCACACGTATCTATTTAATATATCGTTATCAATCATAATTATATCGATATGAAATTTATATCGTCATGATGAGTAACGCTATGGATCTAAGTTTTAGAAAGTTAAAAATAAACTTATAGCGAGAGAATAACAATATACCTTATCTTGTTGTTTTTTTTCTGTTTAAATAATCATGAGTGTGTAACCTTCCGTGGCCTCCTGGTAATTCCAGCGGGAGATCAGCGCTGACAAATGCCAGCATTAGTTAAGTATTTCTCTGTTATTTTGTTGATGTTTAGCCCCGTGTGGTTTCGGGGTTAAAATAGTGCCACTCCATGTCTTCCCGTGGATGTCGTAAGAGGCTATTAAGGGAATAAAGGCTTCTAGTATTGTTAGGCGATGGGCTTGCAACCTGTCACTAATACACTAGTAAACATCTCAGCCTACTCGTGCAAAATGTGGTTACAGAATTATTAACATGTCTTCTTAGAGTAGTTGGTATTTCTGTAGCTCTGCCTACCCCACTCTGGGAATGAAGGCGTGAGGTTATGTATGTATGTTGTTGATGTTTGTCACGAATAAATGTATTTCTTTATTTCGTTCTTTCTTTCTGACTAAAGAGGATTGTAAAATTACGTTTTTTGAAGATCTGGTGCCGGTGCAAAAGTATCTACCTACATTTTGACACATGCATACACAATAACATCATACCATCCCCAGAGTGGGGTAGGCAGAGCTACAGAAATACCAACTACTCTAAAAGTTTTGTTGATAATTCTGTTGCCACATTTTGCACAATCAGGCTAAGATATTTATCGGTGTATTGGTGACAGGTTGCAAGCCCATCTCTTAACAGTTCCACAAGCCTTTATTCCCTTACGACATCCACGGGAAGACATGGAGTGGTACCCACTAATTTGTACCCACGAGCGTGAATCGACCGTGCGCCGCAGTGAAGTTCTGGCTTAACAAACAGACGGCGTTGGTTTCAATCGCATGTAAAAGGTGGTTTTGTCTAACATTATTTTCATATTCAATATAATTTCTATCAGAAATACCCCAAAGTTGAAAATGGCATAGGCGCACTTTGTGTTTTTTGACACTTTTTTTTTTGTAAAAGTATGGTTACTCTGCTTTTAATACCTTCGGCGGTCGTTCCTCAAGCGTCCCAAATAGCACTTGTTATGCTTTAAATAACACAAGCTTCAAAATTTAGCCAAAACCAGTTTAAAACCCGTCGATTTCCATAAAGCCCCAAACACGAACATTTTATTTGGAACACATCTTTAAAAAAATAATTCTCATCCTGTGTCAACAATTAAGACACGTGCAATATATAGAATGATGGAGCATTATGCGTTTTATCTATTAAAAATATTTTACGTTTGATAAACACATAAAACATGGATTTATTAATGATTAAACGAACTTACCTGTACGTGAAGTTCTATCATAATTATACGAGCGCCGAGTCCGAAGAGATTAGTACCTACTATAGTTATTTATATACTTGTAGTATCGCATACTTGCTACCACTCCTGCACTTAGTTTAGAGATATAGATACTTAAAACAAGTTTTTTTTTTTTTTTTTTTAAGGGTAGGTAGGTGCTAGCTCCGCCCTGGGCAATCCGTCGCCAGTCATTTAGTTTAGAGTTTAATCTGCACCTGAAAACTTATTGATGTATTTCCGAGAAAAGCATATAGGGTTCAAAAACACTGGGAGGGGGGGATGTACTAATCTCTTCGGACTCGGCGCTCGTATAATTATGATAGAACTTCACGTACAGGTAAGTTCGTTTAATCATTAATTATACTTCGCGCCTCGTCCTCGAGATTAGTACCTACTATAGTTATTTATATACTTGTAGACCTTGAGAGTATGTGAACGGGAATATCATCAATAAGAAAATATACCAAGGTGTAAATGTGAAACAATATTTATTATGTGACCAATATACTTTTTATAAAATTAACAACTGCTAATTATATTATTTTTACAATACTTTATGCCTATACTAGCCATAAAAAGTACTAATAGATGATTATTATTATAATAGTCATAATAGCACATTTTGATTATAATGATCATAATTGTTTTATAGTAACGATCAAGTAATAACAAAAAAATGCAATCAATGTAAAACCGTACGTCATTGGTTAACGCTGCATAAATATTGATTCTGCTAAGGCAGTGTCATCATGGTTATCTATAATGGTTCTATGATAGAATCTTGCAAAGGTGGTTGAGTTTCTACTCCAGCTAGCCGTGTTACGAATGACGTCGAGGCTTACGCCTCGTGAGTGCGCGCGCGACGTGGACGCATGCCGCGTGCTGTGCGCGCCGAACACGGCTGTGTCCACACCGCACTCGCCCAGCGTGCGCTTGATCCAGCGGCTAAGCGTCTGGGACCCAACTGATTTATGAGGTTTTCTAATTCCAATGAATAGTGTGTCAGATGATCTAATTAATGAAGTTTGTTCTATGTAGCAAATAAGAGTAGAAGCTGGGCATATTGCTGGTTTTTCAGCGAAAAATGGTAAATGTAATATGGGATATTTGCATCCCGGCCTGGTTGTTTTTAAAATATCCGGTATTTTTATTGTTATGCGCTGTGAAATATTTTGAATCATACTGATTTTAATTTTAGACAAAGTCTGGATACGTTGTGCAGTTGACAGGGCTAATAAAGTGACGGTTTTAATGGTTAGTTTATCAAAAGGTAAATTATCATTAGGGTACCAGGTGTTCAATGTATCCAATACAAGATTAGTATCCCACGTAGCGTTGTATTTAGGTTGTGGTGGATTCAGTCGAAACACCCCTTTTAAAAATCTTTTTAATCTATCGTCACTAGTAAGTACTGGACCTAATACAAGGGAAAGAGCCGATCTGCATGAATTTAGTGTTCCGTATTGGCAGCCATTGTTGAATAGTTGAGTTAAGAAATAAATAACTGCTGGAACAGACGCCTCATAAATATTAATAGAATTAGTTTTGCAGAATACCCACCATTTTTTTTAAACAAACATCGTACTGTTTAATGGAGTTAGATGATAAAGATGCTAACATAATTTCTAAAGATGATTTTGGTAAGCCTCTCCTGGACAATGCGATCCGGATAATATGCCTGCCTCCAGGGTAATCGACTTCCGTATCCGCTGGGAGCTGAAATGAAACAACAAGACATTGTTTTTCGGGGAAAAAGTTATAGTTTCCGAAATAAGAAGAGACCTAAATAGTGGGTACCATGGCTGAGTTGGCCAACAGGGTACAACCATGATGCCTCGTGCTTTATCTGTAATTATTTTTCGTAAAGCTTTCAGTATTACAGAAAAAGGGGGAAAAGCATAAAAATAATAGTTTGACCACGACACGGTAAATGAATCTATGGCGAGTGCTTCTGGATCTCGGTGCCATGAAATATATGTGGCACATTTTTTGTTGATGCGACTGGCAAACAAGTCAATTTCAGGAATCCCAAATGACCGAGTGAGAACGTCAAAAGCCCAAGGAGATAACTCCCATTCTATGTCAGGGTGTGTCCTCCGTGATTCAAAATCTGCAATTATGTTGTCACTAGATTTTATATACGAGGCTACAATAAATAGTTTTTTAATTTCACACCAGTTCCAAATATCGCGTGTAATTTGTGTGAGGTGCGGGTATTGTATACCGCCCATTCTGTTTATATATGCTAATGCAGTGGAGTTGTCGATTCGTAATAGAATTTGAGAATCGAAGGAATTTCGTGCAAAAACTTTTAAAGCGATAAAGGCTGCAAGCAGCTCAAGGTAGTTTATGTGCCAAGTCCGTTCAACACTCGACCACTGACCGCTAGCAGTCTGACCATTACACGCGGCCCCCCACCCACTCGTTGAGGCGTCAGAAAAAATCTCCATTTGATAGTCATCAGTTCGTATTCTGCGGACTGAATGGTCTATATTATGTAGCCACCAGCTAAAGTCTGGTTGAAGGGAATCTGATAACGTCATGAATTGATTATAATCATCGTGATCTTTCAAGTTGAGATATTTCCAACGCTCCATCTTTTTCGTGTGTAACCACCCATATTCGATGGCTGGGCAACAGGATACAAGCGAGCCTAATAATTGCGCAAATTCCCTAATTTTACAACGTTTCAATTTTGAAAAATATTCTAGCTGTGCCCTTACTCTTAACCTTTTATCAGCAGGTAAACAGAGCTGAAGATTATGAGAATCCAAAATCATTCCTAGAAACTTGCATTTAGTTGACGGTGTTAAAACACTCTTTTGTTCGTTGATTATAAAACCAAGTGAAATTAATAACCTTTTGGTTATATCTATATTATTTAGACATTGATGATAAGAATTTCCGAATAGAAGCCAATCGTCTAAGTACAATGTCGACATGTAGCCGGCCGAACGTAATAATTTGACAATAGGTTTTGTTATTTTTGTGAAGATGTAAGGTGCGGTATTAAGACCGAACGGCAGGACAGCAAATTCGTACAGTTTACCCTCAAACAAAAATCTAAGGTACCTTCGAGATTCTTTGTGAATTTTAATCATAAAATAAGCGTCCTTAAGGTCCAGTGTAGCCATTTTGCAGTACTGTGTCACTAGTTTAACCGCAGTTCTTAGGTCTTCTAATTTAAAGTGGTCTATCTTAATAAAAGTATTAAGATTTTTTAAATTTAATATGAATCGCATCTTACCGTTAGGTTTCGGTATTAAAAAAATACCCGACAAAAATTGATTGTTACAAGGTAAACATTCCGATATCGCACCTATATTAAGTAGGTTATTTATGACTTTTAAATAATGTGTTCTTTCACTATTGGTGTAACTAGGATTTGTAGGTTGTGTATGTTGTACTACCGGTGATGCAAACTGAATTTTGTAGCCTTCCACCCAGGAGAGTACAGTATGGTCATTGGTAATGAGGCTCCATTGATAATAGAACTGAGATAAGCGGCCGGCATACTTAACTGTGTCTATCGGCGACGAGGGTACGTCGCGGGATGAACTTGCGATGACATCCTCGATGAGCGCGCATGCGGCGGTCTGTGCGGCGGTGGGGGGTGGTACGGCGGGGGGTGGTGCGGCGCGCGCGCTGCGGCAGGCTCGCGGCTCCGCGGCGCTTGCGGCGCCGGCCCCGCTGGCAGCCTGCGCGCCACGGGGGGAGGCCTGCGGTTTAAAAAAAGCCTTGGTCCTGGTCCTTGGTATTTAGTATTGGAGCTTAATTCAGCTTTTAGTTCAACGCCTGACTTATTTACCGCCCTCGCCGACTTTAATGTCTCAGACAAATTTTCACCGAATAAATATGAGTCAATCTTAGTATTTTTTATATGCTCCTTCAAGTCATTCTTCAAACCAAATAAAATGAAATTTCTTCTAGTGACTGAATCGGCGTGTTGTAAGTCACACAAAAGTCTACCGATGTCCATTAATTTCTGTAAAAGTTCATGGTTTCTCGGTTTTGAATTCAATTCGTTATTTATGATGTAGCTTAAACAAGCTATTGCACTTGATAATTGTTTTTGCTTTCCTTCGATTCCCTTATCACGTTTCATGGCGGCCTCGCCACCTGCAGCTTTAATTTCCGGGTTCATCTTAGGAGCATTTAATTGAACACAATTGGTCGGTAATAAGTATTTGGAAATTAATTCCTTACGAATATCTTTACTTAGACCCTCTTGAGCTATGTGCAAAAGACGACTTGATAGCTCGTTGCGAATTTCCGGTCCAAATTTTTCATTGCACGATGGGTCAATGCCTAGAATTTCTAGGGCCTCGGTGTCCAAGTCATCTAAGTCTTTAGATTGCTCCGCGGGAGCTTCCTCAATCGAGGTGCTAGGGCCTGGCTGAGGGTCAATCCGCTGGGGTTCCGTGGCTTCAATATTAATATTGTAATCCTCTGGCCATGGTATTAACCAATCATCTGGTCGTAACGCGGGGGTGTCTGTGAAATATCATAGACCAATTAACGCGTTGTTGCAAAAAAATAAAATAAAAGGTTAAATCATTTAGGTTAGGTTACAATCCCCATTGGAAGGAACGCAAACCTTTATTTAATGCGTCGAATCAGTCCCAGCGACTGTTCAGGTTGCATAGAAACATCGACACGTAAATACGTGAATACATTTTATAACTTAATAGTTTTACATCGGGTACCTACCCGTGCCACGGTCCTGGTCGGCAATCATGATGTTTTCCTCGGCAGTTGTGATGTTTTCCTCGGCATCAGGTGTTTCTAACTCATTATTCCGCTCGTTATTGCCACTATTTTGACGCTCACAAATTTTACGTTCTAACTTTTTTATTTTATTTTTATAATGCTCAATATCGCCTGACTTTGAACGTTTACGTTTTGGCATGATGTATGGAGAAGAGAAGAATTTATGCGAGAACAATCAATACGTGTTGAGTGGTTGAGCACTTAAATGCGAATGACTGGCGACGGATTGCCCAGGGCGGAGCTAGCACCTACCTACCCTTAAAAAAAAAAAAAAAAAACTTGTTTTAAGTATCTATATCTCTAAACTAAGTGCAGGAGTGGTAGCAAGTATGCGATACTACAAGTATATAAATAACTATAGTAGGTACTAATCTCGAGGACGAGGCGCGAAGTATAATGGATATTTTACTCAAAAAACTGTGCCAAAAAGCCCCATTTTACGGTACACTATGTAATTCCGAATTGATCAAAATCCCGAATTTTCATAATTCCGAACGCAATGTTGTGTTAGAAGACTATTTTTTGGTATCGCTAATAAACCAAACCTTACCTAACCTACGCATAGCAATTAAAACATGTATTCAAACTAAAATATCTCTAGCTAACATAGCATTCGGGAAAACAAAATCTTTTTTTTTTTTATGGAATAGGAGGCAAACGATCTGACGGATCGCCTGATAGTAAGCGAATACCGTCACCCATAAACACCTGCAGCACCAGAGGAGTTACAGCTGCGTTGCCGGCCTTTCAAATGATATAAGATAAAATAAACTGAATTTTATTGTGTTCCCAGATAAAATATTGTCCATTAATCGATATAGAGGGTATTTTTTTAATAGGTGCACAAATCTTAACATTTGCTTCGCTATTGTTAATCAATAACACATGTGTTATTTTTACCCTACCTTTAAAAATATTAGAGATATTGCCGATTCAATGATTCCACTAACATAACGATATTCATGGACCCTCTAATGCAGGGGTGCGAGGAGAGGGGAGTGTTGTTAAGTAAGTTAATAATTGAAATTTCAAATTAAGAATATCAGTAGGAGAGGGGCTTGTTGTCTGATAAGCTGTACATGAAATTTCAAATTTCGAATATCAATACAGTGTATCGCATACCTACAGCTTGACAACCCATGTCATCATTACTAGTGTGACTTTATATCCACACGAGAAGGTAAAAGAGATATAATTTACAACAAAAAAAAAATTTTAACTCCTTTTATTGTCGTAATATATTATATTAACGATACAAAATCATATGTTAAAATTTGTGCACTGATAAAAAAAATACCCTGTATAAAAAAAACAGGTTAAAAGACGCTAAGATACCGACGATGAACAAGAAACTTCCAAGTTAAACTCAGGTAAAGCCTTCATAAGTGCCTTGGGAGTTGAGAAGGGTTACTTGTTTCATTCTTTTCAATTTATCAATTTACAAGTTCATCGTATTGGCCCGAAGAATTTTTTTGGTATGAGGTTGATAAATTGTCGATACCGAATATTTTAAGCCTTACTCATACTCATTCATTGATAATACTCAAAAATATTATGCGTCAAAATATTACAATTTCATTCCCAATTTGGTCCCAAGATACAGGCCCTGCCTAGTTTGGGTCCCACCGAAAACGCTTAACTTGTAAAAAAAAACAAATAATTCCTTAGTGCTTAAATATGTATAATAATTCTATAGAATAGAACATAATTAAATAAATAAATTGTAAATATCAATAATTTCATAATTTTAACTAGTTATTCGTCATCTGCTTTCGTGTTTTAACTAATGTTAAAACACGAAGGCACATTCATCTCGTAAAATTCAGAAATTTCGTAAGAGGCATTTTGACAAAGCTATTTTTTTATTATCTGTAAAATGAAATTATATTTGTGAATTGTACCTATTGAATTATAAATAGAAAAAATAAATATAGGAGCTCCGTCGGCACTGTCTAATTGATGTGTATTTTTAATAATGTTTTGAGAATATCAATATATGTTAATGTGACTCTGCCTCCGAAGCCAGCGGTCCTGGGTTCAAATCCCGGTAAGGGCAGATATTTGTGTGATGAGCGCAAATATTTGTTGCTGAGTCTTGGATGTTTTCTTTATATATTTAAGTGTGTATTTCTCTATTTAACAACTAAACGGAAAAGGTGCTATAATAAAGTGTTTTACCTATACCTACTATTTTTTTATGTTAAGGAGAAGGCACACGAGCACTCAAGCCACCTGATGGTAAGTGGAATCTGAGACCCATAGACATTTGAGTTCTCAAGACTATAAGACTAAGATCTCAAATGCGTTGCCAACCCTGAGGACTAAGATGGAATGCCTCTATGCTAGTAATTTCGCCGGTTGTCTTATTCCCACAGCGGAACACAACAATGCGAACACTGTTGCTTGGCGGGTGGTTAATGGATAAGATGGTGGTAGCGATCCGGACGGACCCTGCACGGGGTCCTACCACCACTGGATGCGAGAAGCACAATCTCATGCAGTGTCGTGGAGATACTTCGGGAAGGCTTATGTCCAGCAGTGGAGTTCGGCTAAAAGCCGTTAAAGTGCACTTACTGTGGCAACTTTCAACGGCAATTTATAGCCAGCAACAATAGCCATCTCACTCTAATACTGTGTAATAGAATGAGACGTCCATTGTTTGCGGGTTTTTTTTTTTTCGGAAATTGCCCTCGTGCATGTTTAAAAGCTAAAGCTGAAAATTTTAAAGAATTGCAAAGAATCCCTAAGGTTAAATACACCAGTACTCGACAATGGACCAATGTTCGACACTGATTCTTACTCAAAGAAGATAAGAGTTATTCATTTGGTTTGCAACAATCAATTTATAACCCTATGATCTTAGAATTAAAAGCTTCTGTCGATTATTGGTGCATGTCAGCTAGAAGTGTCGAACATTGGTGTTGTTACCTTATTTAAAAATCTCAAATTAAATCGCATCAGTTGTAGTTTTTGGCGATGTGTTGTACAAGCAGTGTTAAGTATATTACTAATGATCATACTGGTTGTTTCAGATTCATGTCATGTGCTGATTACAAACGCTATGCTAAGTTTACGTAAGTGTTAGAATAAACATTACTTTAAATTGGATTTGAAGAAAATATATCATAAAAACGTGGATTGAACGTTTTTAAAAACGTCCTAAAAATTATAGTGTTTTTAGGTTATGATTATTGTGATAAAATCTGCCAAATCAGAGGCAGTAAAAGTGACAGCGCTTTAGCAGTAACATAATCTCTATCCAGGGGCTCTAGCCAAGATGCAAACGCTCCTAACGTTTTTCCTTTCTATCGCTCAAAATGTATGGGATGACATTCTCGTGCGTTTCGATAAACCACGCGGTCTACTGTCATCCTATACATTTTGAGCGGTAGAAAAGAAAAACGTTAGGAGCCTTTGCATCTTGGCTAGGGCCCCTGTATCTACACTGCCTGAAACATAATGTGTTGATACTTTTTAGAATAACCTAAGAAAGTTCATCCGATCCTAAAAGTCTAAAAAATTATATATTCTCTTTAGCCTTACAATTTAGACTTGTTCTATCCTCTAGCTTTTACTAAAATTTCATTTGAAACAAGTCCTAAAGAAGTTTCCACTTTAATTAAAGTAAATGCTATAAAACTACAATGGGAGCGTAAAAACTTATTATTTGTTAGATCTTCGAGACGAGCCCAGACTTAGGTCAGTGGCTGCAAAACTAAAAGTCGGAGAACTAATAACAAGCCAAATTATCGTGTCTAACAACTTAGAATATGTTTTAAAAGAGGTTAGGTTATGTTTGAAATTCAAAAAGTAAATATACATTTGTTAGTCGCCAATATGAATATTTATTTATAAAGAGGGGGTACATAATACGTGTTAATGGTGGTAAAAAAGGAAAAAAAACCCTCCACCAAACTAGATGTATAAAATTAGGCTCGTTTAGCTATCTATTTTATTTATCTGTGTTATACAATTAAATCGTTATCTTATATTTATAAAAATGAATCCCTAGTTCCCTTGGTAACGGTATCACGCGTGGACGGCTGTACTGATTTCGCTAATTATGTTTGTCAGGAGAAGGTTCTTATAAAAGAAATCGGGCAAGAGCATGTCGGACCATGCACAGTGTAGGGTTCCGAAGCAGTTAAGTGCTTAGTCTTAGTAAAAACATAAAAAATTACAAGTAATAACTTATTTTCTATTTAAAGTCATATTTTGGTGTCGTTTTTGATGATTTTATTAGGTATAAACAGTTTAATCGCCTGAATCTCAAGAACCAATGTTGCCTACTTAGTCGTGATAGTTTTCCTTTTAAATTTGTTATAATTATGCGCTTTCATCTAAAATTTTTAATATTTGACACTTACAAAAATTAGCGCTGTAAAGCTTAATATTTCATAAACGAATCCCTTGATCAAAAATTGTTTTATAAAGCCATAGTATTTTTAAAATACCTATTCAATGGCACCCCACACTATGGGATAGACGAGAAAAAAAAATAGATCCCCACTTTGCGTGAACGGGAGGATCCGTAAAATATTATTTTTACAACCTTTTATTATACCACTTTATTGGCGTGACTAATATGTATATTTATGGAAAATTACAGCTTTCTAGTACTAAGAGTCTCTGCGCTAGGCTGCGGACGGACAGACAGACGGACATGGTGAAACTATAAGGGTTCCTAGTTTGACTACGAAATTTGAAGCGGTGCAAAGCCGCTGGCGGGATGCTAGTTTAAAATAAAATACACAAAACCAATCATATGTTATCAATTACCAATGAATTTAAACATGATGAGTTACAAATATTTTTTAATAATTTCTTTTATAATGTTGTTCCTTTAACTGTGCTGTAAGATCTTGCTACTGGTCCTCTTTTATGATTCTAGTATAATCGTATTTTAGATCAACGGAAAGTACTCTTTGGATTTTGAGAGTTGCGAGTGTCAAAGTTGCGTTAACCTAAAAACTTGACTTTACTGCAACTCAGTGATTGAACAAAAAATTTGATACCGAATACGTACGCGATACGTGTTTGTGAGAAAAAAAGTCTTGATGGTCAGAGTCAGTCAAATAAAAAGACGAACAACGAAGCGATCCTATAAAGATCCCTTTTTAGGGTTCCGTAGTCAATCTAGGAACCCTTATAGTTATACATATTAGTCACGCCAACAAAATGGTAAAATAAATTCTTGTTTTTTTATTTTTAGTGTAACTTCCCTACACGTAACATGGGGATGTATTTTTTTTCCTCGTCTACCCCATAGGTTGGGATGTCGTTGGATAGGTATTTTTAAAAATATTATGGGTTTGTGAACACATTTTTTCGATTAAGGGATCCGTATATGAAATATTAGGCTTTAAAGTGCTATTTTTGTTAGAGTCAAGTGAAACAGCCATAACTACAAATACTGAAAATCTTTAATGAAAGGGTATATAATGAATTTAAAAGGAAAACTATCGTGACATTAGACATCATTAGTTCTTCTTAGATGACACCAAATGACTTTAAATATAAAATTAGTTATTACTTGTTGTTTTTTTTATGTTTGTAGTAGTTAACGGCTTCGGAACCCTACACTGAGCATGGTCCAACATGCTCTTGCCCGGTTTTTCGTTGAGGTGCGGAACCTTAAAAAACGCCAGTTTACCCATGTAAACGCGTCCAAGGTACACTCGAACATACCTGCTCATAGGCGTGAACCAACGTACAGTCGCACTCGATGGAAATGGCGCGCCGGAAGCAGAGCCGGGGGCGGAAATCGAGTGGGTCACGTTACTCTCGGGTGCTCGAAAATTTAACAATCAATCAGACATGGCGTCCAGGGCCTTGGGTCTGGGCTGGCTTCCATTTTGGATTTAATAACCTTGAAAATACAGCGGAAGATGTTGCAATTAAATCGAAATTGAGTCGATTAATTATTAACCTACGCATGTATATTTACATTATAAGTACGATCGAAGTATGTTAAAGTTTTTTCATGTTTTTTTTTGCTTACTCCAGTCATTGCCATATATTTATTTAAATTTATTTGCACAACACAATAATGTACAAATTGCGGACTTAATGCCCATGTACTTAAAAAACTTTTAGGGATTTATTTTTCTAAAACATTTAGAGTTCTATTTTAATTTAAAAACTTTCAAACGAAACACAATACGAAAATGATATTAAGGGAAACGCCAGAAAAAAGCGAGTCAAGGCCATTGGCCCTCAAGTATTTATTTATCTTAAATGTTTCTTTATTTAGTACTTAAAGCCTATAAGCTTAGTTATTAGCAGAGCCCGGAATTTTCGTAGCAATTTTTAGGTGTCATAGGAACTCCTCGTTTATCGACACGCTAGCCTAGTTGGGAGTGACCCTGCCTTCGAAGCTAGGGGTCCTGGGTTCAAATCCCGGTAAGGGCAAATATTTGTGTGATGAGCACGAGTATTTGTTCCTGAGTCTTGGATGTTTTCTATGTATTTAAGTATATATTTCTCTATATAAGTAAGTTTATCGTTGTCTAGTACCCATAGCACAAGCCTATTTAGGGCTTAATTTGGGACTAGGTCAATTTGTGTGACATTGTCCCGTGATATTATTATTATTATTATTATTATTATCGACTTCCAATAATTATACATATTTTATCGATACATTATAGAACACAACACAACATATCAATGAAGATTAAAAATAAACGTAAACAACAGGCGGTCTTATCGCTAAACAGCGATCGCTTTTAGTTAAATTTTGAGTGGCTGAAAATGTTAAATAGAGATTTGCAATGAAAAGTTAATAGTTAACAATTCTACATTCAAACAGTTCAGTTTAGTGTTTTAACATTTATCAATTTCATGTTCAAAGACAGTTTTAGTGCTTACAAGTTAGTGTTTTATTATTAGTTTCTCTATGAAAGAAGTAGATAGTCATAATTTCATCTTTTCTTGAAGAGATCGCTCATTCGCAATAATATTGTATGTTGTTTACTTGTACTTGTAATCATATAAAAAAAAATGTATTCTGTATTTATCGATATATATGTATATCGGAAGTCGATAGACGAGAAGTCCCTATGACAGCTTAAGAGTGCTACGAAAATTCCGGGCTCTGGTTATTAGCTATCATGTGTAAGATTAACAACTAGTATTAATTTATAAATAACGAACCTCAAGAAGCTCACGGGGTTTTAGCTTCACACACTTCTGTCAAATCCTACAATTAATCAACAAAAGTTACCTAACTCAATACCCTATTTGACTGACTTACCCACCTAAATGCCCCATTTAGTACTCAAACAAAACAAATCACTCACCCACGTCCTGAAAGTCCACTTACCGAATGCGACTAACAAATCCCCATCTTAGACAATTACCAAAGTTGCCGGAATCGATTATCCGTCGCATAATATATTCACCGGCATCCATCATCTCAGGATATCTGTCCCCTGAGGCGGACTGCTTGCCGACAGCGATTTAGACGTGAATTAGTTTAAATATTGATTAACTGTAAGTGGTATGCTTAGGCCATAGTTGTACCTATAGTTAGGATGTTATGTAAATAAATGTATTTTGCTAGCAGCTTGTTTATGTTTTCTACTTTGACCGGGTAAAGTTCGTTAAAATTGTTTTTTGCTACTGCGATTCTCATGCATGCTTTAATTCAAATCAAATGAAATCAAATCAAATCAAATAAATTTATTTCGGACTATACATCCATAGGGTTAGTAAATACAGCGGCTTATTATTAGGGTTAGTGATACACGAAACACCATAAAAATTAAAATCTGCGAGCTTGAGTAGCTGGTGGCACGTGTCGCTGCAGTAGCGGCGCGTCCCAGCGCCGCGCCAGCGTGCTCAGGATGCAGTTAATTAGTAAAATTGCTTTTTATTATGTGCTTATCGGTGAAAGCAATTTATTTTCGATAAATAAATTGTAGCTTAACACATTTCGAGTTTTTTCTGTTCTCTCTGAAACGGAATTTTTCGGAATGAAATGTATCTTAATAATTATTTTGTGATGATAAATCTACATCGTTGTGAATAAAACCTTTGTTGCTCCATTTTACAGTCAAATAAGGACCAACAAAACCAGAAAATAACATTAAAATAGATTGAAAATTAAAAATGAAGCAAGTACAAAGAAACTGAGCAAAATAAAAAATAAATAAGCCATAAATAAAAAAATAAATATCAGGGGACAATCTCACACAACTTGATGTAGTCCCAAACTAAGCTCTAGGCTTGTTCTATGGGTACTAGACAACGATAAATTATATAGAGAAATACATACTTAAATACATAGAAAACTTTCAAGACTCAGAAACAAATATTTACGCTCATCACATAAATATCTGCCCTTACCGGGATTTGAATCCAGGATCGCTGGCATCAGAGGCAGGGTCACTCCGAACTAGGCCAACGTGTCGTCAAAATAACCCAAAAATACCTCTAATTATATCAGAAACCACTGGGCTTGACTTGTTTACCGTACCTCGACGCAGCGCTTCGAATAACGTTCAAAAAATATGTACGAGCAAAGCACACACCTAATGAAGACTAAAATATTTGCCGACTCGCGCTCCGATGCGCGCGTTACGAGAAACATCGAATTTTCCCTCTGATTGCTACATAGGTGTTGAGGAATTTTCGTTTTAAGATTCTTTCGGTATTCATTTTTGGAGGGTTGAACGTGTGTTGAGCGTATTTCATTCTGTTACTATCTTAATGGCATCGGTGTAAGAATAAGAAACACTTTATTGTGCTTAAATATAAAACACCCGTGTGGTTGCTGGGTTAGAATAGTGCCATTCCATGTCTTCCCATGGATGTCGTAAAAGGTGACTAAGGGAATAAAGGCTTGTAGTACTGTTAGGCGATGGGCTTGCAACCTGTCACTAATACACTGGTAAACATCTTAGCCTACTTGTGCAAAATGTGGTTACAGAATTATCAACAAGTCTTTTTAGAGTTGTTGGTAATTCTTTAGCTCTGCCTACCCCACTCTGGGAATGAAGGCGTGATGTCATGTATGTATGTATGTAAATATAAAAAATAAATATAAAACTTTATTGCTAAATGTGAGAACCTGTAATTGACTATGTTTTGTTAATATAGTTTCTATTTTTTTTGTAAAGCTGTTCTATCTCGGTGGTTTACGTCAATTCCATACATTTGTCTATCGAAATATAATCGCTCACGATTGTTGACTGCAACTTGTCTAGCTCACCTGTGTAGTGAAGGTAAAAAGTAAACCCTTAGCGGCATGCTTGCATGTCCATCCCACTATTAACGAAGGTATTTCTTTGGACTGATTACATTATGCAACTTTAAATTTGGCGTTATGTTAGACTACATTACATATTATTTTGTTAGTATATTTGCATTTTGAGAATTATTAATCAATTATTTTTATATAATAGTTTTGTGGGGTGGCGTCATACATACTTATTATAATGGTTTTGAAAAAATAATTGAATTACTCGTAATCAAAACGCACCTCTATCCCCTTGACTTAAAGTTATACATTGTGTCACACGGCCTTGAATTTCTCGGTCATATAAAATCTAACAATGGACTTATTTCTTATACCGAGACATGTACCCCGTAATATATGGATTACGACTTCCTCAGCAGTAAATGTCGCATCTTAAATTACTGACTGAATTATCCGAAACGCTTTGTGTGAGGTATGGGCGCCATGTTCCTTTTGGAGATTGGATTTGAGCCCTTGAGCTGTAAATGTGGGTTATCTGATGTGATAATTGGTACAAACACTGGTATGCTCAGAAAACAGTGTTTTTTTTGTTTTACAAGTGTTTATCCAGTGTGTAAAAATAAATATTCATATTTTGTTGTCCGTTGGTTTACTTTGATTTATTGTTTAAAGAGTTTAAATACATTTGAGTACTTCTTATAAAATAAGCTTATGTTAACACGTTTTACAATTCTTACCTTACAAGGTTAGCAGTTAACGATTATGAGATATCGTCTTTAACGGTACATCGTAACTGCTTCCCAAGATCCGACCTACTTTGAAACTAAATTAGCCATTTACACAATGATTATTAAACTCGTTGGTGCGCACAATGTACTTCGTCAAATTTTAAATTAGGAATTGTTTTGATTTTCGCGTACAGGCACAAAATAATGATTTTAATTTAGAGCGCTTTTTTATGACTGAGTCTTTATTATACTTTGTTTTGATCAATATAACTTTGATATATAAAGCTGACGAGTTTGTTTGTTTGTTTGCTTGTACGTGCTAATCTCAGGAACTACTGAACTGATTTAGATGAAATTTGGTATGGAGATAACTAAGGTCCCGGGAAAGGACATAGAGAAAAAAATTATCGGAAAATTCAATTATTCCCGAGAGAAAAGTGATAAACGAGGTATTTGATATAATATAGACGACACTATCAGATTGTGATTTAATAGTGTCGTCTACATATATATAGGGGGAGGAGCGGAAAACTAGTTCAACGCTTACAAAGTTGCAGGCGTCTTCTATTTATAATAATAATTGACTACAACAAAAATTGGCACTTTAAAGCTTTATATTTTATAAACGGATTACTTAATCGAATAATTGTTTTCATAAACCCATAATATTTTTGAAATACCTATCCAACGACACCCCACACTGTGGGGTGGACGAGAAAAAAAAAACATCCATACGGAAGCCTAAAAATCTATTGATAACGACACTTTGGCCTAGTTGGGAGTGAACCTGCCTCTGAAGCCAGCGGTCCTGGGTTCAAATCCCGGTAAGGGCAGATATTTGTGTGATGAGCGCGAATATTTGTTCCTGAGTCTTGGATGTTTTCTATGTATTTAACTAATTATATTTCTCTATTTAAGTATGTTTATCGTTGTCTAGTACCCATAGTACAAGCCTAGAGCTTAGTTTGGGATTAGGTCAATTTGTGTGACATTGTCCCCTGATATTTATTTATTTATAAGGATGTTGATAGAAGAGTAAAGCACTAGCGAAAGTGCATTCTTGCTCCCGTCTAACAGGGGTTTCCTGATGATCTAGTTGATAGATTGTTGACAGAACTCATTTTATTTTGACAGATATTATATTTATTACTTAGAAGGTTGATTGATTAATTATTGCAGAAACAGTTTCTTTTTCGTATTATGTAACATCAGTGGCCCTAGCCAAGATGCAAACGCTCCTAAAGTTTTTCTTTTCTATCGCTCAAAATGTATGAGATGACAGTCTCGTGCGTTTCGATAAACCACATGGTCGACTGTCATCCCATACATTTTGAGCGATAGAAAAGAAAAACGTTAGGAGCGTTTGCATCTTGGGTAGGGCCACTGAGTCGGTAAGTAATTCGTTATGCTTTATTATATGTTCTTATAAGTAAACCAATTATTTCTGGCGTATGCAGACGCCTAAAAAGGATGGTAAATAGGTTCGTGGAACAGGTCCGTCGATCGATCGATCGATTTAATACAATATTGAGTAGCGGCCGTAAGAACGTTTACTATAAGGTTCTTATCTAACGAAGTTCCTATTTATTTTGCCATGAGGTGACCCTGTACGATGATTGGTGTACTCAAAAAAAACTCAACCTAACCTAAGCTATATGTATATATTTGCTTTCAATCTATAACGGTTCATGGTACGTAACTACATTTAAAAAATACTTAGATTAGTACAACAACATCATTTGAAATAACCTTAATTATTTCAATATTTTCATAATTTATTCAAAATCTGATAAACTGGGAAGTAATTTAAATTATACTTAATAATATTTCTAAAGTACAAATTACATCTGAAAAGCTACCGAAATCAAACCTGTCTTGATGCACATGCACTTTTTTTTTTATGTTAATGATAAGGCACACTAGCACTCAGGCCACCTGATGGTAAGTGGAATCTGAGAACCATAGACATTTGAATTCTCAATACTATTATAGTATTGAGAATTCTTAGGATTACCTAAGACCTCAAATGCGTTGCCAACCCTGAGGACTAAGACGGAATGCCTCTATGCTAGTAATTTCACCGGTTGTCTTATCCCCACCCCGGAACACAACAATGCGAACACTGTTGCTTGGAATACTTAAACTTGTATCACATATACACCGTTTTCATTTAAAAATCAATCCGATTGCAATCACGTTTATAACTTAATCTTTATAAAATAACGAGACCTTATTTAATGTCTACTTCAACCCTTCTTTCTTCACACTAACCTATATTTAGCACTTTGACAAAACTGGTACATCACCAAGTACTAAAAATCTTTTTTAAACCTGTTCACTCTCGAAGGCTCTCGAACGCGCCGGAAGCGACGCTATGTAATAAAAGCCTCCTTTGTCTACGCCCTCGATTGGAGTACAGCCTCCCGATGGCAGGATGTGTGACGATCAAGGGCTTTTGAAATACTTTACCTGACATTATAATTTGGTTGGATTATAATTTAATTCGGGTGCGCCAAAGTTCGTATAAAATTGCAAATTAGATTATTGGAACTCCGAAAATGTATCTCATACCATTCTACATCTTAATGATCTCCCTTCATTACCAATATTAATCAATGCATCTGTTTATTTATAGGATTTTAAAAATATTTAACTGGTAAATAAGGTAAGGTTCCCTTCGAAGCTAGGGGTCCTAGGTTCAAATCCCGGTAAAGGCAGATATTTGTATGATGAGCACTAGTATTTGTTCCTGAGTCTTGGATATGTTCTATGTATTTAAGTATGTATTTCTCTATATAAGTAAGTTTATCGTTGTCAAGTACCCATAGTACAAGCCTAGAGCTTAGTTTGGGACTAGGCCCATTTTCGGCGTTGTTTTTTTTAGTTGTGTTTATTTGTAACACGTTATGTACATATACGTTAAGCTCCCGCTGCTACTTGATACTTGGGATCGATTTCTGGTTAAGGCAAATAATTCAAAAATTAGTATCAGGGGGGTGATTCTCTCAACACAGCACTGCTTCGAGTGTTAGAGAATTGTTGGAGATCGACCAATTAGTATGTTAAATAGCATATTCGCAAAACACGATATTCGCAAAACATGATATTCGCAAAACATCATTATTAACAAGACATCAATTAGACAGTGTCGACGGAACTCCGCTACCGCGGAGCTCCTATTTCTGGGTGGTTTGGCCCTCCGGGCCTGCTGTAAAACTAACATAACCTAAACCTACCGACGATTCTATAACCTAATTCCACTATTAGCAAATATCCTGTTTTGCGAATATCATGTTTTGCGAATATCGTGTTTTGCGAATATCGTGTTTTGCGAATATCGTGTTTTGCGAATATCGTGTTTTGCCAATATCATGTTTTACTAATATCATGTTTTGCGAATATCATGTTTTGTGAAGTATGGATCTCCAAGGGGAAGTTTTATCTGGCAAGTTTAAGTAGTCCCGTCAGAGAGTGCAAAACACAATTTAGGGCGTGCCTTCTTAATTAGGCAGCTTTATACACTGAATTCAACTCACCTGCCTGCTGCCTAATTGAAAAGGCACGCGCTAAAATGTGTTTTGTACGCTCTGACGGGACTTCTTAAACTTGTCGGATAAAACTTCGCCTTTGAGATCGATGCAGCGCTGTGTTGAGAGAATTACCCCCCAGTAATTTGTAACTGAGTCTTAGAAATTTTCTATTATTTGAGTAAGTATAGTATTAAACTACTGTTTGATATTATCATGTTCGTTTGGTACATCTTTCGGCTTCACTCGGGCGCCACAGACCTGACTCCTATGGTTCTGGTAGAATATCAGGTCTGCTGTCCCTGCAGCATTCTGCTGAGTCAGCGCCATTTCACAGCATAACACGTGGCTCGCTTGCTATATATAACATAATGTTTATTTAAAGTCTCTTGTTTAATTTTCTTTTTTGATGTTTTATTTAAGAGCTTGTGTTTGTGTTTATGTTGAATAAAGTTTTTTCTATCTATCTAACTATATATTTTTGTGCGTTTAATCTGTGTTTTGTTATGTTATGTCAATGTCATGAATAAATGTTATTTTTCTTTCTTTCTCCTGGAATCTGAGACCCATAGACATTAGAATTCTCAAGACTATAATCCTAAAACCTTAAATGCGTTGCCAACACTGAGGACTAAGATGGAATGCCTCTATGCTAGTAATTTTACCTGTTTTTTCTAGTACTTCATTCGTTTTCTGGTACAGTCGAGTTCAAAAGTATGTATACACTTTAGTACCTTGTCTATTTAACGTCATGTTTAAACTGCCATATGAAATTATCCAAGCGATTAAAGTGACAAGGTACTAAAGTGTATACATACTTTTGAACTTGACTGTACCTATAGTACAAGCCTAGAGCTTAATTAGGGACTAGGTTGTGTGTGAGATTGTCCTGACTAATTTACAAAGGTCAGAAACTCCTGTATTTTCTTATACTAATTTATCCTTATTTTGTCAGCATGTACATGTTAAAGCGACAGAGGACCAAAGTGTTCAGCGAATCGAAGTCGGTGCTACAACGTTAGAGCGACCTCCATACATTACGTTTCAAAGGAAAAGCCAAATTATACTAACGGTGTATTTGGGGAATTGGGGAGAGAAGGGAGTGCTTAAAGTATTTGTACTTCGTATACTAGGTGTAACAGGCTTTTTCTGTGCTTATATATTTAACTATGAGTTTATTGTTGTACGGTAATATAAAACGAGTGGGATCTTTAAACACATTTATATTATCTGAACTTTATTAAAATAGTAACTCGCCCCGAATAGAGGTCTCGCGCTTTTCCACTGTAATCCTCTAATCTTCTACCAAATATATATATAAAAGAGTCTAAAAATTCGATTCCCCAAATCCAGTAGCCCACCAGACGTTTACCACAAAGCGCTAGATTCAAAACTACATTTAATTTTAAATTTCACATTTTTTATTTTTTTTTAAATCCACCTTAGTAACCCATAATCTAAAAAAACACCATCTCTTACGGTTCAAAAAGTACAGCTTTTTACTATAAGGACAAACGGACGGACGGACTGACATCGAAGGCTTAGTGATTTCGGGCATGAAACCCTAAATACTAACGACTTTATAAATTCAAGTATTTAATAACAAGTATAAATACTCGTACAAAACACTCAAACTTCGAGCCTGGTGAAATTATTTTAAAATTTTCAGCCCATGTTATAATATTAAATTAAGTACTGCGGTAAACGGCTGGGTCTCTCGGGACGGATCCACTACGAGTATAAATATCACTAGTAGGTTACATGTTGTGTAATTCAATTGGTCAGTTATGTTACGTTTTGATGACTGTTTAATGCAAATTTTGAGGAAGTGGTTATTTTAACAGGAGGAAAAACATGAGAGTATTTCAAGGGACGATAATTATTAATTGCATAGTAACTAAGGCTCTGTTTCAATTTGTTTAGCCAATGTTACCTCGGTGTCGCAATAATATATAGTGTCTAATGTTGTATAGATTCGGAACCCTTTATGCGCGAGTTTAACTTACCCTTGGCTGTTTTTATAACACTGCAGTATAACTGTAATGTTATTTTCGACAAACCCTGCTCCAAAGAAGCCTTTTCATTTATTTTTGTAATTCTAGAGTTACTATAACTCTTTGATCGTGATCTCTCTATTATCTTTAAGAATGCCTGGTGTTTTTTCTTCCGATAGCTAAATAATTCAAGATTAAACCTCGTTATACACGTAATACAACCCCTGTTTACTTAGAAATTCGTTTGAAGGGTCACTGACCCTTTGAAAAGATTAAAAAAGAAAATTAAATGTTTTGTGTCAATATACTCTTTAATTATTACAATTATCAAAGTTTCTGTCCTTGCATTGTACTAGTCAGCGACTCAGGGCTGAGATTCTACGTGGTAAAAACGATATCGCCTTTGACGTGTTTCCGTATCGTCGACGTTTTGAAAACGCTTATTTACTCGAGAGTAATGGCGGTCGAGTTAAAAAGAATGAAACACGTGAAACGCAATATCTTTTTAACACAGTAGAATAGAGGCCCTGTTTTCAAAATGTGCTATAAGCAGTCTTATTGCTTATTTCTTTTAAAATGATATAAAAAAAGCCGGTCTAGTGCGAGTTAGACTCGCGCACCAAGGGTTCCGTACAAACTTATTAGAGTGTAAAATTGTATTGAGGGACGAACTTGCCTTTGCCGTTGAAAAACTGTTGTCTCCATACATCTTCGTAGGTCGCGATTATTTTATATGAGCAAATAAGTTTGCAATTACAAAATTTGGGCAACAAATCGACGACAGGGGTCGGGTAGGGGTCCTGGGTTCAAATCCCGGTAAGGGCAAATATTTGTGTGATGAGCACGAGTATTTGTTCCTGAGTCTTGGATGTTTTCTATGTATTTAAGTATATATTTCTCTATATAAGTAAGTTTATCGTTGTCTAGTACCCATAGCACAAGCCTATTTAGGGCTTAATTTGGGACTAGGTCAATTTGTGTGACATTGTCCCGTGATATTATTATTATTATATTATTAAATTAACAATTTTCGGATGTTTTCCTTCAGTTGTCCTAGGCCTCTATTTAGTAGGGCTAGACAAGTTGCATTCGACAATCGTTAGCGATTATGTTTCGATAGACAAATAGTACCCCGGGACTATCTCGGTGGTTTACGTCAAATCCATATATTTGTCTATCGAAACATAATCGCTAACGATTGTCGAATGCAACTTGTCTAACCCTACAGGTGCGTTAAAACGATATCGTGTTTGACACGTTTAAGAATCGTTTATGTCACAGTCGCCATTATTTTCAATGACATAAGAGTTGTCAAAATGTTGACAATACGAAAACAGGTCAAAGGCGATATCGTTTATACCGTGTAGAATCTTGGCCCTGTAAGTCCTTCCTTTTTGTCAAATTTCAGGGTTCTAGGTCCATGTAAAAGTCTATAGGGTTCCGTTTTTTCCTTTTGAGAACCCTAAAAATAAACTTAGTCACAATCATAACGTTAAATTTAGTATTTTAATAATCTACTTAGAAAGAAATTTATGAGACAATTCATACAGAAAATCTTCTTCGTAGTTTAAATGAAACGTGTTAGAAAATACGTTTAATATTGTGTAAGTTATGTATTTAATATTGTTCATTTATCTATAGTCGCTGAGCAAGTATTCTTCAGTAAAAAGTTCAAATTAAAACCCACTTCATCATAAAATGCTTCATAAAGTTTATGACCCAACAAAACTGGGTGGTCGACGCCATAAATATATTATGACAATAAAAATGGATGACGAGACTTGACTGTTGGGAAATAAAGATCATGTTGACATGAATTTCGCATTTATAATATCAATAACAAGCTTTGTAAACCCATGTTTTTAATTTTGGTCGAAGTGTAGGTATAATATCCATAGAAAAAGTTCTGAAGGTATAGAACGAGCGTTTAAATAAATGGCAACAAACTGATAGCTGATATGCACAGTCTTATTGTGATTCAGTGTGCCAATAAGAGACAGTTCTAGTGTGTGACATCCATACGAACATATATTTTGACAACAGTTAATATGCATCCTAATTAACATAAAAAACATGTGTATTGTTAACATAATGCGTCCTTTTTTTTCATACTAACTAATTCGCCACGCATTGTATCGCTAACAAAGCTGACAACTGACACTAACATTTGATTGCTTGTACCTAACTCGATTGCTGCATTGCATTACATTGCTGCTCGAGAAAATTTCAAACATGAATAACTCTCCATTAGAAAAGGTAATTGTTATATTTTTTCGATAAAACCGTTCACAGCATCTAAAGCTATCGTTACTTACAATTTATGTTCTTATGGGTGCCATACACTGTATAAGGGCGTTTTCCAAAAAAGTTTTCATCGTTAAGGACAAAAGTTAAGAAAATTAAACTTTTTCCATTTTGTCACGAAAATTAGCCATACATTTACATACGTTAATTTTCGTGACGAAATGGAAAAGTTAAATTTTCTTAACTTTTGTCCTTAACGATGTACACTTTTTTGGAAAACGCCCATAAGCTAAAATATCATGGTAGTACACTGTTGCTGTCGCACACTGTTGCATATTATAATCTACCACTATAATAAGCCTGAAAAAAATTGAAATTTCTTATAACCCTTTGACAGTACGCTCCGTTGAAATTGAGACTCTATCTACCACAGTAACTAACAGAGGAGATAACTACAGGACTAATAATGATAAAGCCGCAATTGCCTTAAGAAACAATGTGTATTTCAATGTTGTTAATTTATTTTTAATTACTTTTAAACTAGATGCACTTTGTTTAATTTAAAGTAGATGCCAGCGGTCGAGCGTCGGTGGCAGACGGACTAGATATAAAAAGAACGAAACTTATTAAGTGAAACTTTCCCTTTAAAGTTTAATGGTTAATGATTCTGTCCCTTTAGAGAGGTTTCTTTTTAAGTAAGATTAGGGGGGTTTGCTTTGCATGGTCGTATGTCACAGCGGGGTACCTACTGTCTACAAAGATATGTGCCCACTTTAGGACCTTACGTTCTTGTGAATAAAGCTTTTTATTCCATACACGAATATTTAAACGATGAGATGTAAAAACAATAAATGATGATACAAATGAGAACTTCAAAAGATGCAGCATGCTAATTGTAGATATATGTATGCCTAACTGCAAGACATAGTGATTCTAATTTAGTCGACGTTACATCTATATTTAGATATACTATGTTATTTGCAATAAGGTGAAAATGTGCTTACATCTCTTTGTTGTCGACTATAAACTAGATAATTCCATAAAGCCACAATGCCGATTGAATCGAAATCCCGAAATATTGTAATTCAAAATAATATTTGTAATCTTTAGTTTTTTCTTTATATTGCTCATAATTAAAAAAGTGCCATGTATAGCAATTAAATTATTCACTGAACATCAGATAGCGCACACATAATTCAGACAAGTGATTGTTCGTTTTTGATGAGTTTTAAGGTGTTTCCGTTACAGCAACATTAAACATTAAAAAAAAATCTTTCAATTTTTTTTTTGGGACAAGCTTTTAACAGCCGACTGTACTTTTAACACTCATTTGCATATGAAGATGAAACTAATGGGTCCCAGCATGGTGGGTCTACGGTTAGCATAGCGGAGATCCAGTCACCATCTTCTGACTCCATCATAAAACCAGCTCTTTGATACCAAAATATTGTATTATCAACGATGTACATAATAATATTCACACCTTCAGAACAATACTGACCTAATTCAAAATATTAGCTTTCAAACTTTAAGTCATAAATTTATTACTATAGAGGCTTGACTCGAAATTTAAAATTTCGCAATTAGGTCACTATTGTTCTGAAGTTGTGATACATGAACGGGAATTTGTTCAAAATTGACTAGCAAATTTTGAAACGAACAATATACATACCTACATTCATACAGGGCCTCTATTCTGCGTTAAAAAGATATCGTGTTTGGCGTGTTTTAGCATCGTTTTTAACTCGGCCGCCATTATTGTAAATGACATAAGAGTTATAAAAAAGTTGACAATACGGAAACAGGTCAAAGACGATATCGTTATTACCGTGTAGAATCCCAGCCCAGATCCTTTACTTAAGTTTTTCACCTATACACGGGTATATAGTTCTGTCTTATTCAAACGTCATTATGACAGGTAAGGACATCGTACTTTAAGCAAACTTTAGCTAAGGTAAAGACACCAGTAGTCGACAAAGGACCAATGTTCGACATTGATTCTTACTCATAGAAGATAAGAGTTATTCATTTGTTTTGCAACAATCCATTTATAACCCTATGATCTTAGAATTAAAAGCTTCTGTCACAACAGTGAACATTGGTGTTGATACCTTATAGTGCTTTTATTATTCAAGAGGGTGCACTACATTACTGCAGAGACCGGGAAAAAGGCCGTTGCAAGGTTAAGTTACTGCGGCCGAGACATAGTCAAGGCTGCGTTATATACGAGTCTAGCAAGCGCTTTTCCCGGCCAAGGCTCCAAAAAACCACTTCTCCAAAATACGAAAATTCCCTAATAAAATAACACTGGCACCAATCCATCATCAGCGACAAAACTCATAATTCCTTTTAGATTCTGAAACTAAAATATGCCATTGAACGGAATTTCAAAAATATAACTTTTTTTTTTTTTTTCATTTTAACCTTTTAGTACGCGTTGAAGTTAATGAGGAAATTTACTAAAAAAAAGTAAAACTATTTGTTAACTTTTACGTTAACAACGTTACTAATACGTTGTAACAAACGCCCTTCGTATAGTCTAACATTTAACCCTGAACTTGGCAGTCTGCACCACAGGATACATTACTATAATGCTCACTTTTTGTTTTTTTTTTATGCTGGTTCGAAATCAAATAGGGTTTGAATACACGTTTTTTTTAATTTTTGCCAATTTAACGGTCAAAAAAGTAAAATTCAATAGTGTTGAAGAGGTTATAGGTTTAACCTTAACCATTAACCTGCATATTTCATTAGCATGTTGTAGTAAATTTGTAGTTGAAAGCATGCTGCATTTGCCTGAAATTGGATAAGTACTCTGTTTTTACCAATAACTATACGATCATTGGTCAAATTATATAAGTCATTTAATAAAAATGCGACACACAAAGCAAATAATACTGATTTAATTTTATAAAAAAAATATAACAATTACAATTATATTAGTGAGGGACACTTCCAGATAACTATTCAACGATAAATATATTTAAAATGGATAATTATCACACAAAACTCGAATACCAACGTTGAATAGAATTTGTCACGTTTTTCCCATGTATTTTTTTTTGTCTCTTTATTGGTTTTTAGGTTTGAGATTGGATCGGCATGCATGGAGTGATTTTGATTAGTTTGTCCGTGTCCAATACAAATATCGGGTGATTGAGATAGCCGTGTAAAAAGTTGGTCTAGTTTATTTCTGATCCCGAAATACATTCCATCCTTTCAAATAGATGTTTTTTAACGTTTTTGAATCCACCACCCCTTTGGCAATAGGGAACGTGCTTGAAAAACAGAATTGACTTTCATTGATTGAGGAAATGTAAAAAAAACATGTAAAACGCAATACACTAAGGTTTGACCCGTTTATTAAGATATTATATAGAATCTAACCGAGTTCTAATTTTTAAACTTCTGTTAAAGTTTACATACATTATAGATTGTTTATTTCGGCATCCTCTTTTAATTTACGTAATACTTTTATTTCTAGCCAATGCTAACTTTAGCAAAAATTTAAAAGGCGGGGGTTTAAACCCTATTTGATTTTGAACCAGCATAAAAAATATCAATTAAAAAAAATCAAACAGTGAACATTATATTATGTTAAGTATATTGGACATTATCAAATTAAGGGTTAAACATAGTAATTTCAGAAATAAATGCATTTTTCTTTATATGGTCCATGTATTTGAAACATGGAACAACAACTGTCGATTTTGTATTGAGTATTTTAGCAGGGGGGTCTGAACTACGACTTTTTAAAGCTTCATATCTTATGAAAAAATAACAACAATTGTTTTCGGAATACAGTTATTTTTCTCTATCATACCACTTCCCAGAGAGCGTAAGATTTACAATTATGTTTGTGCCCTGTCCAACGTCCCCGGTCCGCAATTGAACTTTGTCAGAGCTTTCAAAAATTACACAGTTTTTTACGGAATAGGTACCTCTGTCATTTCGAATGGCGTTGTGTCGATAATTTTATAAGCTTTGGAACAAGTTTAAAATTTAAAACTCATAATTTTATTATTTGATATCCTTATAAGGAAATTACTTTACAGATAAAAAAAATTGAATGTAGTGATGCTGGTCATTGTCAACGGGTTCTGTACGCATTATAGAAGACATAGATAGGTGTGTAGAAAAACATATACAACAACAACAATTAACTAGTAAAACTGTACTTAGTCAAAGCATCCCGTCCCGGTCGCTGACCGGACAAAACCGCACAAGAAGTACATCACCTCAAACGAGCGGTTGGCGTGTTACTTGCATCGAATAACACTGCATCTGCTCTTACACGTTTTTGTTAGTGAGGTGGCGTTTATTACTCGTTTCTTCGACTGAATACGCCATTAATGTTAATGTTTTGTGCATTAATAAAGCTTTGTATCTAGTTGTTTTGTTTTTAGTGATGTTAAATTGCATTCCGCGATGCCAACATGACTCTGTTTTTACAATATAATACAAATACTCTTTATTGACCACAAAAAAACAGAACACGGAACAGTACAAGTGAAAGTAATTCTGACTGTCTGTTTGTTACGATTTTGATAAAATTTAGTATGGAGATAGTTGAGTCTTGGGGAAGGACATATGATAGTTTATATCCTAAAAAACCGGGCAAGAGCATGTCGGATCATGCTCAGTGTAGGGTTCCGAAGCCGTTAAGTACTACATACATAAAACATCATCAAGTAATCACTAATTTTCTATTTAAAGTCAATTGGCGCCGTCGTAGATGATTTTAGTAGGTATAAACACTTTAATTGCCTGTATCTCAAAAACCAATGATGTCTGTACTTTGTCGTGATAGTTTTCCTTTGAAATTAGTTATATAACTAATTTAGGATTTTCATTCATTTAGCTCTTTCATTTAGGATTTTTTCAGATTTTTTGTATTTGTAGTTTTGGCTGTTACACTTGAGTCTAACAAAAATTAGCGCTTTAAAGCTTAATATTTCATAAATGGATTACTTAATTAACTGTTTCCACAAACCCATAATATTTTTGAAAGACCTATCCAACGACACCCCACACTATAGGGTAGACGAGACAAAAAAAACATCCCAACGTTACGTGTAGCGGAGGTACACTAAACAAAATATTTGTTTACTTTTTATTGTACCACTTTGTTGGCGTGACTAATATGCATATTCAAGCCGAATTGCAGCTTTCTAGTACTAATAGTCTTTGCACTAGGCTGCGGAAGGACGGACGGACATGGCGAGCATTCCTAGGTTGACTACGGAACCCTAAAAAAGCCTGTCTCTAACACGACCCTGACGAATCAGTGTAATTTGTGAGCAATGAGTAAATTAATGAGTGTTAAACTCACAACCTTTCTTTAGGGTTCACGCAGTCGAGAAAAATAAATCTATTTATTTTAATTGAAGTTGAAAGTTAGTTACACCTCTCCATTTAAAGGTCACGTTACTGTAATGATTAACTTGGTTAATTATTAAGCATTCTGTCTAGACTGCGTGGGAATAATGAGAAGTTACTGGCAACTCTGCTCAGTGTCAAACTCGAGAAGCATAAAGGCATGTCAAAGTTGTGATAACTGTTAAATTAAGACCCTTGACATATTACTGCGATTCATTCAGAGTTTGCGTCTTTAACAGCACAACCGATTTTAATAAATTTTAGCTAAATTTAACAGAAATACCACCGCAGTGCATTTTTTTTAAATACCTATAAATACTTGGACTTACCACATGCATACTTGTACATAACATTACGCCTTTATTCCCAGAGTGGGATAGGCAGAGCTACATAAATACCAGCAACTCTAAAAAGACTTGCTTATAATTCTGTTACCATATTTTGCACAAGTAGGCCAAGAAGTTTACTAGTGTATTAGACTTTCCGACAAAAGTTATACTTTAAATTCCCTGTGGGTCTAACATGCTATAACGGGACAATATTTTGACATAGGCTGGGTACTTTAATCCGTCTATGCCATACTCCAACATAAGAGTATTAAGGTTAAAAATAAAAGCGTGTTGTGTGTGACTTGAGCTCTTTTATTACTAAGCAACTTAAACCCGGGGTCGCTGTAATTTTGATAATTTCATTATAATAGCCACTTTTTATTTGACACTAGTTTTCGTTTGACGTTTTGACATTAGTTCCCGCTACGGCGTGTTAGCCCCATTGGTGGCTCGTTACAATTCCTCCCATATACATATAACAGCATTTTTTTTTCTATTTATACTTTTTTTTTTTATGTTAAGGAGAAGGCACACGAGCACTCAGGCCACCTGATGGTAAGTGAAATCTGAGACCCATAGACATTTGAATTCTCAAGATTATAATCCTAAGACCTCAAATGCGCTGCCAACCCTGAGGACTAAGATGGAATGCCTCTATGCTAGTAATTTCACCGGTTGTCTTATCCCCACACCGGAACACAACAATGCGAACACTGTTGCTTGGCGGATAGTTAATGGATAAGATGGTGGTAGCGATCCAGACGGACCCTGCACAAGGTCCTACCACCACTAAACATACATTTGTAAACCTGCTTATTCGATGCACAACCTTTCACTTTTCTTTATCTCTCAAGGGTTAGCTGAAAGGGATAAGTTCGCCTTTGTTTATCTTTTTTTATTATTATTCTTCGTATTGTTTTGGTTTTTCTTTTGTGCAATGAAGTATTTACATACATACAATATCGGGTTTCATAGGAAACATATCTTTTAAGGTTCCGTGCCCAAACCCGTCTGGTTGTTTATCAACTGTCTGTATCTCATGAACCGTAATGCTAAACACTTGAGCGTTTTACACAATGTGTATAACAATAGCCACTATAACTAAGACTGGTGAAAAAATAGTTTATAATTAAAGGGGGACTCCATACAAGCAAAAGTATTACTTAATTAATGAAAGTCGTACTTAAAGGTCGAGCCAAAAACGTGCGACGGCTAGCTCATTCGCAGACTAGGGTAGTATTCAATAAGTACTAAAATATATAATTAGTCATTTATTTAGACAAGTGACACTCCTACACACAATCGTCGTAAAGTATAGGGTAGCACTGGCCTGAGGTCCTGTGTTGCCAAACCAGGCAGCTAAGAGTCGTAGCGGCGTGACGTATTAAATTTGTAACCAGCTTCTCCTCCGTCCCGTTAAGGTCGGCAATAGGTATCCAGGTGTAGGTTTCAGCCCGTACGTAAGACCCTGGAACAATGCCTGATTTAACACGTGTTCGAGTGTATGTACGCCGATCCGATATAGGTTTGTAAGCACTTGCAGGCTCTCATGGCTACACTTACCTATACGTATATAGCATGTGAAGGTAAGCTACCACTGCGGCAATCAGAACGGCGTTACATAAGCGTAGTTAAGAAGGAGTGAAACTAGAAACTACAGTGCAAATTAATTAATTTAGGATTCGAATACGAATGATTAACACTAACTTATAGGGCATCTAATGCTAGGCTAAGAAAACAAGTTGGAGGCTATAATCTTATACATAAGAAACAACAGCAAGAAGCGCACTTAATAATCGTGACAACTTACCCAAGCGGGGTATGCAACTTTCCAGATCTGTGACCCTAGAGCTTATCATAGGACCAAGTCAATTCATATTCAATTCATGCCACACAAATATTCGCCTTCACCGGAAATCGAACCCCAGATCGGTGGATAGACAAAATAGCTACCGATTAGATTAACGGCGCCAAAATAACCTAACATTTTTCATTATGAAGCCATTTCAATGACAACAATATCCATACAATTCCCATTTATCTCCCCAGTTAGCAATATATGGCTAAATCATCTTTTTAATCTGATCATCATTCAACGTGGTCAACAGGGCCACAGGGGCAAAAAGGTCACAAAAGCGGGGGCCAGTCCGCCGGAAGTAATCGCGATGCGTCGTACGCAACTTCCGGTTGCGGAGTTGTTAGCGCGACGCCGATGGGTTGGCAATACTGACAGAAATGTATTCACTGGGATGATGTAAAAATGTAATCACGTTTTTAGAATTGGCGCTTCGGTGAGGGCAGATCGAATAAGATGAGCTATCAATTGTAATGCGGAATTAATTGACTGGGCTGGAATTCTACACGGTAATAACGATATCGTTTTTGACCTGTTTCCGTATTGTCAACGTTTTGATAACTCTTATGTCATTTACAATAATGGCGACTGTGACATAAACGATTCTTAAACGTGTCAAACACGATATCGTTTTAACGCACCTGAATAGAGGCGCAGGTTCGTCTTTTCGAATGCTTATAATATTTATTCAATAGCGCTTTATAGTTGACTAGATGTTTTGACTCCGTTCGCTTAGAAGTCAGTTTATGACCGATATTTGTGCCCTATGAAAGTTCAAAACAACATGAAGCCAAGCTATTTTTTTTAACAATTCTGCCATTTGTTTTACTTGATGTGTGTTTATGGAAAAACGATAATGTGGCATGTAATATTTTGTAAAATATTATAAATAAATGAATGTATAAGAGTCGTTTTAAAAAAAAATGTATTCATTATATTTTTGTTGAGCATTACTCCATTTAATCCATACATATCCCAAACTTACGTATGTGTGTCAAATTTTAACTTAATTGGTGCTATAAGTTTGTGAGCGAATTGGTTGTGTTGTGACAGACGGATGGATAGACAGACACTTGAGTATAAAATCTAAAATTACACACGAAGTGGTAATTTAAATCTGATACTACAGAAACCAAAAAATAAAAAAAAACAATAGGAATCTTACATGTAATTTAAGTGAAAGTTTCACTTTGGTAATTTAAAAGCTGCTCATCACTAACTAGGACGACTCTTACCAGGCAGTGTCACTCCAACTATACTCGCTGCGCTGTAATTAAACACTTATTACACTTGTTCCTTTAACTTTTCATACATATTATGACAATGTTAAGGGGAACCGAAACTGTAAATATTTCAGGATTTATTTCAGTAACATCGTGTAGAATCCTAAAGGTTCGGGAATAAAGCAGGGCTGGAATTCTACATGGTAACGATATCGTATTGACGTGTTTCCGTAGTGTCAAAGTTTTGATAACACTTATGTTATTTAAAATAATGGCAACTGTGACATAATCGATTCGAAACGACACGTCAAACGTGATGTCGTTATAACGCAGTAGAATTCGACGAGTGTCTTTAAATGATATGTATGTATGTAAACACTTTATTGTACAAAAGAAAAACCAAAACAATACAATAAATAAAAATAAAAAGATGTACAAAGGCGCACTTATCCCTTTAAGGGATCTCTTCCAGCCAACCCTTGAGAGATTGAGAAAAGTGACAGGTTGTGCATCGAGTAAACAGGTGTACAAATTTATTTAGAGCACCCAAAAAACAAAGACTAACCAAAAAGACCATAAAAAAACATAGAAAAAAAAAACTAAATGATAAGTTTGGGAAAAGAATCAGTTTGTCAAAAACTTTTTGACGAAACGAAGGTAACCCTTTTTTTGGGCGGTAGGCATAAAACAAGTGACACAGCTTATAGATTTTAATTTTCGGAAATAATATTAAATCTTCAAATTTCAAAGTTTTGAGCACAAAATCAAGTTTATTAATACACAATTATTATTGATTATTGTTTGTAATAAAATTAATGCACTAGTACAGTTAATACTCACTGTGAATCCTGCTGGCACATTTCACCTGTCAAAATTAACCAATAAGTAGTACACAGATTTGTCATTTAATTATGGCCAATTTCATGGATATTGCTGAGACACAAAAATCTCTGGAGACTGCTGTGATGAAGAGATTCGCCGAGTTTGAGATGAAGCTGAACAGCTCCCCTTCAGCGAAGGCGTCCACCAATCTTCTTTATGATGAAGTCGTAGCTTTCAAGGAGCAAACTCTGGCACTATTTAAGTTACTCCGGGAGCAAATTCAGGCCCTCAGTAAGTCACAAGACACTATGGAGATGAGGCACCGCAGGAAATTCCTCCTATTTTCTGGCCTGCCTGAAGTTAGCGGTGAAGATGTAAGTTGTACAATCTCATCAATTATTTCAGACCAACTGCTAATTCCAAATGTCTCAGCAGCATCTTTTAAGGCTTGCCACAGACTGGGCAAGATCTCAGAAGGCAGAGAGCGCCCCATTTTAGTCCGCTTTGTTGACCCTATTGTAAAATCCTCTGTGTGGAAGAAGAAGACTGCACTAAAGGGAACCAATATTGTCATTGCTGAGTTCCTCACTCGACATCGGCAGGCATTGTTTGTTAATGGGCGGAAACAATTTGGAATACAAAATTGTTGGTCGCTTGATGGTAACATCTTTGTTAAGCTGCCCAGCGGTAAGCGCGTACGCATTGAGACAGAAGAGGACATTGGGCGCTTTGCAGCGGGCCCGAGCGTGCAGCCGCCCCTACCCTCGACGGCCTCGGTAATTGCTGCGAAAGTTGCTGAGCCCAGCACCGTGCCTAATCTTAGCACTGGCAGTCAACCCCGGCCCAGGCGTGCGGCGAAGCCCGCGGTAAAGCCCGCAGCGAAATCCAGCATAGCTCCATTGTAAACTGATACCATTTAGGTACCCTGCCCGCTCTAGCCATTTATTTTATATTCATCACCCCTCGTCTTTTGTCCCCTACTGTAATACAGTTGTATATAGTTAGTAGTTATACATTTTTTTTTTTTTTTTTTATAGTTTAAATCAATGTAGTTTTTACCCACTTATTTTTAATATTTACTATATTCTTCGACCCACTGTCAATGTCACTTCTGTCAGTCAGACAGGGGTGTTCGAGCTTCTATTTACAACGTTTCTACATATAATTTTTTTTTTTTTTTTTAGTAATTTGAAGTGAGCGGGCTTCATCTCTTAAGTTTATAATAATAATGTTGTTATAAATATTTTCTTTGCTTTGTATAATGTACTTACCTTTTGTTGGCCGGCAGGATGAGCACGTTGTCTGTGAGTAGTCCTGTGCATTATTCTATTATTATTATTAATTTTATTTAAGCCATAACTTATTTATATACCTATCATTTATAGTATTTATATTGTTTATATTTGTTGTATGTTTATTCATATTTTATGTCAGATGATGATACTTTTTATTCTGCAAGTGATGACAGTTCTGCCTTCTTATCTATAAATTCTCTCAACTCTTCCAGTACTTTGAATTCGCTGTTATATCGGGAATTACCTGACTCCAATAACTTTAATGTGTGCCATATCAACGCCCAAAGTATTCCTTCTCATTTTAGCGATCTTCTAGATACTTTTCAATTGGATTCCATCCACGCTGTTTTGGTGTCAGAAAGTTGGTTGAAACCTACTTTACCCTCAACATCTTATTCTCTTCCTGGGTTTGTCCTTATCCGGAACGACCGTACCGGTAAGGGTGGGGGTGGTGTGGCAATTTACCTCAGAAGTAACATTTCATTTACTATTGTTGATTCCTCCCCTTCTCTCTACTCTGGCGCTGCGGAATTTTTATTTCTTGAGGTGAATGTCAGGGGGGTCAAGGCCGTTCTGGGTGTAGTCTACTGCCCTCCATCGATTGATTATTTCTCTGCACTTGAACAAAAACTTGAGTCGCTTAGTTCGGGTTGCACGCATCTCTTGATCATGGGCGACTTTAACACCGATCTTTACAAAAAATCTCCGCGTAGTCAAAAATTTACTGACCTCATTAAATCCGTTGATCTGTCTATTCTTCCTTTAGACCCAACCCACCATTCGTCATCTTCAGATTCCTGGCTGGATATTATTCTTACTTCATCTCCTACTCATATTATAAACCACGGTCAGGCTCCAGCTCCAGGGTTTTCACATCACGACCTTATCTTTGCCTCATATCGTATTAAACCGCCAAAAGTTAAGCCTTCTGTGATCCAAATGCGCAGTTTTGCAAAGATTAACACCGACGCATTGTTGACTGACACCGCTAGTATTGATTGGTCTCCCGTGACGGTGGCAACGACTGCTGACAGTAAGGTGACTCTGTTTAACGAAGCCATTTTGCAAGTTTTTAATAAGCATGCTCCCTTGCGTTCAGTCCGAGTCAGAAGACCGCCTGCGCCGTGGATTACCAGCGGCGTTCGGATGGCGATGAGAAGGAGGGATCGGGCGTTCAAATTGTACAAACGCGACCGTACTGAAGTCAATTGGCAGTTGTTTAAGACTGCTCGGAACCGATGTAATCAGATGGTGCGGGCAGCCAAGCGACGCTATATACACGATAATGTGACCTCCAGTTCCATGGCAGATGTCTGGAAATTTCTAAAAACTCTGGGCCTAGGGAAACCTGCTAATCACTTCAGCTCTTCATCGATTTCTCTTAATGATCTTAATAGACATTTTTCTTCTGCTCTCTCTGTTGACTTAAATACTAAAGCTATCACCCTTGTAGAATTATCTTCTCTTCCTCCTTCTTTAAATAAGACCTTTTCTTTTTCTACCGTTTCCCAAACTGACGTAAGGAAGGTTATCTCTGCCATTAAATCCAGGGCTGTAGGGTGTGATGATGTGAGTCGTGTCATGATCGTGATGGTACTTGACTGTGTGCTTCCGATAATTACTCACATCATTAATTTTTCCCTTCTCAGCGGAGAATTTCCCTTGCTATGGCGTAAAGCCTTTGTACTTCCCCTACCCAAAATTAGTAATCCCACGTGCCCTAATAACTTCAGGCCTATTTCTATAATGCCCTTTGTATCCAAAATTGCTGAAGCGGTTGCACATAAACAGCTGTCTAGTTTTATTCATTCCCAGAATATCCTTAGTACGTATCAATCTGGTTTTCGTCCTAGCCACAGCACATGCACAGCGTTGCTCAAGGTCACGGAGGATATTAGACGGGGCATGGAGGACGGTATGGTTACAGTTCTTATTCTTATTGACTTCTCAAATGCATTCAACACAGTTGACCATGACATCCTCCTAGCACTTCTTAAGCATCTTAATGTTTCACATCTTGCTCTCAACTGGTTGTCTTCATATCTCCGGGGGCGTCAGCAAGCGGTTCGCGTTGATCGGTCCTTTTCCGATTGGTGTGACTTAGAGGCTGGCGTTCCACAAGGAGGTATTCTCTCCCCCTTATTATTCTCCACCTTCATCAACTTCATTACACCTGGGCTTGGCTGCTCCTACCATCTGTATGCTGATGACCTTCAGCTGTACGACCACTGTAAGGCGACTGACCTTAAATGCATTACCGACAAGCTTAATGACGATCTCCGACACATATTACAGTGGTCCGAAAAATTTGGCTTGTTCGTGAACCCAGCCAAGTGTCAGGCTATTATCATTGGTAGTTCTGGCCAGCTCAATAAAATTAACCTTGATGCTGTTCAGCCACCAAATTTTAATGGTATTAATATCCCATTTAGCTGCAGCGTCAAGGATCTTGGTATTTATATGGATAACTCTCTCAAGTGGAGAACACATGTCACTGAAATAAGCCGCAAGGTCATGGGCTCTCTTCATTCTCTTAATAAACTAAAGCACTTTTTGCCTATTAAGACCAAGGTATCCCTTGTGCAGTCTCTAATCTTTCCCATCATTGATTATGGTGACGTGTGTTATCCGGATCTGAGCGAAGGACAACTCGATAAGTTGGATCGCCTTCTTAATAATTGCATTCGCTTTGTTTTCTGTCTTCGTAAATATGATCACGTTTCTTCCTTCCGCTCTCAACTTGGATGGCTTCCTATTCGCCAACGTCGCAAAAGTAGATTACTCTGTTTCCTTTATAATATTCTGTACGATCCGCAATCTCCTGAATACTTAAAATCTCTTTTTAAATTTCTGGGTTCTACCCACATCCGTCAGCTACGATCCACTGAAAACCTCACACTTTCCATCCCTCCTCACCGCACAGGTTTCATGTCCAACTCCTTCGCCCTTCAGGCAGCACGACTTTGGAACGACCTTCCCCTTAAAACGAAGAAAGCTCCGAACAAGTTTGCCTTTAAAAAGAAAGTTCGCGAATTTCTTTGCAGGTAGAATTGACATCATCTTGGTTTTCTGATTGCTTTATCTGTTTTGTTTTTTTTGCTTATATGTATATACATATTATGTATGTATTTATTTATTAGTGTATTTCATGTATTTATATTTATGTAGCATATTGATATTATGTAAGTGTATATGTTTATGTAAGTATATAGTATATAGTTAAGTCAGAATCTATGTTGCACCGCCACTACAATCTCTGCTTTGCCTAAAGGTTAACTGGTAGAGAATGCCTTACGGCATTAAGTTCGCCTTTTGCATATTAAGTGTATTATTTTTTTTGTGCAATAAAGATTAAATAAATAAATAAATAAATAAAACCCTTGGCTTGGCTTGATTTTTAAATACCTCGGTTGTGAGTAGAATAAGGCATCATCCTGAAGCGCAGCGAGTGTAGGTTGACTTTATTTTGAAACCAAGCTTTATTGTGTGGAAACCGTTGCTAGTAAAAGTCTCCCCAGGGAGCGATCGTCACTAGGCAATTATCACACACCAATAGCTTGGCGCTAGTCCGCTGGTCAGAAGAAAAAGGGATTATAAGTGTATGACGCGTGTACGCCATACGGCTTTTTTGCTTTAGTGGGCAGCGTGTGCAGTCGATTGTTCAGGAAGTCAATGGTCAAGAGGCGAGCGCTATCAGCCTTGCCTGTAGCAGGATTAACCTCACTGTTTCGCGTATTAGTTTCTTAGATAAGCCTTTGATGATCATTTAAATTATGAGATATGCTTTTTAGGGTTCCGAAGTCAAACTAGGAACCGTTATAGTTTCGCATGTCCGTCCGTCCGTCCATTCGCAGCCTAGCTCAGAGACTACTACTTATATATACATATAAATCACTTCTAAAAAGTAGTAAAATATATTTTTAAGAATAATTATTTAGTGTACCGTGTATTTTTTTCTTGCCTACCCCATAGTTGTGGGGTGTCATTGGATGTTTTTCAAAAATATTGCAAGATTGTAATTTTTTTCGCGCCTGTGTGGTTGCCGGGTTAGAATAGTGCCACTCCATGTCTTCCCGTGGATGTCGTAAGAGGCGACTAAGGGAATGAGGGCTTCTAGTACTGTTAGGCGATGGGCTTGCAACCTGTCACTAATACACTGGTAAACATCTTAGCCTTTTTGTGCAAAATGTGGTTACAGAATTGCCAACAACTCTTGTTGTAGTTTTTGGTATTTCTGCAGCTCTGCCTACCCCACTCTGGAAATGAAGGCGTGATAATATGTATGTATGTATTTTTTTTTGTTTAAGGGATCCGTTTATGAAATATTATTTTTTGTTAGATTCAAGTTCCTCCTGTTAAATTTTCCGGGATAAAAAGTGTTAGTTATCTTAATACAAAATTTCATCCTTAATGGACAGTAGGTCCTGAGATTAGCGCGTTTAAGCAAACAAACTCTTCAGTTTTATATATTAGCAGGGATTTTAAATAATGCTAGGTTAAGTGCCCATGCGGCCTACTTATTGAATAAACATCTTCTATCTTTTTTTATCAGCACTCAACTAATCTCCTGTCAGGTTAAAGTTATTACCTGCAACGTTATATTGTGTACTTATATCTATAAGCAGAAAACCAGCTCATATTCACAAACAAAATGCAATAACTTTATTGCATCTATCTGCACTTGCTCTCCATGTGTTGTTTTAAAAGAAATATACGATGCAGATGCACTTGACCCAGTTCCCGCGTCTTAGGAGACGTGTGCGGGGTTCAAACGGAACCGTCCCACGTAATATTTATACAGTCAGCATAAGTTTATTTGTTTAGCGGTGAGTCTTTGTAAGAGCAGTTTATAAATATCCTAAAGTTTTTACTGGCAATCGTTTAAATTAGCAACTTGAACATGAACATTTATAAAAATCTGGCGAAAATGTCACACAAATTGATCTAGTCCCAAACAAAGCTCTAGGCATTTACTATGGGTACTAGGCCCCGATAAACATATAAAAATACATACTTAAATATATATATATATAAAATGTCCAAGACTCAGGAATAAATATTAGCGCTCATCACACAAATATCTGCCCTTACCGGGATTTGAACCCAGGACCGTTGGCTTCGGAGGCAGGGTCACTCCCAACTATGCCGTATCGTCGTCATTTAAATTATACGTCGCTGTTTCGGATTCCCGAGTTAACTATCCGAAAAAATATAGTATTCTTTTATGGAATCTATCTGTAGCACGACTTTCTCAAACAGACTTACGTATTATTAGTATGATAAGATAAGCTAGGATAGAACGTGAGAACTTTATAGAGTTCTGTTGGTTTTTTTTTATAAGTCCTCAACAGAACATCTGAAACGAGGAAACTAAACTTGTTGGTTATATTGTAATGAATTATCATTAAATACCATATTAATGGTTAGCGCCTCGTGATGCTGTGTTCGTGCAAGGTGTCACATGTATACTTTTATTCGTAATTCCACCTGCGGTCTATTATCGACGTGTTTATTGATGTAGATAAGACATGTCACTTGCGGGCCAGTAAGTAAGTAGGAGAGTGACGGATGCTTTATCCACTGCGATAAAGGCGGCCAAAATACGCGCCCTGATATAAGTTATAAATTAACCATAAATACCACCACCATAAATTATTTCAATTTTAATTTGACTGTGTGTTCGTGTATAATTTCATATAAAAAATATCATATCCATATTATTCTAATAAATGAGTAATACTAGCAGATAACATCTTTTTTAGGGTTCCGTAGTCAAACTAAGAACCCTTATAGTTTCGCTATGTCCGTCCGTCCGTCCGCAGCCTAGCGCAAAGGCTCTTAGTACTAGAAAGCTGTAATTTGGTATGAATATGTATATTAGTCACGCCTGCAAGAAAAAACATATTTTTTTTTGGTACCTCCCCTACCGTGGGGTGTCGTTGGATAGGTATTTCAAAAATATTACCGGTTTATGAAAACATTTTTTCGATTAAGTAATCAGTTTATGAAATATTAAGCTTTAAAGCACCAATTTTTGTTAGACTCAAGTGTCCCCCCACTTCAGCCAAAACTACAAAAACTAAAAATCTGAAAAAATCTTAAATGAAAGAACATAATAACGAATTTTTAAGGAAAACTGTTACGACTAAGTATACGTGATTGGTTCTTGAGGGCGATTAAAATGTTTATACCTACTAAAATCATCTAAGACGGCACCAATTGATTTTAAATAGTTAATTAGTTATTACTTGTCAATATGTATGTTTGTAGTACTTACCGGTTTCGGAACCCTACACTGAGCATGGTCCGACATGCTCTTGCCCGGTTTAGAAAAATATAGTTTGAATTATGATCTCGCATTTTTTATAAATTGTCAAAATTTATTTTCAAATGTCTACTTAATAATTTTACTAATGTCAAATACATAGCCGGGGGCATTGGCGGAAATCGAATCGGCTACCCGTCTCGTCGGCAGCTCACAGAGCGAGTTGGATGGAAAACGTATCTACATTGGACGTATACCGCTTCCTCACACCTTTTCCTATTTTAGAGTTCACTGGTAAAAAATTCCGTGGTTGCCGGGTTAGAATAGTGCCACTCCATGTCTTTCCGTGGATGTCGTAAGAGGCGACTAAGGGAATAAGGGCTTGTAGTACTGTTAGGCGATGGGCTTGCAGCCTGTCACTAATACACTGGTAAACATCTTAGTCTGATTGTGAAAAATGTGGTTACAGAATTATCAACAAGTTTTTAAAGTTGTTGGTAATTCTGTAGCTCTGCCTACCCCACTCTGGGAATAAAGGCGTGACTTTGTGTAAATTTTACCACATACATGTATGTACGAGTATGTATGTGGTAAAATTTTGACTTGTAAAAAAACTGCTCTGTTTTCTAAAAACATTCTAGGAATGCCACCAAATGAATACATCGTGGGTCCGAGGAACCCAAAAATGTTTAACCACGCAATCCTTAGGTCATTTTAGGAGCAAAAAAATTTAAATGAACCGCAGTATAATTCAGCTCAGTTTTGAAGATATTGTAATTTTTATGTAAACTATTTATTGTGATTACAATACAATACAATACAAATATTATTTATTGTAAACCACATACAAATACAGCATGAATAGCAAATAAAAACTTACTAAGTGTGTCAATATTAGGGGGTCTAATCGCTAAGTAGCGATCTCTTCCAGACAATCTTACAAAGAAGAGAAGTGTCAAAGAAACAGAAATAAATTGGTAGGCGGTGCAAACTAAACGAACAAATGGAACATTTAAAAAAGTAAGTAAAAATGAAAAACCAAACATCCAAACGACATATACGTAAAACATATAAATATATTCATATAAACTACAGATACATACAATACTTTAGATAAATACAAAATATACATAATTAAACATATAATACTGCTGATTACTGAAGTGCTTTAAGCTCTTTTGATTGCGACGTTGCCACCGATGTTGCAAAGTTTCGCGTCGGTATTCACACACATCAAAGTGACAGCGACCATTGAATTCATCCTTTTTTGGAAAAATACTCGTCACTATTTTATTAAAAGGCAGAATTTCCATAGAGAAGCGATAGTTATCCAATTTTTGTTTACAAAAAACCAAAAATCCAAAGAAATATTTTTTTTGCTGATTTTGTATTAGCTTCAGACTCGTTGACCATTTTTTTTCTTCTACCAGGAATGCGTGGTTGAAAACTTTCGGGTTCCTTGGGTCCACGGTGTTTAATAAGTTACCTACCAAAATGTATTGTTATGAAAGACGGTGTTATCGAGTTCAAAAGCGCATTTAAATACTTTTAATCAATAAAGCTTATTATTGAATCAATGAATTTATGTTGGCAAACGTGGACTTTGAAACGGTGTATTAATATTATAAAAATGTAAAGGATTGTATGTACAATGATTGTTATACAGGAAATATAATATGTAAAGTCACGTCTAGTAATGTTACTCGTTTGGTTGGACTTATACTTGTTACGGTACTTTTCTCATGATAACTTTTATTGAAACGTCAAAAACAAAACATCGGTATGAAGTTTCTAAGATAACTGGGCTGAGATTCTGCTCGGTAAATGCGGAGCGGTGGTTCAGTTTTGTCAACGTTTCGAGGTAACTTTTAACGGCGGGCGATTTAAAAACAATACTGAAGCACGTCAAACGCAATATCGTATTAACTCAGTAGAATAGAGGCCTTTATGTCGTCACAATTAAATAGCTTCCTTTGTATATTAATTAATTAAAAATACCGCGTAGTGTACGTGTAACTCGCTGAAATGTAACCAACCGCGCTAGATGCAGCCTGAAAACCAGCGCTGTGCAGCTGACCCAGCTTGCAACATATGCTGTGACATATGTAAGCCTGTTGTCGCAGAATATATTTATTTTAGCCCTAGAGGGTAACATTGCCCACCCCAAAAACCACCTTTAACATTTAATTATTTTGTTAAATGATACATCAGGACTAAGCTACTTATATGGTTCTAAAAATATTTAACCAATTGAAGATGATTACCACTAAAATACTTATAGTTTTAAGGGTGGGCAATGTTACCCCCTAGGGCTAAAGTAACCCGAGTTTACGGTATATATAAATACTGTGTGGTAATGCCATTTATTTTTCTTTTATGTGTCAATTAATATATATTTTTTTAAATTAGGAAATTGAAAATAATTTAAATAAACCCTGTGGAACACCCAAGTTTGCACGCCCAGCGGCAGAACATGGCAAGATCCTTTGCTTATTAACACCAACTGTATAATTACTTGCCTTCAGCAAATGAATATTTCGATTTTGATTTGTTTTTAAAATTATGTAAATAGTAGAATTGTGCAGGGTGATGGAACTAGTAATGAACAAGTACCAATAATGGACACTTGACTTTTATACAGAAGATATGAGTTATTCATTTGTTTTAACACAACCAATTTATAACCTTATGATATTTGAATTAAGAGTTAAGTACTTATCAATTTTGAGATATATTTTTTTCTGTTATTCGTTGCTAATAAGTAATATAGATATCAATGTTACGAACCTTTCTGACTTCATTATTAGATTAGCTCTTTGACACCCTTATATTGCAATGTCATCCGGTTAGCATAGGGTAGTCGTACCAGAGATGGACACTTTAAGCTGGCATGCACCAGTAAGAGACACTTAACTCTTAATTCAAAGATCATAAGGATATAAATTGAATGTTGCATAACAATTAAATAACAATACTATATAATACAATACAAATATTCTTTATTAACACAACATACAAATACAGCATGAAAAATAAAAACAAATTATAACCCTTTTCTTCTGTAAAATAAGAACCAAGTGTTCATTATTGGTCCTTGTCCATTACTGGTTTCATTAAATCACCTATTTGCATTAACACTCTTGCAAAATATGGATTATAAGGTACAAAATCGAATATGTAAAATTCTCGTGTCATGGTGTACGTTTATTTATTTATTTTTTATTTATTTATTTAGTACCTTTAACAATAAGCTGTTACATAAATAATTGACATGCACACTTACAAGCTAAGCGCCTTATTTCTTACAGAAGATCACCAAGCATGAGTAGAACAAAAAAAAAAAAACAGAGTTAAATGTACTTATTTAAGTTCGGCTTAGTTTGTAATTAGAACTACTTAATATTAAGAAGTTCTTTCCTAATTATTGGGACAGAAGTTGTACTGAGATCAATCTTGTTTTGATGTAGCTTAAAAATATGAAACATGCGTGTCAGAGGACAATGCCTCCTGAGGTTGGTGCGACAATTTGGCAGTTATTGAACTTTTTTGAAACGGCTCGACCGATTCTTATGAAATTTGGTGTGCATATCGGGTAGGTCTGAGAATCGGGCAACATCTACTTTACATACCCCAAAGTGATAAAAAAAATGCAGCGGGCGCAGCCGCTGGCGGGTCGCTAGTCTAAGATATAAAATTCTCGTGTCACGGTGTACGTTATTGAACTCCTCTGAAACGGCTCGACCGATTCTTATGAAATTTGGTGTGTATATCGGGTAGGTCTGAGAATCGGACAACATCTATTTTTCATACCCCTAAGTGATGTAAAAAAAAAATTGCAGCGGGCGAAGCTGCTGGCGGGTCGCTAGTAAATATGTAATATATAAAGAAGGATGTAGAAAATTCTCGAATACAAATGCAATATTATAGTGATGCTGTTAAGTTAGACATGGGACTTGTGACTTGTGTGAAAAAAAAATGATGGAAGTTTATTATCCGAAATGAAATTGTAAAACGACTTAGTTTGCCGAATATGAAAAAAGTGGACCGATTGTAACCGTTTTTTTTTATTATTTCCGCATTGAAACCATTTTCATACTAGAAAAATCTGTAAACGCAGTAAATATAAAAAAAATATTGTACCACAAGTAACCCACCTTTTTCATTCTGCCGCATAAACATAACATCCACGAACCAATTGGGGCGGAATTTGAAATTTAAATTCAAAATTACCCGGAAGAAAAAATGATAACCCAAAACAAAGGGAAGCGTTTACAAACGATTTGGAAGCCTCTGAATTTTAATACACGATATCGATTCACTTATGAATTCGCGGCGTTGGATCCATTTTGAGACAGCCAACAAAATGGCTTACGTAATTTTATGTATGTATGTTTCTAAACTCTTTATTGCACACAGAACATAACAAAGTAAAAAACGAAACAGAATCATCTTAACTTCATCATTATCTTCTCCTTTTAGGGTTCCGTAGTCAAACTAGGAACCCTTACAGTTTCGCCATGTCCGTCCGTCCGTCCGCAGCCTAGCGCAGAGGCTCTTAGTACTAGAAAGCTGTAATTTGGCATGAATATGTATATCATATTTAGTGACGCCAACAAAGTAGTAATATAAAATTTTGTAAAAAAACTATGCGGTACCTCCTCTACAAGTAATGTGGGGATGTATTTTTTTTTCTCGTCTACCCCATAGTGTGGGGTGTCGTTGGATTGCTCTTTCAAAAATATTACGGGTTTCTGAGAGCAATTTTTCGATTAAGTGATCAGTTTATGAAATATTAAGCTTTAAAGCACTAATTTTACAGCCAAAACTATAAATACTAAAAATCTGAAAAAAAACCAATGAAAGAACATAATAACAATTTTTTAAGGAAACTATTACGACTAAGTAGACATCATTGGTTCTTGAGATACAGGCGATTAAGTGTTTATATCTACTACAATCATATAAGACGGCACTTTTTTTTTTATGATAAGGAGAATGCACACGAGCACTCAGGCTACCTGATGGTAAGTAGAATCTGAGACCCATAGACATTTGATTTCTCAAGACTATAATCCTAAGACCTCAAATGCGTTGCCAACTCTGAGGACTAAGATGGAATGCTTCTATGCCAGTATTACCGGTTGTAAGACAACCTCACTTTATAACATAGGTTTTTTTTTTTAAACAAGTAACTAATCTGGCTTAAATACACTCTAGAACTTAATTCAAGTAAACATAAAACCTCAAAGATGTCCCAAGCGTATAAAAACATACGTAGCGGCAGTAGCATTATTTTTCACCTTAACAAAGTACTAGGCGTTCATAAGGCAGTAACAATTAAAACAATTGGCGTAACAGCTTCATGGGCGGTCGTGTGTGACTCCCACTGATTCCCTCCCGCTTATGGCTGGTAGAGGGGGCTGAGGGAGACAGTTCGATGTTACACGCCACTTTACATCATTGAATTGATTTAACGCGCACTTTTACGCGAGCTATTGCGGCAGTTTTTTTTGCATTTATTAACTCGCAGTATGAAACGAGTCTTTTATCGGTGCAGGGTTTAATTAATTTGGGACAAATTATACGAACAAAGGAAATGTGATTGAATAATTGAACCATTGTGGATTATATTGTTTATTGAGGTGAATACAATTTTGATGAATAGTTAACTTTATGCTGCAGTACTAATCTACTAAAGGAACAGCGTCAATGGCCTAGAAGTTTGAGATGAAGAAGAAACCCTTGCCGATTCCGTGTTTTACTACAAGCATACCGACAAGTCAGGAAGTGGCCTAACACAGATAAATGGAGAAAGGATGGAAGCGTTATAGATGTAGACAGAAGGATGGAAAAAATTAGCTGGACGGAGAAGAAAACTAACGAAGAGGTATTGAAAATGGTGATACATATTTTGAAACCGGGCAGATCCGAAGCCGTTACGTTCTACAAAGATACAAATCTAATAACAACTAATTTTCTATTCAAAGTCATTTGGTGACGTATTAGATGATTTTAGTAGGTATAAAAACTTTCATAGTCTGTATCTCAAGAAACAATGATGTCTACTTAGTAGTGATAGTTTTTCTTAAAAATTCGTTATAATTATGTTCTTTTATTTAAGACTTTTTTTAAATGTTTAGTACTTGAGTCTAACAAAAATTAGCGCTTTAAACCTTAATATTACATAAACGGATCACTTAATCGAAAATTGTTTTCACATACATACATACATACATAAATCACGCCTGTTTCCCAGAGGGGTAGGCAGAGACCACTTCTTTCCACCTGCTACGATCCTGACAAAGCTCTTTCGCTTCTTCCACATTCATACATCGAGTCATGCATGCACGTCGGTTTCGGGTACTTAAGATTCGGCCCTTACCGCACAATATTATATGGGAGAGACGAGAAAAAAAAATACACCAGAGATTCCCTAAAAACCCCTTTTTTCTATATTTTGTTTTACTAATTTGTTTGCGTGACTAATATGTATATTCATCCCAAATTACAGTTTTCTAGTACTAAGAGTCTCTGAGCTAGGCTGCGGACGGACATGGCGAAACTATAAGGGTTCCTTGTTTGACTAGGGAACCCTTAAAAAACAATACACTGTAGATTAGGAAAGATGATGGGACACTTGATTCAGCACGATAGTTTCTTTTTGAACAAAGTGGAAGGAAAAGAGGAAGAGGAAGACCTAGGCTTACTTACTTTAACCAAATAAGACAAGGCCAATGTCGTGTGTTAATTTCCTTTTTATTTGTACTATCTCCACTAGGACAATAAATCAGAAACAATTTGTATTGCTTGTAACACAACTTCATAGTATACTACAGTTATCGAATAATTTGTGCCCCGAGAATTCCCACTTATAAACAGGTAAAAATCTGAAAACGAAGTACAGTCAGCCTGTATATAAAACAGCGCGTTGAATCAATTTCGATTATACCTTTTGTTATTGGAAAAATATTAGCCTTATCCGGACGAATCGCCGCGGGCTGGCTCATCTCGTTTGTTTCCAATATCTGTTGGTTGTTTATTTAAGTAATAAAGGGTATGAATAAGTGATCTTATTGTGTTTTAGTAAACGACTTCGTTTGTATAGTATTGCGGCTGTTCTATTCGATTTAACTTTTATATTACGTATACCACTTTTTATTTGAGGTTGCTTATTTTTAAAAATACTGGAGTATGCTCGCGACTTCGTACTTCGTAGAATTAGTTTTCGTTACTTCCCTTATTTACCCCTTAAGGGATGCATTTCCTCCCGCCCCGTCGCACCGCCCACGCTCGCCTTGGTTGACAACGATTGACATCAATTTTTATTTAGTACCAACTAAATAAAAATTGAACCCATATTGTTATTAATACATTTAAACTCCTCTCCATCGCACCCCAACAAGGGATGATGGTATTCCACGTCTGCCACGTTAGATTTTAAAATCGTTGTTTTCGTAATCAGCGACCCGATAAATCATATAAACAATACCCATGTTGATTTTTAGACTTTGCCACCCCATTTCCCCCTTCTAGGGGTTAAATTCTGAAAAACCCGAAACACGTTGCTTACTAATTTATCGTCTAACTAATGTGGTTGCCGAGTCAGAATAGTCCCACTCCATGTCTTCCCGTGGATGTCGTAAGAGGCAACTAAGAGAATAAGGGCTTGTAGTACTGTAAGGTGATGGGGCTTGCAACTTGACAATACTCTAGTACACGTCTTAGCCTGATTGTGCAAAATGTGGTAACAGAATTGAAAACAAGTATGTTTTTACAGTTGTTGGTATTTTTGCAGCTCTGCCTACCCCAGTCTGGGAATGAAGGCGTGATGTTATTTACGTTTGAATGTATACATATAGTCTAAATTATCTAGTTACATATACCATACAAACTTCGGGCTCCGTTTCACTCCCTTAAGGGGTGAATGTCCAAAAATCCTTTCTTGGTGCACCCCTAGATCTCATTATAAACCTACGTGTCAAAATTGAAATCTCTTGACCCAGTGGTTTGGGCTGTGCGTTGATATGTTAGTCAATCAGTCACTCAGTCAGTTTCTTCTTATATATATTTAGATTGCTTTCCAAATCTTGAGAAACTGAGAGTTTTTGTCTCAATCCTGTTTATGACAGCAATCTGCTATCTCCATAGGAGCACGTGTTCCTATTTCAATATCGGGCCTTAGAGGTTACGTGGAGGTCTTCAACCTTTGCAGTGTTTTACAGTTCTTGGTGCTTTATTTTTTAGGAATCGATTTTCGAAATAGACTTCTTTCAGTGTACAGTCAAGGACTTTCATTGTTATGCCACTATGGAACCCTGTCTTAATAACAGCGTCAAACCACATGAAAGAAAGCTAAAATAGGGTACCATAGAGACAACATTAAAGTCCTTGAACGTACCAAAAGCCTTATTTTCCTCTGTAAAATGTTATTGATTTGGCATGTTATTTTAAACTTAGTGGCCATTACTATCAAGTAAAATAAAGATATAATAACGTTGACAAAAAAATAACATTTCAAAAGCAATAAGCTATTACCTAGTAGAATCAAGCCGCTGTGCATCTCAACATGGCCTCTAATATCCTTAATTTTAACGGAATTGTTAACATACCGCTAATGACACGCCTTTTTTAAGTTGATGAAAGCTACCTTATGCTATAATTATAAGAATCAACCAAATGAAGCGAGGTATTAAAGTCAACTTTGCGGTCATTGGTGTTTTTATGTTTATTCAACGAAAACATTATTAAAATAATTTTAAAAATAATTAATAAAAAAAAGTTATCCACAAAATTAAAGTCGAATACTTTTGTTTTGTGGCAAGATCTTATTTTTTAATTTAAAATTCAAGTTTCACATATTTAAGTGAAAATAGAAAGGAAATGTAAGTGGTGGTAGGACCTTGTGCAGCGTCCGTCCACGCTACCACCATCTTATTCTTTAGCCTACCGCCAAGCAGCAATGTTCGCATTGTGTTCCGGCAGAGGTAAAAGACAACTGGTGAAATTAGCATAGAGGCATTCCATCTTAGTCCTCAGGGTTGGCAACGCATTTGCGGTCTTAGAATTGCAGTTTTAAGATTGTAGTCTAGAAAATTTATATGTCCATGAGTCACAGATCTTACCATCAGAGTTCAATTAACAGGGTGAAAAAGGTATTGCCTTTGACGTCTTTTGGTATTGTTTTCTAGGCTGCCATTACTATCAAGTAAATGATAATGATCACAACGTTGACAATACGGAATCACGTCAAAGACAATTATCGTTTTAACCCGGTTGAATAAAGCTGCCTTTTCAATCCCAAAAAAATGACAAAAGCACAATTAGGGATATTGATAAATAATAAATATCAAAATATTAAATATCAGGGGACAATCTCACACAAATTGACCTAGTCCCAAACTAAGCTCTAGGCTTATACTATGGGTACTACACCATGATAAACATACTTAGATAGAGAACTAAATACTTAAATACATAGAAAACATCCAAGACTCAGGTACATATACTCGCGCTCATCACACAAATATCTGCCCTTGCCGGGATTTGAACCCGGGACCGCCGGCTTTGGAGGCTAGGTCACTCCCAACTAAGCCAACATGTCGATTGATGGGACAAAACTACTATTACCATGGAGCCCATGTGTCTATATTTCAACCTACCGAGCACGAGATTCGCGTCACTTGTTTAAATTTACTCGCTAAATGTCCACAAATTCAAATATTATCCGATGCAATCGCACTGACAATGGAATAATGGAACCGAATATCAGCTGGACAAATATGCGATGTCCAGCGCTAGTTATGGCGTATTACAGCGCTTCGAAAATGTTATCAGGGGATTTTAGCTCGACGGCTTTTGAAGGGACAGGGATTGAGTTTACAAAACAATGAGAGGAATATTTAGGAAATTTCAAGCATTTAATTTGTACCTTAGACCGTGTGCCACCGCGTACCTTTCACATACGGCTATTAAGACCTCCAGACCTCTGACCAATGGGCTCAGCAGAACCATGTCGTCAGCGTAACTTATATTGTTTGCAAACTTGCCGTCTATAGAACAGCCGACGTCTGCTCCGCTGAGCTCATCGAGAAGACCATCCATATAGAGATTTAAACAGTCGTGGCGAGGTCAGACCGCCCTGCCTCACCCCGCAACTCAACCTGTAATCCCGAGAAGTCACACCAACCCACCTAACTGCATTAGTTTGGTTCAGGTACCAGTATTGTAAGAGATTTATTATCTCCCCAGGCAGGTGCGCATTTAAATGAAATACTACATACATATACGACACGTTAGCCTAGTTGGGAGTGACCCTGCCTTCGAAGCTGGGGGGGGGGGGGGGGTCCTGGGTTCAAATCCCGGTAAGGGCAGATATTTGTGTGATGAGCAGGAGTATTTGTTCCTGAGTCTTGGATGTTTTCTATGTAGTTAAGTATATATTTCTCTATATAAGTAAGTTTATCGTTGTTTAGTACCAATAGTACAAGCCTAGAGCTTAATTTGGGACTAGGTCAATTTGTGTGACATTGTCCTGTGATTATTTATTTTTATTTATTATTTATATATTATAAGTCATAACATCACGTTTTCATTTCCAGAGTGGGGTAAACAGAGCTACAGAAACACCAACATCTGTAAAAAAAAATTGTTTATAATTCTATAACCACATATTGCACAATCAGGCCAAGAATTTTACTAGTGCTTAACAGTATAAACCCTTCCCTTAGTCGTCTCTTAGGACATCCACGGGAAGACATGGAATGGCACTATTCTTACCCGGTAATCACAAGGGGGTTTATATATATATATATATATACATAAAAATACTTGTATAGATAAACACACATAAACAAAACACACTAGTAAACTTCTTGGCCTGATTGTACAAAATGTGGTAACAGAATTATAAGCAAGTCTTTTTAGAGTTGTTTGGTATTTGGGTAAGGACTAAAAAGTTGGCCACGCTAACTCACTCAATAAAATTTTGTAAGAAACTTTTCCGTTTGTGACACGAAAATTAGCCATACATTTGTAGGAATAATTTTTGTGTCACAACGGAACTTTTTTCACTTTTGTTGTTTGTATGGTTAACTACGCTTAACTATGGTCCAACTATTTGGTCGTTACCCATTTCTGGGCCTCTATTCGACTGCGTTATAACGATATCGTTTTTGACCTGTTTCCGTATTGTCAACGTTTTGATAACTCTTATGTCATTTACAATAATGGCGACTGTGACATAAACGATTCTTAAACGAGTCAAACACGATATCGTCTTAACGCACCTGAATAAAGGCCCTGTAGCTCTGTCTACCCCACTCTAGGCGTACTGTTATGTATGTGTGTTATATAGATAAACCAATACTTAAATAAATTTAAAACACCCAAGGCTCAGAAACAAAACTCGTGCTCATCACACAAATATTTCCCTGACTGGAATTTCTGATCTGGCACCGCTCATAGGCGGGGTCACTACCTAATTGCGTTTTCAAAATATATATAAATAAAGTTATATACAAAAATACCGACAACTCCAATATACTTGTTGATTATTCTGTAACCAAATTTTGCACAAACAGGCTAAGAAGTTTACCAGTGTATTAAAGTCAGGTTGCAAGCCCATCGTCTAACATTACTTTTCTAACAGATATTGATTTATATTCCGGATAAGTACGATTTAAACTCGCGTGGAGAGGTTTCGTACGCTTTGAAAAATTTCCTATGTTACTTTAAATACCAAAGACTTCTTATATTCTTCTTATTATTATTTTGACTACACGTTGGCCTAGTTGGGAGTGACCCTGCCTCCGAAGCCAGCGGTCCTGGGTTCAAATCCCGGTAATGGCAGATATTTATGTGATGAGCGCAAATATTTGATCCTGAGTCTTGGATGTTTTCTATATATATTTAAGTATGTATTTCTCTATTTAAGTATGTTTATCGTTGTCTAGTACCCGTAGTACAAGCCAGAGCTTAGTTTGGGACTAGGTCAATTTGTGTGAGGTTGTCCCCTGATATTTATTTATTTATTTATTATGGAATCTATAGCTTCGAAGATAAATGGTAAGGTTTCGTCTAATTTCTTGATAAAAAAATATAGGTTATTTCACAATTGAAGTTATTTTACAATGAGTTAGGGTTGAAACATCCTTTGTATTAAAATACTTGTGTCAGGATGAACCGCTCCTCAAAACCGATGCAAGTTCATACAATAAGAACACGCGGCGTTTTTTCTCAGCAGTGATCTCCTCTTGGGAAACGCTGGTAGAATTGACGTGTTAAAGTGCCCGTGCGGCCTACTTACTGAATGACCAACACTTATACCGCCTTAATTCCCAGAGTGGGGTAGGCAGAGGTACAGAAATACCAACAACTCTAAAAAGACTTGTTGATAATAGAGGCCCAAGACTCAACATTTTACTCTAGAGTGTATTTGTAATGTTTGAGAATAAATAGGTCTTTGAAATCCGTTTTGTTTATTACATTCTATAATAATAAGTATAATAACGCTCGAATGATAACCATTTTCCAATGAAAAGTAATTAGTTTTGTTACGTCAAAGCGTGAATTTTAACAAGTTTGGACTCGTTAATAATTTTGCGTCAAATCTAAAAAGCAATTTTACAAACTGATCAACTCATGATGAAAAATAAATAGGAAGCAAAATATTTTTTTTTTGCAGTTTTAGTTTTTTTTTTTTTTAACCTGGAAGACCGAGTGTTGCTCGGGTTAAAAACGAATTACTCCGCAGATGATAACTTGACAAAAAGTATAATGCCTTTGACGGATTTCCGTATTGTCAACGTTTGATATATAACTTGATGGTGGCAGAGTTAAAACCAAACCAAAACACGTAAAGGCAATATCGTTGTAACCCATTAAAATAGAAGGCCAGGGCTGGGATTCTACACGGTACTAACGATATCGTCTTTGACGTGTTTCCGTATTGTCAACGTTTTGATAACTCTTATGTCATTGATAATAATGCGTCAAACACGATATCGTATTGACTCAGTAGAATAGAGGCTGTGATCGATTTCTCGCCCCCATAAACCCCCATATTGTGAAGTTCAACGTAATCGTTTTTGAGAAAATTATTACAAATATTGCTCGTTTAATAGTAAAGAATAAGATATTATAATATGATATGTTTGAATCTAAATTAGATAAGAAGACGCCATTTTTTAATTTATTTACTTCCGCTTACATGTCTAGGCTACGGTCGCCTAAATAGTGTATGTACAGGTTGATTCATTTCGTTGTAGGTGGCCCGAAACATTATTTATGACGGTCCCAACGTACGTCTAAAGAAGAAAATCTTTCTTACAAAAGAGGATATATTTTGTAACTTACGAGTATTTTTATCCTGTTCTAATAGCTTGTATGACAGTTTTTAATGTTACAAGTTATTTGAGTTTAATATGTAGTTGATATTAATATTTTATCTTACTGTGCGTTTTCCAAAAAAATCCCTATCGTTACGGATAAAGATTAACAACGGTAATTTTTCCATTACTTCTCGAAAATTTGTATGTATGTATGTATATTAAGACTTTATTGTACAAAAGAAAAATCAAAACAATACAATCTTATCCCTTTAAAGCATCTCTTCCAGCATACCCTTATATTTAGTTATTAGTCATATATTTATGGGTCATACACAGATTTAGGTTAGCGTCTCTCCTGTGGACACGCCGCGAAGTTAACGTTTTTAAGGCCGAATTTTCTGGATAAGCCCATTCCTGCATAAACGGCTTCAGGGCTGCTTTAGACCTATCATATAAAAACAAAACTTATATGCACACAAGCTTTTAACTATTGACCAAAGGAAAGACGACTTTTGTTTTTAGTGTGTAAATACCCTTATATACCGCCCTCATAAGCCAACAGGCGGTAATTCAAATTAAATAAGCATAGCAGATTCAAACCTCACCTGCTAGTAATATGGTCGAACTTGCTACAGGGGTTTTGTCTGAGATACCACTATTTCTCTTAAAGCAGTAATAGTTAATTTTCGTGATGTAATGGAAAAACTATGGTTGGTAATTTATGTCCTTTACTATATTTCATTAATTTGGAAAACGCCCTAGTACGTAATTAAGTAATGAATATATTACTAGGGACACATGACAGCAGTACCTAATATTATAACTGGAACAAATTAAATAGAAACTAAAACACTAGGCAAATATTTTATAATAATAGTAAAACGTAATATTGAGCCCGTGTGGTTGCCGGGTTAGAATAGTGCCACTCCATGTCTTCCTTGGGTGTCGTAAGAGGCGACTCAGGGAATAAGGGCTTGTAGGTATTGTTAGGCGATGGGGTTGCAACCTGTCACTAACACACTAGTAAACTACTTAGCCTGATTGTGCAAAATGTGGTTACAGAATTATCAACTAGTCTTTTTAGAGTTGTTGGTATTTCTGTAGCTCTGCCTACCCCACTCTGGGAATGAAGGAATGATGTTATGTATGTATGTATATATGTAATATATATATATATATATATATAAAGTAGTGACGATATTGCGAATACTGCTCCTAGGTGGTAGGTTTGAGGATAACATGGCGGACTCAGGTAGTGATCGGACCTTGCCGCCACAAAAGTGTTCGTAAAATGTAAATAATACGCGCGGGGAGGGACTGACGACCCTCTGTTTGAGAGGAGCACGTCCAAACGTTTAAGCTGTATACTAGTAGCATAGCTTGTAGAGAATTAAGGAAAACACTTCAAAGATTCGTTCAAAACAAAAAAGGTACATTTATTTTCGTTATTTTATTGATATTATATTATTTTTATTGGAAGTTAGTATTTGTGACCTTGTTTACTGTTTGTCTATAATTAGTAGTTGAAAATGTTGAAAGTGTCATCTACGCTCTTAAAAACTAAAGTTGTTTTTCCTGTGGTCAATAATTAAAAGCTTGTGAGCATATAAGTTATGTGTTTAATATGATAGATCTAAAGTAGTCCTGACGCCGTTTTGGGAATGGGCTTAACTAGAATATTAGGCATTAAAAACTTTAACTTCCGATGTGTCTACAGGAAAGACGGTCAACGACATCTGTGTATGACCCAAAAAGACATAAAGTTTTAAAATCCAAAACTAAATGTTCTTCAATGATTGATCAATCATTCCTCAGTCCCAAGAGAGAAGGCAGCTATTTTATTTAAAAACAACTGCAGCAAAACACAATTTGTAACTCGCAACATATATTTTAAAAGCTCTGTTTTATAAAGTTTCATAAATCTACTGATGATATATTATACTGTTTTAATTACACTGTATGTTAGTACCTCGATATAATTTATATCCTTTTCGTTTTTATTATTAAAGTTTGCTAAAGCATTAAACACACGTTGCGCCGTGATCCTTAATTCTGTATGTCAATTAAATTTAAATGTAATTTTTTTATTAGTCATCCATAAGTTCACCCATAAAAATCCCATTCATAAAATCCCACATGAACACAACCTACGAGAGCATCCTGTATTTCAGTCGTCGATGAAAATTGAGTTGCAACTCATTGATTTCCTTTGTGAAATCAGCATTTGCGTATAGCATTTTTATTTGCAATACACTTGTTCGTGGAAAGTTTAAAAATATCAAATGGGTCTAAGCTCGCCCGGGGCAGGGCGGGGCCGCGCACTGCGCAGCCGCGAAAGCCTCCCCTTCAGGGGGACGATTTTCCCGGTAACGCGACAATTTTTGAAGCGAAAATATCTTTTTCAAAGGATTTTATGCTCGAAAAACAATGATTATCATTTTAAATGGAACATTCCAGGACTTATCTTATAAAAGAGAAAAGAACTACAAGATTTTATTATAAAATACCTACATTTTTTGTTTTGATATTAACGTAAAAGAAATTATTATAACTGAACTATGATATTAAGTAAACAAAAAAAAACTACCAAGAGCTACCAACTTTTTTCTCCAAAAACCTACCATAGTAGAAAATGGTAGTTTTTTCTCCGGGTTAGCAACACCTCGCGCTCCCTTCAGTCGGCGGTGGGCCGCGGCGCGCGTCGGTCGTGCGATGCTCTCTTCGTTATGACAGTTGACGTTACTTCGCGATGGCCTTTGAAACAGTGAGTGCTTGAACCTGACTGATTGAGTGACGATTATGATCTATAATGTTCGATTTATGGTTTTATAGTGATCATCGGTGAGTACTGTGGTTATTTTAATTTTAATTTAGTTTTAAGTGTAGTGCTAAGTTAATTTAATAAATATTATATTTAAAAGTTTTTCTTTAAAAATGTGGAGAAACTTTAAGTAAGTCTAGATTTTTTTTCTGTTAACTCTAAGCCGCGTATTACTTTTTACAGCAGAAAATCGTCGCAATTAACCTACGCTCTTTGCCGTAGCGGGTCTACGCGTAGCAATTAGTGCTACGCTGTAGCACGGCAGCACGTTACATAATTATGGCCGTTTAGACGAGGCAAAATGGGACGGTGACTTAGTTTTATTTTATTCTTTGAAAGATTAGTTTTACTGAAATTAAGGAACATTTTTTTCAATGTTTTTAGGTTTTTACGGAAATAAAAAATACTTGTGACACTCGAAAGAATAAAGTCCTAGCAAAATTGATACAAATTTAAAAAAAAATTTAGCTTTTTCTAAAATTGGTTTTATATTGAACTTAGATTTTATCAATTTGTTTAAATGGTTTTTAAATTATTCTTCTTTGGAAAATCTATTAAATAAAGAATCTTCGTGTTTTAGATGTGTTTAAAAAAGGCTCTGTAGTGATGTGTCACTAATTTATAATCCTTATTTTGTAAAAGTATTTTAAGTCCCAGAAACACGCCCCACCCCAATTCAAGATTATTCAAAAGCGTGAATGTCCGTATACTAAAATGGTATTATTAAAAACCCAAGACATATTTAATTTTTACACAATGTGGGTTTTATGTATAAAATATGCTTTTGTTATACCATCTTATTTAATTTCACATAGCAAACCATTTCCGTGCTTTAAAACATCCCACAAGAACTAAAACCACCAAACTTAAAAAACTCCAACAAAAAACTCATTATTCAACCAACAAAACAATCCCCAGACTAATCTCCGTAGCGATTAGTGCTACGGACCCGTAGCCTCTACGGCGTAGCGCTACGGTAATCGCTACGAGTCTTAATTACACACGATTTTATTGTGCTTCTAAATGTCACTAACGATTATGTGGGGCTTTGTTAGTTTTAGTAGGTTCATATTATATTTAGTAGTTTTAAGGCTAATAGGAGTTTCAATATTACTAAACACGCTATTTACCCAATGGAAATGAACGACGAAGTGCAAATATTTCGTTTTGAATCAAATATACTCGCATTTAGCTTTTTTATTGGTTTAAAAATGGATAAGTAAAAATATTGTTAAGATAATTTCAGTTGAATTTGGACTTTATATTTAAAAACTAATTGAAGACACGTTTAGTCCATTTTTTAAATAGACAGGTTACTTCAGTTTTGCCTCAATCCTGCTTAATACATATGTAAAATGTTTAATAATCTCCTAAAACAAAAATGAGAATGCATATAAATTTACGGACGGACAGAAATAACGAAATTGCGTACTCCAATAAAATTCTTAATTAAGTGACGCGTTAATTGCATTCACCAATTACATCGATGAAAACATTTTTATTCAAAATTAATAAAGTGCAAAAAATTCATGGTATATTCACCAATTCAATTGGACGATGGACGTCACGTTGGCCTAGTTGGGACTGACCCTGCCTCCGAAGCCAGCGGTCCCGGGTTCAAATCCCGGTAAGGGCAGATATTTGTGTGATGAGCACGAGTATTTGTTCCGGAGTCTTGGATGTTTTCTATGTATTTAAGTATTTATTTCTCTATCTAAGTATGTTTACCGTTGTCTAGTACCCATAGTACAAGCCTACAGCTTAGTTTGGGACTAGGTCAATTTGTGTGATACTGTCCCGTGATATTTATTTAATTTAAATTTTCCAAGAGTTACTTGATATCTCCATAAATTAGCATTTTCTTGTTGTTTTACTTAATTTTGTTAATAGTTAGAAGACTTTAAGAGGAATCTGTGACCCATTCGCATCCTCAAAGCACAAATCTTAAGATTGTAATCCTAACACAGCAAATACCTTGCCGACCCTGAGGTTTAAGAATACCTCTATGCTAATAATTTCACTGGTCAAATCCCCACACCAGAACACAACAATGTCAGCACTGTTTGGCGGCAGGTCAAAGGGTGCCATGTACAATATAAGAAGATCACTGCCCTGCCCTTATTCCCTTAGTCGCCTCTTACGACATGCACGGAAAGACATGGAGTGGCACTATTCTAACCCGGCAACCACACGGGTTACTTTAAATTAATAAAACCATTTCCTTCCTATGAACTTGAATGACTTTTATCGCTACCAATAAATCAGCACAATTCTATTTCAAGAACAAGAACAATAAAATGGTCATTAAACCAGCGAATTCTTTAAACAATGTAGAACTACTAAAGGAATACTTTGTCAGTACGCATTCAGCGACAATCAAAACGAACAGAGCGCTTAACAGCGCTATTAAGGCTGTTTGTTCAAGTCGTTAACTGACGGATAGTATAATACGTTAAACGGATTAACATTGTCTTGGATTAAGAGAATATGTTAGTTTAAGTGAAATGATACAGGTTGCTCTGTTTAACTAAACCTGAAACTAATTTATTTTGTCATGGTTTCGTTGGCTCTTATGTACTTTACAGTAATGGCTATTAAATTAAAGACATGCGATAACATGTTAACAACAACTTGGTTTTATCGAGTGCAATTAAATTCCATTTTTTTTCCGTGTGGTTGCCGGGTTAGAATAGTGCCACTCCATGTCTTCCCGTGGATGTCGTAAGAGGCGACTAAGGAAATATGAATCAGAATCAGAATCAGAATAATCTTTATTCAAGTAGGTTTACAAATAATAAACTCTTTTGAAACGTTATAGTAGCGACTTAGCCTAAATTGACTGCAGGTTCAAATCGCGACCGATCAGAGAAGAACCTGTAAGAAACTCTGTCGGATGTCTTTTTTTTTTCGACGTTTGCAACCTTTTGTCGTAAGGACTAAACATTTTATTGTAAGCAATTCAGTCCCAAGCATTGTTATCATTAATGTAGTCTTTAATACTATAATATGCTTTAGAAATTAGTTTACGCTTAACGTAACTCTTAAATTTATTTACTGATAGTTCAGTAACATTACTTGGGAGCTTATTATAGAACCTAATACAATTACCCATAAAAGAGTTTTTTATTTTATGGAGCCGCGTGAAGGGCACTGCGAGCTTATATTTATTTCTGGTATTAACATTATGTATGTCACAGTTCTTTCTAAATTTAGCGATGTTTTTATGAACATACATAATGTTTTCATAAATGTATTGACTGTGCATGGTTAATATATTAATTTCTTTAAACTTATCTCTAAGCGAGTCTTTCTGGCCCATCTTGTAGACAGCACGAATAGCCCTCTTCTGCAGAACAAAGATGCTATTTACATCAGCAGCACTACCCCACAGTAAAATACCATATGACATAATACTATGGAAGTAACTAAACTAAACTAATCGAGCGGTATCTAAGTCTATTAATTGCCGAATCTTATTGATGAGGACCCCATAAAGGCTTGTAGTACTGTTAGGCGATGGGCTTCCAACCTGTCACTAATACACTGGCAAACATCTTAGTCTGATTGCGCAAAAAGTGGTTACAGAATTATCAACAAGTTTTTTAGAGTTGTTGGTAATTCTGTTGCTCTGGGAATAAAGGCGTGACTTTATGTTTGTATGTATGTAATTAAATTCCAGGTAAAAATAAAAATTTAAATTTAATTTTTATGTTGAGTATGATTTTGAGAAGTGGAATGAAATTATTTAGTTTCAGATACATGAACAGATGACTAAGATAGTATAATTTTTGAACTCTATTAACAAAATCGTGTCATTGGAAATGGATAAAGCTATATAAATTACATGTGTCTGTCTGTTTTACTGCCCAAAACTTGCCAAACTCGCCAAACTCAAGGTATATAAGATCTTAGTTACTACGTTTTATCATTAATAAAAGCTCTCAAAACACACGTCTCAGTAATATCTATAGAACAGGTTCATTAAATGTTCGTGTTGCATTAAACCCTTTTTGGAACACACTCAACATATTAAATCATAGCGATACAAAATTGTTCACAACGCTCTCGTAAAAAGGTCCATTATTTCGCGTTTAATATTCAATGAAATTGATTACGCAATCAATTACAGGAGCTGTAATCCAATAACGTGACTACGGAGCGCGAGCAGCGGAGCGGTGTGACGTTAGGTTTTGGAGCTGTCATGTTTTTGATTACGTATTTATAAAGAAGGAATAATGAAAGAATTTTTGAAATCGTACCAGTAGTTTTCGAGTTTATTCGGTTACTAACGCAACGTAAATACAAATATTTTCGCTGTGTAATCATTATATTGTATATTTAAGCGTAGAAAATCTTAACTAGATTTTTGGTATCAGATAGTTGCTTTTACGAGCGCTGCATGGCATTTGTTTATTAATACGTTTTTGAAGTAAAACTGTGTCCTTAATTTCGTTATTCTAAGAATTGAAAGCTTTTGGCGTTATTTAAGGATATAAAAAATAGTATGAGATTTAAATACAATGGGCCATATCAATGATCTGAAATTGAGAATTGAAAGAGTTCAAGACATCTCAAAGTTAACGCCAAGCTGTAGAAATTTGTATCTTGAGATGAGCGTCTCCGCTAAGATCAGTATGTTAATACAGCCATGGGAAAATTGCTACTAAATACAATAAAATTATATTAAAGAAGTTTAACTATAAAAGAAATAAACCTTAGCCTGATTGTGCAAAATGTGGTTACAGGATTATCATCAAGTTTTTTTAGAGTTGTTGGTAATTCTGTAGCTCTGCCTACCCCATTCTGGGAATGAAGGCGTGACATTGTGTGTGTGTATAAAAGAAATAAACCTATTTGCTGTTTATATCTAAATGCAAAAAGATGTAAATAATTTATTTTAGTATTGCGCTACCTGTACATACAGACTGTGCTTAAATCTTTTATCAACTTACTAGCTTTTGCGCGCGAATCTATTCGAGTATAAGTCGTTTATCGCTGTTCTCTGGGGAACTATACAATTTTTCAGGATAAAAGTAGCCTATGTCCTATTACAGACTATAATCGAACACTGTGCCGAATATCATTAAGACTGAGTGACAATATTCTATCTTTCGTATTTATTATCTCGTAGGATTTAGATAAGATGCTTTTACAATGATTATATTCAGATAGAAAAATACGCTAAAAACCACCAATGCACGCACATAAAAAATCACCCCTGGTCTAGAATCTCGACAAACGTAACAAACTAAATAAATCACAGGCTCCCACACTGCTCCGTCCGTTTTCATAACAATATTACAGACGTAATAAAATTTGAAAGGGCGCTAATATGAGCCGCTCGTAAATTGTGCCGATACGTACGACGCCAGCCAATGGCAGCGCAGGATTTCATCGCGGGTTTTTGTTGATGAAGGATTTTGTGTGTGGAAAAATAATCAACCTGTATGTGCTAGTGCGTCCAAAGTTTATGATGAAAGAAAATAAATTGGCGAGCAGAAGCTGAAGTTGGAAAACTTCACCTGATTAAACTTTAACTACTTTAACAAATCAGTCACAGTGTGTTCTTTATTTTCGGACCACTTTTATGAACCCCTTGATTTAATAACTTCTGCGTTACTCCTTACAGACGGATTTATAGCCTTTTTTACTGCCACCGCACATTGCAAGATTTTATCTTTTATTGTTATTAAAAAGAAAAGTTGGCATGACGCGAATAATTTACTAAGAACTTGTTATCATTTTGCAAAGAATTTCACTTTTAAGGATGGCTCCATTAGTTCTTAGAATTCGGTTTGATAATTGAAAGTCGTTGTGTATGAACGAAAAAAATGCAAAACAATCTTCTTCAACAAATAATTTCATATTTCAAGATGGATCTTTAAAAGAAGTATGTATTTCCTTGTAAAAAACATGAAAATATGTTTTTAAGCTATAACGGGAAGTGCTTTTCTTTCTAATTGACGATAATATCCAATGAATATCCTGATATTTCATTACACCAGCAAACTTTTCCTCTAAATGACCGTTCTAACCCCCAATAACCTAACACGGGATGCCCCACAAAGGGCACGGGGTGGTCCGTGAATTACCTCCTGACGCGCCCTTTGTTACGATTGTCTACCCCCTGTATAACACATGTGTACTTTATGTACAGGGGGACTGAAACAAGAACGTTAATGAAAAGATATTTTTGATGACGTGCTTTCAGTTTCAAATATATATTTATAATGTTTATTATACTTGTGCATTAGGTGTTATAGGTTTTATTAATATATTTTTTATTCGTGTCTTGAAGTTAAAAAGATTAATAGTATACTACCTATTTTTGCAGACAGGCCTCAACACTAAAATAATCTAGAAATTACATTGAGACCATTTTCACGTCGCTCAAATACTTATATATTAGTAACTGTTGTCAAGAACATCCTGTACACACACTATATACAGGTGCTGAAGCCGTTACACGTTTTTGATATTGATAGTTCAAATGGCATGGCTTGTGTTTGATTCACTTGTGTACGATAGGGCGTTACTATTATCTGTTTCTAACGGTTTTTTGTACAGAATATAAAAGTCCAGACTTTGATATTTACGTTATAGCCAGAGAAATGACAGACATAGCTCTTAGACCTCAGCTTTATTAACGCAGTTACAATCGTGATATTGTCTTAGAGATTTTACTACTAGTTTACTGCTTAAGTAAAAATTGAATAAGAATTAAAAAATATTTATCTCGAATATTTTTTTTAGGGAATAAGGGCTTGTCGTACTGTTAGGCGATGGGCTTGTAACCTGTCACTAATACACTAGTAAACCTCTTAGCCTGTTAGTGCAAAAGGTGGTTACAGAAATATCAGTAAGTCTTTAGAGTTGTTGGTATTTCTGTAGCTCTGCCTACCCCACTCTGAGAATGAAGGCGTGATGTTATGTTACCACTTCAAGACTCCCTGGTCTTGCCTGACCTGGCGTTGTATTGTCAGAACAGACCAATTCTTTATCTACGTACATACATGACGTCACGCCTGAGTCCATAATTGGCTCACATAATTTATTTTTTTGTTTTACTGCTACCGATTTGTCTTCATCATCATATTTTTTTTTCTCATACTTTTTTGTTCATATTTGTTATTCATAATCATCGCAACTCTTAAAGTGATTTTTGCTGCAACCGTTCTGATTTTATTTACCAGTTGGATATTATAAAAATGCTGAAAATAAACAAGTGTGTTATTAATATTTTTAAAGAGTGATCATTATGATATAAAATGGTATGAGAAAAAATTCGGAGTTCCAATAATCTTATTTGCAATTTTATACGAACTTTGGCGCACCCATCACGTCTTAATTCCCGGAGTGGGGTAGGCAGAAATACAGAAATACCAACAACCCTAAAAATACTTGTCTATAATTCTGTAACCACGTTTTGCACAGTGATGATGTTTACCAGTGTATTATTGACAAGTTGCAAGCCCATCGCCTTACAGTACTACATGCCTTTATTCCCTTAGTCGCCTCTTACGACATCCACTGGAAGACATAGAGTGGTACTATTGGAAACCGGCAACCACACGGGGAAAATGAATTAAAAAGAAACACTTCAACGCCCCTTGGTCTAGCCTGACCTGATCTATATAACGTCGATGAAACTACAATACCGCGTAACTAACAAATTTATTAAGTTGCAAAATGTACCTTACTGACTTACTTGTTAAGAAGTATTTTGCAACTTATTCAATTTGTTAGTTACGCGGTACTGCAGTTTCATCGACGATAAGTCGTTATTCGTAATTTAATCTCGGCCGATTGATCAAAGGATCTAAATCGTTTGGTATACTAACACATTTAGATAAATAAATAAATAAATCACAGGACAATGTCACAAATTGACCTAGTCCCAAACTAAGCTCTTCTTACTTATATAGAGAAATATATACTTAAATACATAGAAGACATCCAAGACTCAGGAACAAATACTCGTGCTCATCGCACAAATATCTGCCCTTACCAGGATTTGAACCCAGGACCCTGTGCGATGATTACGCTGTTGATGGTGATCTCTACGAGAACCGCCGGCGGCGGGTTCGAAGCGTCGTTCTGCAGCTCTCGTAGGTGTTGCTGTTGACCTCGTCGGAAGCTCGTGCTTTGGTGCTGGGGGTTATGTGGCGTTGAAATAATATGACCGCTGACTTGATTATGACATAGACTTTAATATACTATCACAATCTGTGTTATTCCTTAAGTATACTAATAGCTTATTCTAGATGAAAACTTGACTGATTATCAACTGATGAATTTTTGCACGTCCGTTCGCTGTCCGAGCGTGATTAGGAGAGCGAATGAAGTAAGAGTGAATGAACTATAGGCTAAACAGTTTCACATTGAATGATCGTTGGTCTATGATTATAAAGGTCTGACAGACGACCCTACTGATTTTAAAGGCCCTAATATTGAAGCCTACGGTAACAAGTAAAATATTGAAAACATGTTAATTTTCGATTAACATTCCTCCGCCACCCGGGGAAGTTGAACACTGAACACTTGAAGTCCCTAATGAACTCTACTTATAGTAATAATGACACATAACATTACCGCTAAACATGACTTAATATTAGGTTGAACTCTAATATATACATAGGAAATAAATGATCAATTGAAATCACTTTCCAATGGTAATTTACATAATTTTACCACGGGTCTTATAAGTTCTCCACATTGAGTTTTTAATTTAACTGATCTGACAACCTGATCTGACCCTTTAAACAATTCTATTACTCTACCTCTACGCCACTGTAGAGGTGGTGAATTTTCATCTATGATAAGAACTAAATCGTTAAGTTCTATATTGTTAACATGACTATACCATTTATTGCGTGTCTGTAGTGTATTGAGATATTCAACATGCCATCGTGACCAAATTGACTGATACATTTTCTGAGTGATTTGAAAGCGTGATAATCGTGACATCTTTGTTTCCTTCCAGTGCGCTTCTGGTAAAGCGACTAGTGGTTGACCGATGATGAAATGACCAGGTGTAAGAACTTCTAAATCGCAAGGATCCTCTGACATAGGAACTAGAGGTCGTGAATTCAGTATCGATTCTATCTTAGAAAATAGAGTAGACAGCTCCTCGAATGTTAGAATAGTTTCGCCAACCTCTCTCTTGAGGAGGTTTTTTGCGCTTTTGACGGCAGCCTCAAATAGACCCCCCATGTGAGGCGATGCCGGCGGATTGAATTCCCAGCGAATACTCTGTTTTCTGAACTCCTCCTTGAGGATAATCTCATTGTCCAACAAAAACTGATTAATCTCCTTGAGATATGTGTTAGAACCAACAAAATTTGTACCTCGGTCCGATCTGATAAGAGAAGGCAGCCCTCGTCGACTGACAAACCTCGTGAATGACGCGATGAAGGCCTCGACGCTCAGCGAAGAGACGACCTCGAGATGAACAGCCTTTGTGCCTAAACATACAAAGACACACAGGTAAGCTTTGACTGACTTAGCGTTTCTTAATAAACTGCATTTGACCAAAAATGGGCCAGCGAAATCCGTCGCTACGCCTGAAAATGGCCGCGCTGCTGTGACTCTATCAGCAGGCAGATCGGCCATGAATGGTGGCTGAGTTGATGCATTGAATCTGAAACAAACTAAACAATTTCTGATAGCCTTGGACACTTGTCGCCTGGCTGAAGTGATCCAGTACTCTCTTCTGAGTATGGATATTAGGGCGTTCGTCGCCGCATGACAATATGATTTGTGGTAATATTCAATTAATAATTGACCCCACCGATGATCTTTAGGTATCAGATATGGATGCCTTGCACCATATGGCAATGTTGATTTCCGGAGTCGTCCACCGACCCTGATGAAGTGCTCGTCATCCACGAATACACTTAATTTCTGTAATGACTTACAAACCAGTTTTCCTTGTCTGATTAATATGATTTCGTCCTTGAACGAATCCATCTGAATTTTCCTGATCCAATGTTTTGTGGCTTCACGAGTCTCGTCCAGTGATAATGATGACGTGAGATTCCGTTGTTCTTTCGGTAATCTGGCATTCCTACAAAATCTAAGTACAAATGACGTAACATTGATGAGCTTACTAAATGAGCTGACACGTGATAATAAAGAGTCTTGCCAGGACTCTACCGGTGTGACAACATGGACTAATTTCTTGAATCCAGGTAAATCATGAGGTATAGTAACTGGTAATGAAGGCCATTGTGACTCCGCCTTAAGTAACCAGTCTGGTGACCACCATAGATTAAATCCAATGAGCTCCTTTGCTGACATACCTCTTGAAGCGACATCTGCTGGATTTAATTCAGATCTGATATGACGCCATGTCATCTTACGTTTTGAGTTTTGAATGTCCTGAACTCGATTGCATTCGAATGTTTGCAGCATGTGAGGTTTTGTATTTAACCATGATAACACAATGGTGCTGTCTGACCAAGCATTGATGCTGTCAAATTGAATCGAACTTTCATAGGACTCTGCTACATGATTAAGTAGCTTGAACACTAGGTGAGCGGCACTAAGCTCCAACTTGGGTATCGTTTGCTTTGACTTCAGGGAAGCTACTCGAGATTTAGCTAAAAGTAGTCGTACCATGACGTTTTCTGACGTGTCCACTGTCCTGAGGTACACGCTCGCGGCAAATCCAGCCTCCGCAGCGTCTCCGAATCCGTGGAGCGAATATGAAACTGTTTGTGGTAGTGCAACACATCTAGGAATCTGCAAATTTGACAAACAGCTTAAGTCCTGAATGAGTTCGTTCCACTGATGACATTGGTGATGGCTAACAGGCTCATCCCATGATAATCCATCTGAAAAAAGTGATTGAAGAAACATTTTGAATCTGAACACAATAGGCGCACAATATCCACACGGATCATATAGGCGTGCTATTGTACTAAGGATATGACGCTTAGTGACTGGTTGCCCTAGCGGTACATTGATCTGATATGACATCGAGTCTGATACTGGATCCCATTGAATTCCTAGTACCTTAATAAAGCTTTTGTCTTCAGTATCGAACTGATGTGGTTGCTCGCAGTGTTCTTGCGGCAAGTCTTGCAGTAATTCATTGCAATTTGATGACCATTTCCTGAGCTCGTATCCGGCGCTTTTCATTAACGCGATAAGTTCTGACTTGAGGCGTTGTGCCTCTGATAACGAGTCCGCGCCCGTGAGAATATCGTCGACGAAGATATCTCGTCTGATGACGTTTGAAGCGGGTGATTCATGGTGACTAGCCTCCCAATCGTCCGCCAGTTGCAACAATGTTCGAATTGAAATGAAAGGACTTGACCGTAGTCCATAAGTATTAGTATTTAACTCATATACCTGAATTTGTTCTGACGGGTTCTCCCGCCACAAGACGAGTTGGTACTTCCTATCTTCAGGGTGTATCCAAGTCATCCTGAACATCATCTTGATGTCCGTAGTGAAAACGATTTGGTGACGTCTGAAATTCAATAATATTTGGGTAATATCATTTTGAAGTGGCTGGCCTGTGTGAAGACACTGGTTTAATGACGTGCCAGTTGATGTACGACCACTCCCGTCAAATACGACACGGATTTTATCCGTTCCCCTTTTGAATATACCGTGGTGAGGTATGATGAAATGTTCAGAATCGAACTGAAAATCTGATTTTGACATATGACCAAGAGTTTCATACTCTTTCATGAATTCCTTGTATTTATTTGCAAATACCAAATTCTTAGCCATCTTTCTTTCTAAAGATCGCAAGCGCTGAATGGCTAAAGCCTTTGATTCACCCAATGGTGGTCTTGTTGAAAGTAATGGCAACCTCACCATATATTTGCCATCTGGCATACGTTGAGTAGTTGAATTATACAACCCTTCACATTCCAGATATTCAGGATGAACAGCTGGTTTCGAAGGGGGCTCCTCCACCTTCCAAAACCTTTCCAAGACTTCCTCTAGCTTGACTGCATGAAGTCCGTAGTCTTCTACTGATGTGCCGGCTGACTGGTGGGGTGCCGCGACCGTCGTCGGTGGCAGTTGACCGGGCACCGCTCCCATAATGACGTGACCAAAACATGATCCGTAAGCTGCTATCCCTGGAATATTAGTTGATATCTTTGAACCATCAAGTACATAATTGAGAATGTCTGTACCTAGGATAATATCTACATTTCGAGCCTTATCAAAGTTGCTATCAGCAAATATAATGTTTGATGACCTTAATTGATCCCTGAGTTGAATATCATATGGCGGTATATTTCCTGTTAATTCAAACATAACCATTGCCATAGTACCTACAATTGGTAATTGAGTTCCGACAGGTTTGATGACTAATTTAACGATAGTGCCTGGCGTTTGAACCGGCTGGTGACCAATTCCATAAAGAGTATTACTGTTGCACTGTTGGGGCAAATTTAAATAATGAACCAATGATTGCTTGATGATTGAAACACAAGCTCCTGTATCCAACAGGGCTCTGACCTTAACAAATGTACCATCACCAGATCTGACCATTACTATTGCGGTAGGGCAAATAGTTATGGGATGGGATGGACCTTGAGTTGCACCAACAGTACCCTCATATCATTCCCTATCAGGGCTTTGCCTAAAACCAAACTTGAGGGAACTGAATGTGTTCTGAGCTCGCTGCGCTCTGGCACCAATGGTTGGCCTCGGCTGATGTTGGCCCAAGGATTGCACTGATGGTGCCTCCTGGTAATGCACAGACCGCTCCTGGGCCTGACTGCCCACAGATGACGTGGTTGGTGCCTGATGTACCGAAACACGGCTCGCATATGATGATGATGATGGCTGATTCACTTCACCCCTAGTTGATCCTTGATCCATGGATTGAACAATTGAATGAACCTGTTGAGTATTAGTGTCGGCATTGCAGATCAGTGTGTTGTGATCTGGAGATTTGCAATGCAAACACCAATTGCGATGAGTACACTCGCTGGCATAATGTTTCCTCAAACATCTGTAACAATGCCCCGTCCTTGAAGCCCATGATCTGCGCCCTCCCCGTGACAGTTGAAGGAACCCGGGACACTTGTACAGTGTATGGGCCTTATTTGAACAGAATGAACATGATGAAATTGAAACATTCACCTGATGTGAAGGCCGAATGATTCCTTGGGAAGAGAGCACCCCTTTTGATGCCTGCGGTGACTGCCTTGCAGGCTGATGCGCACGTGGTGGTGGTGACCGACGTGGACTCCTGATGGTGGCCTGTTGTTCTGGGGTTGACGGTACCGCCAACTGAAGTCTGCACTGTTCATCCATCAACTCCAGCAGTTGATAGATGGTGGGCAGGGTCGTGGTATCCTTGCCATGCCGCTCTTCAAACAGTGAACGTAGCCTAATCGGGAGCTTCTGCAAGACCAGGTATAAAATTAAATATGACCATTCTTTAACAGGCTGACCGAGTTTATCCAAGGCCTGAATGGCCTCCTGTAGTGGATCATAAAATTCTGACCTAATATGACTTGATGATGTGATGATGGGTAAGTTGATTATCCTACCAATATATGTATCAAGCAACAACCTTGTGTTCTGATATCGTGACTTTAAAAGTCCTAGAGCAACAGAGTAGTTCTTGTCGTCTACCGGAAGCTGTCTAACTATATGAAGCGCTTCACCTGATAATGATGATCTTAGGTAATAATGCTTTTCAGCGTCTGATAAATCCCGCTCATGAACCAGTGATTGAAATAAATCATAAAATGGAATCCAGTCCATTAAATTACCTGAAAACTTGGGAAGTTCTATGAGTGGTAACTTTGCCATTACCTGATTGGACGTGACCTTGCGTGATGTTGACATCTCGGCCTTTGACTCCGACGACGCCTGCTCTAATTTGATTAATAATTTGTTTACTTCCGTAAACTGCGCCTCGAACAACGCCATATCGTCTTCCGACACATCATTGTCCGAGAAACCCAACAATGATTCGTATGCTGTAACCAAATCCCTGTAATACGTGTCGAAGTGCCTTTTAGCCACTGATGCTGCGATAGAACTGCTGACATCGGTGATTGTGCCTGCGAAGTCTATCAGCATCCGATATCGCGAACGAAACTGATTCTTTACAGTGCGCGATGACATTTTGAATACCTTAACGATTATCGCACGCAATAAACAGTGACACTTTAGATTAGTTACTTTAAATTTAGTTGAAGTATAATCCGTTAACAATTAACAAACAAGCGGTGACCTATTAACCTATAATTCAGTCGGTGACACTTGACATTGACCGACTGACCGACTGACTGAAGTATAGGTTCACCACAGACTAGCTATTAGGTACGATTGATTGATCCGAATGACCAGTGAGTGAATGAAATGTACTTACATGAATTAACAATAATCACTTAGTGTTCGTAAGATTGAATGAACTGTTGAATGACCGAAATGAACTTGAAACGAAGCGAGCGCCCTCTGCGACTGCCCTTTCCGTTACGAAATAAAATGGCTATCCAAATTATGCACCGATGAAATGAAATGCTGACCTTGACTTGAAATTGAATTGATAATACCAAATGTTAGTATAATGAAACCGCACCAACACTGAACCATGACACTACCACTGATTTCTTCCAGAATAATCTGCTGTAGTAGGTATCCGTGTGAAGTATATTGATTACAATATATTGATGGATCGGCACCTGCGATCCTCGACCTTGAATGAGCTTCAACGCGAGTTTGCTTACCGCGACCTTGATTCGTAGGTACGGGTAGCAATATTTACCCTTCTTGGGTTTGATTCCCCGGTCTGAATTTGAAACCTTCCCCTCTTGGGTTACCAAAAATGTGCGATGATTACGCTGTTGATGGTGATCTCTACGAGAACCGCCGGCGGCGGGTTCGAAGCGTCGTTCTGCAGCTCTCGTAGGTGTTGCTGTTGACCTCGTCGGAAGCTCGTGCTTTGGTGCTGGGGGTTATGTGGCGTTGAAATAATATGACCGCTGACTTGATTATGACATAGACTTTAATATACTATCACAATCTGTGTTATTCCTTAAGTATACTAATAGCTTATTCTAGATGAAAACTTGACTGATTATCAACTGATGAATTTTTGCACGTCCGTTCGCTGTCCGAGCGTGATTAGGAGAGCGAATGAAGTAAGAGTGAATGAACTATAGGCTAAACAGTTTCACATTGAATGAACGTTGGTCTATGATTATAAAGGTCTGACAGACGACCCTACTGATTTTAAAGGCCCTAATATTGAAGCCTACGGTAACAAGTAAAATATTGAAAACATGTTAATTTTCGATTAACAGACCCCTAGCTTCGAAGGCAGGGTCACTCCCAACTAGCCTAGCGTGTCGTTAATGTTTGTTTAGTATCCTTATAATAGTTATTAATAATAACAGACCTACATAAACTCACAAAGACTCTGAAATAACACTACCATAAAAACATATTCACAGTGATAGAACTTTCAAAAACTAACGCATTATATCAATAATTTCCAGGTACCGATATATTTCAGTGTACCGTTATTTCTCGGTGTATCGGTTCGATAAAGGTAGTTGCTGAGCGATAAAGAGCTTTATGTCCCGTCTAATGACGGTACTCTATCTCATTTGCAGTAAATCATTTAGATAGTGTTGCCCGCACATTATGCCCGCGCCAGATGTTGTAAACATTGTTTAGATTTAGTCGTTTTTAGTTTACGGTTATTTGATCCCTTGCTTGAGTTGAAGGTACAATTATTATATTATGTATTTTAATGTTAAAATAATAGTTTATTTTATCAAGAATGTCAAAGGCGTACGCTAAAGCAATAAAGTTAATAAATTCCTCTTTGTTATTTTTTGTTAGTACGTTACTCTTTACCTAGAATAGCACTTAAACTGAAAGATAGTCGGTTCTCAAAAACAAGTCATGCTATCTAGAATTTTTCGTATATTACAGCAAGTTTTTCGAACGTATTTTAGTATATTTATTTGTATAAAAGTTATAACTAGACGGTGGCAACTATCTACAAAACTATAGGGCGGGACTCGGTCCTCTGGAAGACAACGTGATTCTCCAATATTTTCTTTTTTTAGCATTGTTTTTACTATGAATATGTATATATCATTTCTAGTTATTCAACAAGTATTTTAATGTTTTTGCGTCTATTTCGATATAAATAGTTCTTCATGTAACTAATCTTAATGATTACCTGCTAATCATTTGTTTTAGTAATAAAGAAATTTGCTAAATAGGCGGTTCTCTGCCTTTTTCCCGACAAATCCTTGACAAATGCAACGTTTCGTAACCTATTCATTTGCCAACTCGCGTTTTTGTCTGTAACTATAAATATTTCAGGATTTTTATAAAACTAACCTATCCTAACCTATCGGGTTCTACACGAAGGCCCTGAAACAAGTCCAGAATTATTTACAGTTTCGGAAAAATACGCGGGTTGTCAAATGATATGTTTGTGAAATTAATCATTTGTGAAACGTTGGTTATGAAATGATAGGATCCCTAAATAGACATATCTTCTAGACAACCTTACAAAGAAGAAAAGTTATAAAGAAACAGAAGTAAATTGGTACTCTGGGCTTCCAATTATACTATGGGTTTTCCCAGGTTAAATTTTAAACCGTAACTGTTGCTCCACCCATGCCAGCCAAGTCGTCAACATAATGATTTAAATAAATATATGTCAAAGTCACTGTCACTTGACATTTCGCTCTTTGATTATCAATAATAACGTTAATGACATTTACATCCGCACTAAACAAGTATCATGTCAGTTGGCGTGCAGCACGCTATGGAGGGCAATCAATGAGATTGTACCTAATAAAAACGCTTTGCAAGATACATTTAGCAATAAGACCTCCTATTGAATCACTTTGTAACATTTTATTTGTATTTTTTTTATGCGGTTATTGTATGTTGATGCAGTTCTGTATATGTCAAAACATTAGTACATAGTTCCCAGTTAAAATTCTAAGTTTATATTTATACGAATACAAAAAAAAAACAGAAGTACGAGTATGTCCGCTATGCTACATCTTCCATTACTTTACTCCAGTTGTTTTCTCGATTTAATTTATAAAATTGAACCGGCACGTTCACGGCTCCTGCTAATTTTTGACAGCGTGTTTACACGGTCGACTGGCACTTCGTATGTCGCGTACATTAGACAAACTGTTATGTCACGGTAAGTAGTCTCGTTTCGGACACTTTGGATTCAGTCCAAGTGTTGCTCTATCCAGCCAGTACAATTTGAGCTCCCGCACCTTTTCCATCAACTAAAACATAGAAGATATAAAGCAATTCGAAGCAGATTTGGGGGTCTTGTTTGAATGGTTGTGGTGGCACTTAATACTAAGTCGGAATGGGATGGCGTGACATATTGTATGTTTCCGTAATCGTAAATATAGAGCTAAATGTTGACAAGAGTTAGGGAATATCTTATTGAGTCAATATGTTTCGGCGGAACGAAAATCGACTCGGCATTTGTTGCATATAGGAAAGTAACAAAATTAAAAGGAAAGAAAACGTTTGTTTCACCATAACTTGTCTTGTGTCTGCTGGTTTAGTGACCAGACCAGTAAATAGTTCAAAGGTAGTCATAACAGTCAACCTATTTTGGCTATACAGTTTATGGAATGGTGATTCAGTTCATAGTCTGTCACATCAATAAGTACTAGAAAACCGTCAAATTTTCATTTTCTTTCCTTAAAAATAGCATTTTTTTAACAGAACTAGTTCATTGCCGTCTGCTTACGGCCCCACCAAAGCAAGTGCATTTCACCAACAAAAATGCCCGAAGCAACCGTGGTTGCAAAATTTAATCTCACAAACGAATCCAGCGTCTTACAAAAGGAATATTTAAATTCAAATCCACGCGTATAACGTGATATAACCAGATGAAAAGAAAACTGTATCCTCGAGGAAATACAAAGTATATTATTTCTTTGAAAGGGCCGCTTTGATACAATAGAAAAAGAACTTGTTTACATTTATCAAGGAGTGGATCGTCCGATGGAGCGGCTTGCAATCAACGGGCGGGGTAAAGAACTGGCTGCAGCGATGTGCGTTAGGATGTACATCATCAAGGCAATTTAATTTAAACTACATAGCAAAGAGGATAAAGTCCATTTTTTTTGTTTTTAAGTTTTTAATAGCATTATAGAGCAAATGTATTTGAACTTTATTTCCTTGCAGCTAGATACAAATTCCAATCCACAAAAATCTTCTTGTTTTAGTATAGTGGGCCTAACGAGGCTATGCAAGGCCATGGAGATCTATGCAATAAATTATACTGCTCTGCATCAGTTTTAAAGTTACCAATATTAAGCCGCAAAAAATACACAGACATTCCTGACAATGATAATACAATGCGAATACAAAGTACTGTCGCGGTCAAATAATACGGGTCAGAGTGCGTTTTTCATACAAACAAGGTTATTTCGAAGCCTTGGTTCCTGAACAGGGGTTGTTTTGAGTGAGTTTTAATGGTGGATACGCCGAGGTTAAATAGAGGAGGTCAAAGGTTCTTAAGATACCTAATACCACAGCGAGATAGTTTGGGTCAGCATTTGGATTTCTGCTTATCCACAATCGTCCATACACATACACGCACACACAAACAAACACAAACACACATACATATACACACACACAATTAGTAATTAAGAAATATTAGTAAATAAGGAATTAATCAATATCTCTGTTTAACCCTGTACAAGTTGAATTGTTAGTGATATACCTCGTACCGGGTCCTGTAACACAGGGATACCTAGCATAGGGCCCACTGTAGTGATTTACTTTTACTGTTATCTTTAATCTATGCAATAAACCCTTTTGCATTTTAATTTTTTCATTTCTTCACATTTTATTGCCATTTTAGATGTTTTTCTGAAAATGCACAATTCCAGCGTTAACCGCAGATTCAATCAATTGGGTATTCTAGGCACTTTGGAAGTCCTGTATTGGTATCTATCATAAGATTTCACTAAAAGCATCCCCTGGCGAGGAAGCAAGGCTTCGAAATAGCGTCTTTAGTATGAAAAACGCACTCTGACCCGTATTATTTGACAACGAGTGTAGATAACCTTTTACAAGCTTACGAGTACAACTTTATAAATGAGGTTTTGTAGTTTTTTCTTAATTCTGGCCTTTTTCAATGTTTTATAATTATCACCCCGTATTGTATTATTTTTACCCCGTGTGGTTGCCGGGTTAGAATAGTGCCACTCCATGTCTTCCCGTGGATGACGTAAGAGACGACAAAGGGAATATAGGCTTGTAGTAGGTACTGTTAGGCGATGGGCTTGCAACCTGTCACTAATACACTGGCAAACATCTTAGCCTGATTGTGCAAAATGTGGTTACAGAATTATCACCAAGGTCTTTAGAGTTGTTGGCAATTCTGTAGCTCTGCCTACCCCACTCTGGGAATAAAGGCGTGAGTTTATGTATGTATGTATGTATGTATGTATAATTATCAATGTAATTGATAAATTTAAAATTGTTTGCATTTCTCATGCTGCTCTGGTGTGATGCCTATAAACAAGGTTGTGGTGCAGTTTTATAGCATTGATTTAGCTTTTTTTCCCGAGAAAATTATATTATTATGTATTTTATAGAAGTTATAAATTTATTACTGTTAACTAGGGCTTGCCCTTTTCTCCTAGTTATCGCCTGTCGCGAGCACTAACTCTATTCAGAGCGACCTCTCGCCCTCGGCATTGATTGCGTTCACGGAACTTAAGGAAACCAACGTCTCATTTTAATTTAAAAATTCTAATTTGTTCTTTTCTATGCAAAAAAATGCACTGGGATTCTGTTGAACGGCGTCACTTTACCAAGTTTCTAATTTCTCAGTTTACAGTGACTTAGGAGGCGAGAAAGTACTAAATGCGGAAAATATTTCAGCTTTATTTTAAATAGGGTTTTCTTTAATCTTGACTTTATTTCTACCACCAGGCAGCATTGCTTTACTTACAATAACGAGCAATATTTTCATGGCTATGTGTTGCGTGAAACGATAGGCGTCTTGCTATTACAAACGAAGTATGTCGTTCAGTTAGTGGCCACAACAAAACTACTGTTGGTAAACCTACAAAATATTAACCGTAATTATAGAAAATTTCGTGAGTTTGTATAAATGTATCATTTTAAAAGGTATATTGTCCAAATGATGGTAAAGGAGAGATGAGCAGTTAGTAAATAAAGAAATGATTAAAATGTAATGGCAAGTGAGTTTCAAGTATTAACTAGCTAGACTATTAACGAAAGGGCGTTGACCTGTAACATAATTGTATTGTAACTGCACGTATCCCTTTAGCTTGTTATAATTATTGTGTAGTCTAATTTCCCTTTGAGGGTTGCGATCCCACCGGCCTTTAATTAACACATGTCATTAGAGATGATTATTAAATTGATGATTCTGGAAACTATCTGCGAAATAATTGGATTAAGATAAAGCACATACCCAATTGTATGGTCAGAGGAATATTGGGTGTCTATAGTTAGTTATACAAAAATAAAAACTATAGACGACACGTTGGCTTAGTAGTGACCCTGCTTCGAAGCTAGCGGTCATGAGCTCAAATCCCGGTAGGGGCAGACATTTGAGTGATGACCAAGACTATTTGTTCCTAAGTCTTGGTTGTTTTCTATGTACTTAAGTATTTTTTATTTAAGTTTATCGTTGTCAACCCATAGCACAAGCCTACATCCTAGTTTGGGACTAGGTCAAATTTGTGTGACATTGTCCCGTGATATTTTATTTATTTATTTATAGAATGTAGAAGAGGAAACCTGATGCGTCACGATAGTTGAGTCGGATTTTGACACTTAGATTATTTAACTGTAGTTTAAACGTGATGTTTAAGCACTTGGGCACGAAAGTGATCTCTTCCCACGCTAACTGTACGTACCCAAGATAAGAGCACCTCTTAGAGGTTTCTAAGTCTTACCATTCATTGGAGCAGAAATACAAACAAGCTTGATTACGATTTCGCCTGCTCCGGGCGAGTAATCAGTCGGTTTGTTTAGCAGCGCGCACGGTCCAATGCTGCTCTGGTTCGCTGATTGACTCCTTTGATTAGTGCCAAGGTATCGATGAATAACAAGCGCTGAGACGTTCCCGGACGATTGTGTGTCGCGGTAGCAGCCACCGGATTATTGCGTGGATACAAGAGAGCTCGTACGAAATGTATACATTCCATTCAAACTGGGATTCCGCTGGCTCTATTCATAGAATGACTGACACGGATTTTATTGGCTGCCTCGTTTTATATTATTTGAGGGATAGGTCTCTTGAAAATAAATGTTTTAAGCCGATAAGTTAAATAAAAGAAATAATAAATCTCAGTCTAACTCACCCTCAACTCCGTAAACAATACCAATTGGGAACCACATCTATTCAAGAGAGATTTGTTTCTTTAATTATATGTTTTTTAAATATAAATATTATGAGACATCACATTAAACGTCCAACTCCCGATGTCCATTGCTACATATGCACGTAGAAAACATCTATTTACAAAATGACAAACTAGGAGACCAACTAAATACTATGTACAATGATAACAAATACCTTTTACACACCTCTAATAAAGTTGTAAAACAAGCACATTAAGCACGCGGGCACTAATGTACGACATTCATTTCAACCCTATCGGAGCAGGACGGCCGATTTCTGGAATTACAGATAATCTGGAGCCGTACATACGAACAGTAATACTGGCTGGGAGGGGGGGAGGGGGCGCCCTCCCACGTCCTACAAACACGGATTGAGATGACTGGGCCTGACGCCCGCGGGCGAAGTTTGGTGCAAGCCATGAGAGGAATGGATAAAGGCATCTATTTAAAGTGTGTGTAGCTCGCAGTTCGCTATCGTTACCTTGAAAAATACTATACCTAATCGACCCTACTCATAAGTATAACTGCTAGATTAAAACAGTGGCAACTCAGAATACAACTGTATATTTAAATCAACTTTAGTACAACTTTTATGTCCTTGAAACAAAACTAGCAAGTTTTTTTAAGAAATATTGTTTTGACCTAGCAGTGCAAATTACATCCATACATAACATCACGCCTTTATACCCAGAGAGGGGTAGGCAGAGCTACAGAAACAACAACAACTCTAAAAAGACTTGTTTTTGCTAATATATCGCTACTCGCGCCTACTATCTGTTAATATTTAAATTTTCTTAAAACACCCAACTCATGAAATGAAGCTTGATTCCAGTTCAGATATCACAATTTCAACCTGGTTGGTTGGTTGGGCAGTTTTGATTAATCTGTTGCCAATCAGCCAGTGCTTGTACTATTGTTAATAACGCGAATATAGCCCACCTACCATCATGTTCTCTTTAGCGTCCACGCTTAGCCGCTTCAGCTCCACCTCCCGCTCCCGCCACCTCCCCTCCATTGTCCCACACGTTCTCAAGCGGTCGCGCACTTGAGACGAGCGCCTCGTGATTATGGTGGGTCACGTGCCCGCTCCGGATTACTATGTACCAGATCGTTAGAGGTCACTATTTTACACTGGAGTTAACGTAATTTTGAAGGTAAGGGTAGGCGCTGAAATGTCGTGGAAAATATATTTTAATGTGCTTTTTGTAAGGCATTAAAAAAAAGATTGTTGGTAACTTTATCTAGTAGTCTTCCTTGGCATGAGACCTGACAAAAATACAATGAGAAAGCTAATATGCACTTTTTGCTAAAACTTCAACCTGTGTTTTACCATGGACACAACTTTGTGTCCCCCCTTTTTACCCTCATTTTCAAAAACTGAAGAAATCTTTGATTTTCTATCTTGCCCGAAAATTTAATTAGGATTAAGGATAATTGATCACAAAGTTAATTGTCCCTTTAAAAATCCCTGGTAAAGGACAGGTAGGTTTTATTATTTTATTTTGATTGATCAACCTTAACGTCGAGTGTTTTGTGAATTTTACTGTAAGGGATTCAGAATACCACCTTTGCATATTTTTTTGTGTAAACTTGGTAATTTTTTATAGAAAATGGGCAAAACATTGTTTTAGATTTCGTCTACATAAAACTCTCGTTCATAAAATTAAAACAACAGAAATAAACTTCTCTGCAATCAAACAATTTTGACAGGTATATCTAGTTGTAGTTAATTCGTGATTTCTTATTATTCCGTTTTCGGAATGACCCCAAAGCCTAACCGCTTTTAACATACCTAAAAAGGACGGTTTTGTCTTTAAATTGTGACAGCTCTAAGGACAAGCATTGGTTCCACAGACAACATAATCTGCGAGAAGCGTGTCGTCCCAACGAATCTATCCAGGGCTTAGGCACAGCGGAAAGTTCCACAGTAGACCCAGCGGAGTCAGTTTAATCATTTGCTGGTGACTCGGCCACAGCTCTGGCCATCAGGGCTCCTTCATATGTTCTTAAATGTAAAGTAAAACCACGTATTAGAGCTTCGGATAAAAAGCGCGGTAAGAAACTCAAGCAGGTTTGACGTCACGCTAGCCTAGTTGGTAGTGACCCTGCCTTCGAAGCTAGGGGTCCTGGGTTCAAATCCCGGTAAGGACATATATTTGTGTGATGAGCACGAGTATTTGTTCCCGAATCTTGGATGTTTTCTATGTATCTAAGTATGTATTTCTCTATATAAGTAAGTTTATCGTTGTCTAGTACCCATAGAACAAGCCTAGAGCTTAGTTTGGGACTAGATCAATTTGTGTGACATTGTCCTGTGATTTATTTATTTTATTTTAGGTCTTTTTCTACAAATAATTAAAAAGAAAGACATAAAAGTAAAATTTTCAATAGATCACACATTCATACATTTCATACATTTTGGGGCAGATATTTGTCTGATGAGCACTAGTATTTGTCCCTGAGTCTTGGATGTTTTCTATGTATTTAAGTATATATTTCTCTACATGTATGTTTATCGTTGCCTAGTGCCCATAGTACAAGCCTAGTTAGAGCTTAGTTTCGAACTAGGTCAATTTGTGTGAGATTGTCCCTGATATTTATTTATTTAAGGTAGGTTTAAACCTAAAGACATTCGACAATTTTTTTGATGACATTCACTTGAATCATCTGTAGATTTTTTTTTCAATTACAAATGGCTGTAGTTTAGGAAAAAGGATTCCACAAAACAACCAAAAAACGACTTACCGTATTATTTACAATTAGGAAAAAGATTTCCAAGGGATAGGATCCCATAACTATGGCGGGTTTTAATTATAATTCACCAGCAAGGCCCTACCCTTTGAAGCATTATAAATGTAGGACAGTTAAGGCCTACGACAAAATTTAATAGAATATTGCCATTTTAACTAACGAAACTTTGTCTTAAGCGTTACCATCGCTAGTAAATCGCATGGCTAGACTTTTCTCACTCCAATCCACTGTTATTGTGTTCATTACTGTAAACCCTCATCACCGAAGGGTTAAGGCAGGTACAAAAACGCCAGCCCGCATTCTACGGTGGACCAATTTAACTGCGACCTCTATAGATTAATTATTCCTCTGAACAAGGTGACGTTGCTTTTAGACTTGGGTCATACGTGGAAATTAAAATAGCAGTGTGTGGATAGGTATTCAGGCGATTATTTTGAATAGAAGACTAGAAACGAGGTAAATAAGGTGTTAAAGATGTTGTTTTAAACAGACTTAAAGGCCATTAATTTGATTTAGGTATCACTCTGCAGGAGCCGACGTTTTTATCAGTAGTCAACTAAACTAATGGTAAACAATCGAAAATAGAATCAAAACTATGACAAATATTGTTCAGATATTAACAGTTATTAATAAAAGGTTAAGATTTTTTACCATTGGTTTAGTTAAATACGGATTAAGTAAACAACTTGCATTATCAATAGTTTAACTACATACATACATGCATAACGCCACTTCATTCCCAGAGTGGGGTAGGCAGAGCTACAGAACACCAATAACTTCAAATTTTTTGACAAATCTGTAACCACATTTTGCACAAGTAGGCTAAGATGTTGTTTAACAATATTGTCTTTGACGTCTTACTAGCTGTCAAGTTAATAAGAGTGATCAAAACGTTGACAACACGGAAACACGTCAAAACAATGAGGTTTCTCCGTGTACAATTATAGCCCTGAGTCTAAAAGCGAGGATGAGTTTGCTAAGCTAGCGTTTCGATCCGTTTTGTTTTTAAACCAATCGCATCACTGGCAGATCACGTGATCTACCAGTATCGCGATTGGGTTAAAAAGCAAACAAATAGAAACGCTAGTTAGCGAACGCATCTTGGCTATAGACTCTGGGCCTCTATTCTACTGGCTTAAAACGATGTTGCCTTTAACGTATTTTGGTATGGTTTTTAACTTGGCTATACTGTGAAGTATATGTAAACGTGCGATTTAGTTACGATGCAGAAGCAATACAGTCGTCAATTTTCTACATTAAAACACACGTGCAAATCGTTGCGGCGGTCGCGTTAGCACATTTAAAATATGCCAAACACACTTAACAGGGTTGGAATTATACACGGAAATAACGATATCGTATTTAACGTGTTTCCGTATTGTCAACATTTTCATAACTCTTATGTCATTTACAATAAGGGCGACTGTGACATAAACGTTTCTAAAACACGTCAAATACGATATCGTTATAACGCAGTTGAATAGAGGCCCTGATAACATGTTTTAAATTCAATTCACTTCAGGTCTCTTAAACCCTAAAACATACAATTTTATTTACCTCTAGTAAAGTTAAGGACTTTAATTGTTTACCTACTATTGGAACCCTGTCATAATGACACCGTCAAACCACGTGAGAGAAAGCTAAATAAATAATGATTACCGCAGACAGGGTTCCATAGAAGCATAACAATTAAAGTCGTTAGATTTCAGTTTATTTATATATCAGGTCTTAACTTTAGTTTTAGGAATAATTTTTATACATAGTCCTTATAATTTATGTATTTTTTACGTTGTTTCATGCATACATATAATTATCCAGCGATAAAAATAATTATTAATTGTTAATAATAATTATTATTATTTTGAAATTTCACAATGTATCGAAATGCAGTACAGCTTAATAGAAAAAAATATAGAACAACAATGACTTCAAACATTGACAAAGCGAGGATTTGACTATTTGACCTCAAACATTCAGCGTTGTATTGATTGGCGTCCCCCGAACGTCGGACGGATCCTGCCCGACCGAACTAATGGACGCAACTATTTGATGTAAACAAAGCCCAGATATTCGGTAAATATTCGGCATGGAGTATTCCAGATTGTGTAGGGATTTAAAGTTTGACTGGGCTTCGTTCATGATGTAACACTCACCGGTGGTGAATCATTCATTCAGTGATACTCGAACTCACACACTCACTCACTCACTGATACATTCAATGATATGTGGGTAAAATCAGCATTGGTCGTTGATCGGGTCACCACTTTCCCGAATACATGGTTGAGAGAGGTGATGGCTGAGATACGCGTCATGCTCTTGAACGGGTGCTGTTTGTTGGGTCCGGTCTGTTCACGTTTGCAAGGACTGGTTCTTCAGTTTATTATTCTAGTTATGGCTTTTGACGCAGAGACCTCGTCGTGTTGTTCTCCTAGACTCATTATTTTTAGTTTAATGTTATTAGCCTTACATTTGTAATGATTTTATTTGTTTTAGCTTTAATAATAATTTATTATTACTTTAATAAGTACTTGTAATGTAACTTACTTTTAAGTATTACTGTACTTTTTGATTGAAAAAATGACCTTCTGCTGGAGTTTCCTGGCGCTTCTTCTTCGCAATGATGGTCTTATCCGAAGCGCTAGTAAATTCACTTCATATTACCGACGTGTAAAAGAGCCCTATGGTGGCCTATTTACTGAATAAACACTTTGATTTGATTTTGATTTTGAATAGGCACAAGCCTTTTACAAGAGCTAGTACCTAGATATACAGTTATTCCTCTTTTTCATAGCACTTTCCAGGAATAAAAATATGCGTGTTCCCTTTTAAAACCTACAACAGAGCTAAAGATCAACACTCAGACTCATCTCGTTGATTTAGTCCAAACGTTTTAAACCTTTCTTTCAATGAACCGACAGATCTAGAGATCTATTTTATGTTTAAATTCTAACACTGTTTCGTATAAAATGAACCACGTGTACACGTCATTTGCCACGTGCACCTTTGGCACTTACGGAATATAGCCACTTTGACTATATTCCACCAACTCGACTTACGCAAGATTAGTGGTTGGTAACGCGAATGTTAACGCGAATCGCGTTATGTGCCGCAGAGAATGAACTAAACCGCTATCTTGGGTAAGGCTGGAGCTAGATTTAAGGAGACACAAATCTTTTGACTCGTGCTTTGTTAATTCCTCTAACCAGTGAATAACGAAAGAAACGCACAAGTGGAAAACTTCGACTTACTAGTCGAACCAAATGAGTAAAAATATAGATTAATAGGTTATTTAAAGGCTTTCGTGACTCGCTGAGTGACAGGTAAAAACGCTGGAAATATAGATTCTATTTGTGTCTTTCTTAAACCTGACACTGGCGAAATCGTAGTGGCAACACAAATGAAAAGCCGCAAAGCAAAACTCTATCTCTATTTAGATTCTATTTAAACTAATGTTAAAGACTGAGAAAGAGAACTTAGCAAAATAAACATCGATTTTAACGTGAAGAAACAGAAGATTGTTGACATTAATAAAATAAAATGAATTTAACATACAAATTTTGGAACAAACATGTTTTTAATAGGAATACATTGTAAAATTTATGGTATCCTTTGCATTTTTTTTAATGTTTAGGAGAAGGCACATGAGCACTCACGCTACCTGATGGTAAGTGGAATCTGAGACCCAATAGACAGTTGAATTCTCAAGACTATAATCCTAAGATCTCAAATGCGTTGCCAACCCTGAGGACTAAGATGGGATGCCTCTAAGCTAGTGATTTCACCGGTTGTCTTATCCCCACACCGGAACACAACTATGCGAACACTGTTGCATGGCGGGTGGGTAATGGATGTAGCGATCCGGACAGACCCTGCACAGGGTCCTACCACCACGAACATAACCATAACTAACGCATAACCTTAGGGAGGTACGGCGACTTTTTGTAGCGATGATGCAGTCCCCGTTTCGTATCGCTGTCACTTTTGCTCTCTAATGTATGAAAGTGACAGCGATAACTATCAAACGACTGCATCGCTACAAAAAATCGCAGTGTACTAACTCCCTAAGGGTAACCAAAGGACACGGTACATTTCGCAAATAACTAACTTCATTAACTAACAACTTCAACTTCTTCTTTTTTTCTTCTTCTTTTTTTCTTCTTTTTTCTTTCTTTTTTTTTCTTTTTTTTCTTCTTTCTTCTTCTTCTTTAACTTCATTCAATTGACAGGTTTTAAACACATGTTTATTCAATACTCAGTTTTAAACCACTTATTCTCTGTAACCACAGCTAGAAGTATTCCAGTGTTCCGTAACAAAGTACAAAACCCGCTGCCACAAACAACACATCCCAAAGCATAACGCGCAAAATCTCATATTCCCGCCGCGGCTTGCTTTGATGTTCTCCTAATGAAGACGTCTCATACTGGAGGCGTCGGTTACGAGAAGAATCCAGTATCGGCTTTCAGACGCGAGAAATTTCTACCCAACGCATGCTTGGAACATTTCAAAATTTAATTAGCGCGTTTTTACAAGGATTCTGCGATGCCGCGAGAATGGCGTGTTTGTATTCAAGATGTAAAAATTTAACGTGTAACAGCTGACTTGCCTCTAGTTACATAAAATCTCTTGTATACTATTTCGTAACACAGAAGCAAGTAACTCAGCCTCTACTCAACTCTGTAAAACTTAATTTTAGACAATTAGAAATATAATAAATTTATTGAAACAAAACACATGGTTACAAACACAGGCATTATCCGATGGCTATCAAACTAGGCTGAGCCTTGACTTGTTGTATTGTCGTACTTGTTACTTTTAATCGTCTCTTCTATCTGCCAGCTCTTTCATCCAATATCCATCCATCCAATAGTTTTTGCGCCAAATATAAAGTACTACGCCATACAAGTTCTGAAGTAACAAGTGAGCACCAAATTATAATTTTTATAGGCATTACATTATAGTAAAAAAACGGCTGTAGCTTAAAATCTGCGCCGTAGCCAGTACACGATATTATTGTTTAATTTGGCAGTCTCTATGACCACATGGTTAGCAGAAAATAACCGGTGCATTGAAAATGCTACACGTACATTTTTTTAGATCTTTTGTATTGCGAATAAATGTCTCTCTTCTTCTACTTTATCATTTTAAATCGGTTCAAACGTATCGTTCACCAATTCCCCTGTTCTTTTCTCAACTCTACTTTGTCCTTGATTTACCTATACTATTTTAACTCCCTAGATTTTCGGAAGTTGTGCCTTTACTTTAAATCTCTCACTGGGTTAGATCCAATCCCAGGACCATCAGTAAGCGCCGCTGTTAATTGCGCGCAGGTGCGGACGCCCCAGAACAAATATCTCTCTATCAATCTAGCTCGAGTTGTTTTTGCTTTGTTTTGTTTACGGAAGCGCTGTTTTCTTTAGACGGAAAGTTGGAGGTTGTTTTTAGCAAAAAATATAACAGTACATTCTGTATAGGTAGTTGTATAAATTAAATTCATTTATTATTCGATCAACAAGATTCATTACAATTAAATAAATAATCAATACATTGAATAGTTACACAAACAAAAATAAATTGAACACTTACTAACACAACATAATAGTTTAATAGGTCCGATTGCTCCTTACATGGAGCTGCATCCAGTGAACCATGTAAGGGCAATCAAACCGACTTGCTATCATGTTCAGGATCCCGTTGCCGCTCCCGCGCACTCTGCTTAGCAGGGACGCGCACCGCTTGCGCAGGTTAGTGTAGAAGCAGTCTGCCTGACGCACTGTAGTGGCGCGGCAGCCGCATCAGAACCCTAAATGCATCATTATACTGCTCGCGCAGGGCACTAAACGATCTCTGAGTATAGTTGGCCCACAGGTTGCATGTATAGAAGGACGTACAGAAACCTCGGAAAAGAGTAACTTTCACTTCTTTAGAACACCGTGCAATATAGCTTCGGGGATCTATTCAGCTAGGCAAGGCCTCATTGTTAGGGTTCCGTACCCAAAGGGTAAATACGGGACCCTTTCACTAAGATTTTCTGTCTGTCTGTTACCAGACTGTCTCATGAACTATGATAGCTGGACAGTAGTTACTTTCCCAGATGATGTATTTCTGTTGCCGATATAACAACAAAATTTAATACTTATAACAGAATTAAATAAATATTTGAGGGGAGCTCCTATACATCAAACGTGGTTTTCTTTTGCCGTTTTTTGCTCGATATTATCCCCCGTGTGGTTGTCGGGTTAGACTATTCTAACCCGGCAACCACACGGGGGATAATATGAAGACATGGAGTGGCACTATTGCCACTCCATGTCTTCCCGTGGATGTCGTGAGAGGCGACTAAGAGAATAAAGGCCCGGGCCTCTATTCAACTGCGTTATAACGATATCGTTTTTGACCTGTTTCCGTATTGTCAACGTTTTGATAACTCTTATGTCATTTTCAATAATGGCAACTGTGACATAAACGATTCTTAAACGTGTCAAACACGATATCGTTTTAACGCACCTGAATAGAGGCCCTGTACTACTGTTTGGCGATGGGCTTGCAACCTGTCACTATTACACTGGTAAACCTCTTAGCCTGACTATGCAAAATGTGGTTACAGAATTATCAACAAGTTTAATGTTGCTGGAATTTCCGTAGCTCTGCCTACCCCAATCTGGGAATGAAGGCGTGACGGTATGTATGTATGTATGTATTAAATCGGCAATAGAATAGACGCTTGAAATATTTACAGAATATTGAGTTGTATAATTCACTTAAAAAAAAAACAATTAATATAAAATGAATTATTTAAAGGAGGCTCCCATTCAACAACCCCATTACTTTCAAGTAATATAAGAATTGAGGTTAAGTATAGTTGCTTTGTTTTTTAAAAATTACCGAAATATGAATGTAATAATGATATCGAATTTGATATAATAAATTTGTTCTAACAAAACAGTCGTAATTTGCAGTTTTTAAACGCAGCGGCGCGTGGCGCAGCGTGAAGTCGCTAGCCTCTCTCAGTATCATAGTGTCAAAGTCAAAGTCAAAGTCAAATATTTATTGCATGTCACATTACAGAAGACAAAAGATGGAACAAAAGAGGTATACATGTGACGCCCTGTAAGGGCACAGCAAAATGCATGTCACGTCGCGTCTCACTGTTTGATGAGTGAGATGACCCTAGGAATTACAATGTATATGTGGGCATTCCACTTAGTCTTAAATGAACTCTGTGCTTGACTGAATTCTCCTTCCCATAACACAAGTTTAATTCCTATAGAGGAAGCAAAAAAAAAACCATACAAAATTCGATAACGTTTTTCTCTCCTGAAACCTTGTACGATTTTTACGATTTTGAATACATACATAAATCACGCCTGTTTCCCAGTAGGTAGGCAGAGACCACTTTTTTCCACCTGCTAATCTCTTTCGCTTCTTCCACATTCATACATCGAGTCATGCGTGCATGTTTGAATATGTTGTAGACGTTATGAAAAACTAGGTCTGTACTATCCTTTCCAAGAAAATATGTATTGGAAAATAGCGGAAACGTACATACCTAGGTTCTCTTAATATCTACAACATATTCAAAAATCGCGGAAATCGGATTAGATTTAGGGGGTGTGAAACGTTATCGCCCGGAGCTCCATTTGTATGGATTATTTTTGACAGCTACGCGATTTAAGCATCGCTTCACATTCCTCTTAAGGTAACCATGATCTTGCTTAAAATGTCAAGCCAAAATGAGCCTTAACGCTAAACCGCTTAATGTATAGACCTATAATAACAGTAATTTATGTAAGCAAGGGCTACACTCAAAAGTCACACATAACAGAGAAACAAGCAAATTATCTGTTAATAGGTTCCTTGCCCAGCGGCAAAGTTCTTCTGCAAAATGGACTCGATTCTGCGTCTTCGGCGCTGAACGTGTTATTGTTATGAGTCAAGTTGCTTACTCAGCTCGACTTAGTATCTTAATTATGCGAGTAATTTGTGCTTGGTTTTTACTTTAATTTATTGTTATTCTTGCGTTGTTTACTTAAGTTTTATTAGGTTTATTCCACGTCTTTATTATTAAGTGTTAGTGTTATAAGCGGATAGGGAGTTGTTCGATCTTTCCGTTGCTGATGCTTCAGTTTTACATACATACATCACGTCATTAATTTAGAAAACCACGTATCTCATATTACGTTTTGTTCGATTTTAAACTAAAACGTGAAGAGAAATAAGTTTACAATCGTACATCACGAAATCTGAGATACGAGGTTTTTCAAAGTTAGCCACCTTCTTTGGAATCATGACAGATTTAACGTGCATATATCTCATATAGTTATTATTATTAGTATCAATATTAATGTTTATAAGCGTTATAAGTTTTTTTAAGTAACAAACAATATGTATTAAGTTATTGTTTTATTCTCGTGCATGTTAACACTTAATAGGGAAAACTTTAGTTAGTATAAGTTTCTAAACTCATTCATTGAAATGTAATATTTCTTTCGAGAACGATAAAACGTCTTGAACCTTAAATTTGAATGGGCTAAAAATGGGTCATACACAGATTGAGGTTACCGTCTTTCCTGTGGACACACCGAAAGTTAACGATTTTAAGGCCTAATTTTCTGACTAAGCCCATTCCCGCAAAAACGCCGTTAGGACTGCTTTAGACCTATCATATAAAAACATAACTTATATGCACACAAGCTTTTAACTATTAACTACAGGAAAGACAACTATTGTTTTTAAGAGTGTGTATGACCCAAATAACTGCGTTAAAATATCAGTGGCTCAAAATTAAACCATAACGTTATCGTGGTAAATACCCCGTTGAAAATGTCTAACCTCGTATAAAACCCGTACTCGTGAGTATGAATATGGAAGTGAGTATGAATATGAATATGACTAAAATCACCTATCATTTTAGCAACTAATATGTTACTAAAACTCCCTCGCTCGTTTTCTTAACGAGGGAACTGCATTCTAATTAAGTAGGTAGCCGAATTTCCGCGTGTGGCTGCAGTCTGCGCCCGGGTGCATTACATGTGGTTAAGGCTGTGGTTGCTTTTACTGCAACTAGCGGATGCAAAACGCCTTTAAGTTTGCGCTCGTAGAAAAAATCTATCAATTTTTCAATTATACTTAGGTTGATAGAGACTATATGGTAGAAGAACAAATACATCTCTGATCCCAAAAATAAGTAATGAAATTGAATGGTTAAGAGAACAAAAAATACACTAAAAAGATGGTGGGCAAGCTTTCCTAAAAATTTCAGAATTATTTTTTTTAGGTGAATAGCAATTTAAGTGACATGTGCACGGTCTTACCAACAAACTGCACTGCCCGTTTGGCGAGATGGTAGTCAAATTGTAAATGTTATGGACAACACGTTGGCCTCGTTGGTAGTGGCCCTGCTAACGAAGCTAGCGGTCCCGGATACAAATCCCGTATCACATCTTTAGAATTATAACGACCTAATCCACATATTTTGAATTTCGACTTAGGTCTCTATAGTACTAAATTTATGACACAAAATCGAAAGCTAAAAATGTTTGAATTAGGTCACTATAATTCTAAAAGGGCGGTATGTGTTCACACGCGATGCATCTTCAATTTACGCCACTGGCCGCAACAAGAACGCTATCCATTAATTTCTCTAAAATATACGCGTTGCGCGAGTACGTGACGCCATGATATATTAGTTGTTTCAAGGAGCAAGGAATGCTTTTCTTAGCTGACACAGCTCTCATGAAAACGGAGGTCCTGCTTGTATACAATTTTGAAATATGTCTTCATTTCTTTGAGTGCTGTACGTTGTTTTTGTTTATAGACAAAATTTGGGCTTGAGTGATAATGCAGGGTTTTTGATGTTCACCTTGGTTAGCTATATTAACTAAAACGCAAAAAATATTGTTAGTTACGTAGGTCGTTCCTTCAGTCGACATTACAAGTAGATACACTTTTGTACCTTGTCGCATTGCAGCCACGTAAGCAATGTTAATCAAGAACGTCATAATATAATATAATGTTTTTATTTTTGGAACCGCAAGGTTTTTAGCATTGTTATAAAACAAACCTAACGTAACCTAATGGGTTCTATGTAATGAGCATTTAAAAAATCCTGAAATTATATAAGTTTAACAGTTGGAGTGATATATGATTAACAAATATTAAAACGTTCGCATTTATAATATTAGTGAGAATTAAGATTCAATTATATTTTAACTTAACAGACGATTAGAGCGTTAACAGTTGTCAAAATGTATGAACTAACAGTCGATTAACATTGATTACATTTATCATCGTATGGTGAAATTGGTTCTTTAAGTAATATAATAAAAAGGTTAAGGTCGTGTAGTTCTAGTCAGTCATGTAGTTGACAAAAGACCAAAGCAGCTGGTGATTTCTCCACCAATTAGAGTATAAACTATCTCCAATCCAAATTTCATCCAAATCGGTCCAGCCACTGCAGCATGAAAGAGTAACAAATATCCATACATACATAAAAACTTTCGCGTTTACAATATTAGTGAGGATAACTAGACTATTCCATTGAGTATTTGCGTACGATTCATTAGGTGTTTATTGCCTTTGCTATATCAAAGCGGGTACTAATTGATATTACAACACATTGAATATAGAAACGGTACGCATGGGATTTGAAATGCTTATTATTATTGCTTTTGGGATATACTACTAGTAGTAGTAGCCCCTACAAGGGCGAATTGCAAAAATATTGTACATAGTTAAGGACCTAATCGATGTCAAAGTTTAATTGAAACTAATATTTTTTCCTTTGTGTAACGAAAATTTGTCGTACAATCGTATGGTTAATCTTCAAAACACAAAGGAAAAATAATTTGTTTCAATTAAACTTTGACATCGATTAGGTCCTTAGGTCTTAGCCAAGATGCAAACGCTCCTAACGTTTTTCTTTTCTATCGCTCAAAATGTATGGGGTGACATTCTCGTGCGTTTCGATAAACCACGTGGTCGACTGTCATCCCATACATTTTGAGCGATAGAAAAGAAAAACGTTAGGAGCGTTTGCATCTTGGCTAGGGCCCCTGAAGTATGTACAATATGTTTGCAATTCACCCACAATGCATCAAGTGACACATGTCACTGTCATTTAAACCTTAGTTGTTAACAATATTTTGAGAGCAGCGACATCTATTATATCTTTATGTTGATTCTGCTGCGACATTATCTTACTTATAATAATAATATTTTCTCTGAAGTAAATCATAACTAAATAACAGAATAACTACATTATAAGAGTATATTATGATTTAAACATATCGTCGATGAAAGTGCAATACCGCGTAACCAACAATGGCTAATGTCGCGTAACTAACAAATGTGCCAAATTTAAGTTTGGGTAAGTCTGACTTCAATAAACACAAAGATATTAAATTTGAATGCTCTCTTGTAAAATAGTCAGAAGTCAGTTACGCGGTAGGCAATTTCATCGACAGGATAAGAAATCATAAATTGTAGGATAAAGACAATTTTTTCAATTGATTAAGGTAACGAAAATTTAGGTTGTTAATATAATTTCAGTGTAACAAATATATATATATATATATTATGGGACAATATCACACACATTGACAACGACAACGATAAACATACGTATAATAGAGAAATACATACTTAAATACATATAAAACATCCAAGACTCTGGAACAAAATACTCGCGCTCATCACAGAAATATCTGCCCTCTGGGATTTGAACCCGGGATAGCTAGCTTCAAAGGCAGGGTCACTGCCCACTAGGACAACGTGTCGTTAGAACCAGGAATAAAATTGAATAAAAATTAAGAAACAATATTTGGTGAAAAAGAAATGGTTTGAAATCGGGACCAATATCAATCTCTTTCATGAATGGTAACCACAATAATACCGCTCTAACAACTGCAACATCATCGCTCTAGTTTTTCCTCTATCGGACTGGGGGTTTTTCTGTGGCAATCAATATATACATCACGCCTTCATTCCCAAAGTGGGGGTAGGCAGAGCTACAGAAATACCAACAACTTCAAAGAGTGGTTTATAATTCTGTAACCACATTTTGCACAATCAGGCCAAGAAGTTTACTAGTGTATTAGTGACAGGTTGCAAGTCCATTGCCTTATAGTGCTACAAGCTCTTATTTCCTTTGACTGAGGCAAATATGGTATCAATAATAGACGTAACATTGTGTAACATACACTGTTTCTGTCTGAATTTCCTGTGGAGTGGCATATTTTCCAAAAAATACATTTGGTCCAAGAACTTTATTAAATTTTTGCGAGCCTTGCATAAGCAACGTCTAATTACATTGACTGTCCTGTGTAAACTGTCACCAATCAATATAGTCTGATAGACATTTTCTCACCGTAAGGGTCCTGTTTGTACCATTTCAACTCTCAACCTTTTTAAAAGTACAATTGACAAAAGGAAAACGCAAAGCTTTCTTGTACAGTAACACAATAAATTCACTCCAATATCTTTTACAAAAGCGATCGGCAGTCAGCCCCAATAATAATTTACACGGTGGGAAAGCTCCGACTTTCGCAGCTTTGTACGACTCTAAAGAGCTTCTGGCATTTGAATAAAAGCTTTAGGCGTCGGTGTCTTGATGTGGAACTGGGCCGGTCAGACCGAAGATAAGGTCTGAACGGTAGGTTAAATAAATTTCAATACATATTTTTTGCTTAAGAAACATGTTCGCTTTGACGGCATGCTCCATTTTTATCTGCCACAGATAGAGAGTTATAGTGTAGTAAATCTGTGTATCTAGTAGTGGTAGGACCCTGTGCAGGGTCCGTCCGGATCCCTACTACAATCTTATCATGCCAACCGCCAGGCAACAGTATTCGCATGATTGTGTTCCGGTGTGGGGATACGACAACCGGTGAAATTACTAGCATAGAGGCATTCCATCTTAGTCCTTAGGGTTGGCAACGCATTTGAGATCTTAGGATTGTAGTCTTGAGAATTCAAATGTCTATGGGTCTCAGATTCCACTTGAGGTGGCCTGAGTGCTTGTGTGTCTTCTCCTTAACAGGTAGACTGATTTAAACGCGTTTTTTTAAATATATAGCTTGTTTAATCGGAGGCGATCTTAGCTCGGTTTGTTAAAATTCAGTTTGGTCGTTTAGGAGGATTAATGGGGGTACATTTGGTGTGATGAGCGCAGTATTTCCTCCTCATCCTTGGATTGTTTTATATTATTTAAACAGGCATTTCTCTAAACACATGTAATTATGGCTTATTAGTTGTCTATACTGGACATAATCTCGACGAGGATCGCAAGTAATAGGACTTGGTTTAAAAGTAATAAATACTGATTCGAGTTCCTACTAGGCCCTTCATTCTACATTGCCTTTGCCCCTATTGGTATCATGATAGCTTGTATTATCTCGACTATAAGAACGGCTGATCTCATAACGACTGCAATAGAGGTAAAAACGTGGTGGAATAAAGAACCTGACTATCTAAGCAGCCTGAAATAATCTTACACGACAGGCTCGACGAACCAAACATGATTCAATAACTTCCGCTCCAATTTAGCCTCTTAAAACCGATATTACGAAACAAGACGAAATCAAGCGTATTTATCCGAAGCACTCAGAAACCGATTTAACCAAGTAAACAACCCAGTAACACTAACGACCGACGCAAGTTTCGACGCAATTCGCCAGTGAATAAATAAAATTAGCAGGGTCGCGTTAGGGCGGACGAAATAATGGCCCGTTCCGATCTATTTGGGAGTTATTTACCTTAATAATCTGATTAAAATATTAGGCGTTCAAGAATTCATTGGGCTAAGAAATTTGTTTTAAAGAGGATCTTGTTTTTGTTGTGACGGATGTCTTGTTGGTATGGGTGCAGAAATCTATCATTGATGTTGAAATTTCTTATTGCTTATTAGTGGCATATTTTTTGACGATATCAAATTGAGTTAGGTTTGCTGTTGCTTAAATGGACTGAAACCAGCTTTTCACTACTGGTTAGGGTCCATTTAAGCAACAAAAAACCCAAGTATTAAGTTATTTGGAAACTGAATGAAGTTAAATTACACTTTCCGTTATAATAAGAAGTTCCCAAGAAACAGAATTTTTGTTACTATAGGTTTTTTGCTTCATATTAGTCTACATTGCCACTTCACACTTATAATATTTATGAGAACGTGTGTTAATACAAAGTCATAGAAAAATCTGATCAAAGGTGTGTCTAGGTATGACACGTATAGTTTTTTTTAAGTCACTTGATGGTAAGTGGCATCTGACCGTGGGACCCATAGACATTTGTATTCTTAAGACTAGAATATTAAGACGGCAAATGCGTTACCGATCCTGGGAACTATAATGGAATGCCTCTTGGCTAGTAATTTCACTGTTAGGATGTAATGAAACCAAAAAAAATGGTGCAATTAAACTATAAAGTCATGGTATTTCTCTAGTTACTTTACTACTCTATTTTCTTGCCTTGGATACTAATAATAATTAAGTAGTAATGTAATTAACCTCCGTTCTGGGTTAGCTTCTGAGCTCATTAAAAATGTCGTGAGCAAAGATTGCTTTAATCCCACAAACGGGTAGCTTTCTCCGTCGATAAACAACTTTCCCAACTGAGTTTGGTTCGTTTAACATCTTTAATACTTGTAAATTTAATTATTGAAAAATATTTTTACTGGAAGTTTTTAGCGGGTTGAAGTTATTTTTTGACATGTTACTTGCTTTTACAGTTAGTTTATCATCCGTTTTTGAAGTTGCAGTTAGTCTAGTTGGTAGCGATCGTCGAGTCCTGATAATGACGAATATTTATGTGATGAGCTACAGAGGCTTGTATGTTAAGTATATTTTGCTTTATATAAGAAAGTATATCGCTGGCATAGTGTGGAATTACGACCATTTGTGTAAGCTGATTCCTGATCTTCACTTTGAAATATGTCCAGATCATCACGCCACCTCCATTTTGGTCTCATCATTAGATTATTAGATGAAAATGAAATGAACATATTAATGTAATACTGCACTTTTTTGTATGAAACTCTTCACACATTATACAGAAAACAAAACAGCGTCGTAATTTCAGCTCAAAATTCTCAGCATAAACTTGGCAAAGTAAACCAATCAGCATCCAGCGTCGAAGGGAAACAACCAATCAACGCACGCGATCGCTTACATCTCGAGACACACACTACCCTCATCGTTCACAGAATTTGCGTAATTTAATAGAAAAGTTCTTCGGTTGACACCATACAAACACCTTCTGGAATTGTAAACAAAATTACAAGTTCGCACAACGCGTGTCAAACGAGGCTCGCAATGTTCGAGAAATTGTCAAATTGTATTCTTGGGATTTGTCGAGAGTTTGACAATCAACTTTGTTGGCACGGGCACTCGGGTATGGTCGGAAACAATGTGATAATATAAATATATATTTTTACAACAAAATAAATAAATAAATAATCACGGGACCTAGTCCCAAACTAAGCTCTAGGCTTGTATTATGGGTACTAAATAACGATAAACATACTTAGATTGATAAATAAATACTTAAATATATAGAAAACATCCAAGACTCACGGGAATTTAACGGGACTTGAACCCGGGACCGCTGGCTTCCGAGGCAAAGTCACACTCACCTAGACCAACATGTCGTCAAAAAAATTAAATATCAGGGGGAAAAATTACACAAACTGTCCTAGTAAGCCCAAACTAGGGTCTTAGCTTGTTGGTTCCTACTTAAGTTTACTAAACAGCGATGAAATATCTACTCACATCACATAGAAAACATCAAATTACCATTATAAAGAAACAACAGTCATCAAAATAACAACTCATAAAATTTAAATTAAATCGTTTTTTATGTTTATTTAATCTCGATTGTTATAGTTGTAAGAAGTAATAATAGAAACTTTTCTTTTCTAAATTAGGAAAATAAGGCAAGCTTGCAGAAAAGGCCGCAATGCCTGCCCCTATTTCACCATCCTGACATTGACAGGTGATAGGTGACATTTCAGTGTACATGGCGCAGACGATATAAATCCCACTGAGGTGAATGATCGTTAACTCTGCAAATCGTCACCGGTCACATTGTCCATTGTCAAATAGGGGCCTGATGGAAAAGTGGTCACCGTCGCTTTTGAACAATTTGCATCACTAGAGGGCGTTACTGAGCTTATAGTTAGCCAACATGTATATTTTTATAGATAATCTCCATGTTAACTAGCATACATCATATGAAAACTACGGACAATGTGCTTTTTGGTTTTTGCTTCTTTCATGTTAACCCGTGGAGTGCCCGGAACATATTATATTATTACTCCTTCAATTTGCGCAGATACTTCGTTGTGTAATAGGGTGTATGCAGTGCAAAAATCACCATAGGGCGTTCGACGGGTTAAAACTAGAAAACAGACTTTTCGTTAATCTATCTTAATAGTCTGAGAAACTGTTATTCATTTAGCAGCGACAATAATCATTTATTAAAAGTTTTACATGAAAAATAGTAATTATGTTCTCAAATTCTGTAACAGAACTTCATTTTAATAGACTTATCTACAATATACGGTGAATGTCTGAAAATGACATCTATTGAAATACGTCTAGACCACAAATAAACACTTTTACCATTTCAAATACTCGTATCTATTGCAAGTTACTATAGAAAGTGCTTTCAAATCGTCACAGTGAACATTTTTCAAGTGTCGCTTTCAAGGTTCGCCTGTCAGCTGTCTTTTACTGCAGGAGTCATTTTATTGCACCTATTTTTCTCTAACATAGTTGAAAAGACGAGAATTATTTTACAAAGAAATAATAATTCAAGTTCAACATTAATGGTTGGCGCAAATCTCTCTAAGGACTTTATCCCAGAAAATATAACTATGATTGAAATAACATAAATGATCTTTGTTTCCTACTGGTAAGAAAATTATCTTAAGTTTTGTGGCCGACATGGTATCGATGTGATCGATATAATAACCTATTATTGAATACTATTCCATATATAAATAAATAATAAATAAATCACAGGACATTATCACAGAAATTGACCTAGTCCCAAACTAAGCTCTAGGCTTGTACTATGGGTACTAAACAACGATAAACTTACTTATATATGGAAATATATATACTTAAATACATAGAAAACATCCAAGACTCAGGAACACATACTCGTGCTCATCACACAAATATCTGCCCTTACCGGGATTTGAACCCAGGACCCCTAGCTTCGAAGGCAGGGTCACTCCCAACTAGGCTAGCGTGTCGTCTATGGTACCTATGTTATATATAGTACCTATGTTTTTTTTGTCCGACTAGTATCTAAGTGGCAGGGTAAAGAATGTTTTATCCACTGCGATAAAAACGATTATAATAGGGGCCCTATGCAGTGGATAAAGCGTTCGTCACTCCCACACTTACATACTGGTCAGAAAGTGACAGCTGTTTTATCTACGTTTATCTAGATCGATAAAAACGACCATAATTATGTCAGCTGGTAACAAAAGTGAAATAATTTAAGAAATAAAAATGATTTGTAAATTTTGTTTTACGCTCCATTCTTATTTTTAAAAACTAAGTTTACTTTCACCTCTCTTTTACTAATGAACTTTCCATAAACAATATTAACTGCCAATTATGTTAATTAGGAACTTTTAATTGAACTTTTGTTTTACGAATAACTAAGTTATAAGAATGGATAACGAACACAAAGCATTTGGCGCATTCATATTAATTAAGTAAAGATTTCGTTTATGTGTTGGCATTATTGTTTATTTTTTTTATGTTAAGGAGAAGCCACATGAGCACTCAGGCCACCTGATGGTAAGTGGAATCTGAGACCCATAGACATTTGAATTCTCAAGACCTCAAATGCGTTGCCAACCCTGAGGACTAAGATGGAATGCCTCTATGCTAGTAATGTGTATGTTATTCTTTTGCAGGGTACAAATATATATAAAAAAATGCATAATTCTATTGATAAAATATGTAAACAAAATCACAGCGTTTGTTTATTTCGTATCTGGTGTTATTTTGTATTAGTTTTAATATTTAATGAAAAATACAATACACACAGAGAAAAGTAACAATAATTTACCACACAATAACGATAAAATAATTTGCACAGTAAAATTCTTTGACCATCTTTTTATACATATAAAGAAGAAACTAATTGGCCGACTAATCGATCAACGCAGTCCCGAAAACACTGGACCTAGGGAATTGAAATTTAGAGAGAATATTCCTTGGATATCTTAGGGATACACTACCAAGAAATTTCTTGAAATTCACCCGCAAAGGGGTTAAAATAAAAGGAGTAGGATCATTCTAGACTAACCTGATGTGTTAGTGTTTTTTTATGTTAATTAGAAGGCACACGAGCACTCAAACCATTGCCACATTTGATTTCTCAAGACTATAATCCTAAGACCCCAAATGCGATGCCAACCCTGAGGACTAAGATGGAATGCCTCTATGCTAGTAATTTCACCGGTTGTCTTATCCCCACACCGGAACACAACAATGCGAACACTGTTGCTTGGTGGTTGGTTAATGGATAAGATGGTGATAGCGGTCCGGACGGACAACCACCACTAACAAAAAAAAACAAGATTTCGTAATGGCAAATTCTATCCAACTTAATGTAATAATAATTATATTTTATAGCACATTTTATACCTTCAACAGGTCACCCACTTTCCGATTTTATGCGGAATTTAAAATCCAAACTAATTGAACGAGTATTAGCATAATAAAAGTTTTATGTTTTATTCAACAGACTAATTATTCCCTCCACCTGTACTCAGTCTGCGCTTAAATACGTCTAAAGTTTTTAATAATACTGCAGGGGTGTATTCCTTGTCGAAAAATGAATTCGACGTCAATAATTCGATAAAGGAATACTGTTAAGTGAGAGCTAAAAGTCAACTAAGATGGCATTTGTTTGTTTATATACATACATGAACATAAGGTCACGCCTTCATTCCCAGAGTGGGGTAGGTAGAACTACAGAAATACCAACAGCTCTAAAAAAAACTTGTTGATAATTCTGTAAGTACATAGAAAACATCCAAGACTCAGGAAGAAATATTCGCGCTCATCACACAAATATCTGCCCTTACCAGGATTTGAACCCAGTACCGCAGGCTTCGGAGGCAGGTTCACTCCCAACTATGCCAACTTGTCGTCAAACGTTTCGTATTTGTGATAAAACAAACTTATACAGAAACAAGTAAGTAATACGCTTTATTATAGCACCAGTGTTGTAAGACAATAGTTTGAATAAATTGTGTCCCGCGAACAAACTGGGAAGTGCATATTAAATAATTTAATGTACTCATTATAAGTTGGCAAGACGCAACACTGAAATGCTTTTCTACTTTGTTTGTGTTCTTGGCCTGTGCAGAGATGGTAAATGTTAGACGGGATTGAATTTTAGTCATTATTAATAGTGTCATAGAGTCCAATTTTAAACTATAATCATTTAAAATATTTCTAATGGGTCGATTAAAAAAATTTACATAGTTAAAGGCTTAATGAACACAAAATCACGATCGCTTCCTTTGTGTAAGGAAAGTTAGTCATACAAACTATACTGGTAACTTTCGTAACACAAACGAATCAATTATGTTTTTTTTTTATTTAAGCCCTTATCTTTGTACAGTGTTTTTGAAAACGTCCTTTAAATAAGATGGAGAAACGTCTAAATTTGTTTCTGTTGAATGACAATTGTAATAGTGATGGTATATAATTATTATATAATATTCAAAAAAGACTATACTTTTTGAGGTAATTTATATACATAATGAATAAGTAAACTATTTTTGGAATTTTGAATATTAGTTCCCAACCTAACCTAACTTAATATTGAAGAACTTAAAATTTATGTAGGTTTAAACTACTTTTAAAATACAACTTATATTTTTGCTAATGCCAAAACTATAACTACTTACCTATAATTTATTTTTGGTGAAGGATAGCTTCATAAGAGTACAAAAAAAGAAGTACATAGTTTATTCCTTTTTCTTATGAAAAATCACTAAAACAAAACTTCTTAGTAGCATCATTCTTACGATTTCTGAAGTTTTTCAGGTCGTCATGGGTATAATCCAAGAAGCTTATATATGACACTGGATATTGCACGGCGAACACCAAATTGAAGGCAAGAAAAGTGACCTTGAATGATGCCGCTTATGTTCTTTCTTTTCATCCTAAAGAAAAGGACAAAAACTTCGCTTATGTAGGGACATAAAAAACAATGTCTTTATCTATCTCATTGACATTTTTGTGATAAATTCAACAGTTGAAGCATTATGTAAAAAAAAAACAGATTCGGCCCCTTCAATTCAAGATGGCGGCTTACGCTGCGACCCCTCACAGCCAAAAACTTAAGTCTTTCATGTCTAGCTTATAGTAAAGCAATACAAATCAAAACATTTTCTGCACCACCTTTTGTAGGGCAAAAATACCTGCATACAGAACTAGTAGCAATGATACTTAATTATGCGACGCTTACTCTTTCGCTCCTTACTCCCCCTTCTTAGCAAACTAATCTCCCCCACAGACAGCTGCTTTGTGAGCTGTACAGTACGTAAACAGACACAACACTGTGCTAACAGAATCACTCCATTCTTTCTACACTTATTATACAAATTAGAAGCTTACTGAAAACGTTCCCGCGCTGCACAAAGCGCTAGTTTGCTACATTATTCAGTAGATGGCGCTGGCGACCATTAGCGGATTGGGTGCGGCCGCCATGTTCGCACCTCATTTATGTATCTGTGGTAGTGACTATTCATTTGGTTATAATTAAAAGTTAACGTTATTAACAAAGATTTTAATAAAAACACATTGTACAGTGCAAGAGATAAAATAAATAAAATCTTTCATAGCATTGACTAAACGATAGATAACATGTTAAAAGCAATATGTATAACCAAGTATAATAGAGACCCTTAAAAAGTTATATTGAGATCAGGTAAAGTTGGTTAAGCGAGCATTACTCGTCATGGAATAATTATTGGGGTTTATTCTGTTACCTCGGGCGATATAGGAAATGTGTAATAATTTTATTATTTTTATTCGAATCTGCAACAATGTGATTTGCGAAAAAAATAGACTATCTGTTTAGCGTCTAAGAGAGAAAATCGAACCATACACATAAGTAGGCGTTATGTTACTTTCTACCTAACCGAATAAGAAAGTGACAAAAGGATTCTATGAGACCTTACTGCTAATTATTATGCTTAGAAGTTACTTAAAAGGGAATAATTAAATAATAAGTTCTTGTAATCCTCAGAAGTACTCCAATGAATAATCTAATCTAATATTTGCAACTCCTAAAGAATCCAAGTGCACCCAAAGTATCCTCGTCAATGTAAAGCTCCGATCCGCATTAATAAATCTCGCTTATCTCCCCTGAAAATTAATCACCCCAAAATTTTTATCAGGGAAAAACGGGGATTCAATAATAGACCTCTTCCTATCTCTTCCATTCCAACTTCTGGGTCCTTATCTTCCGATGGTGTTCGGAACTTTCGGAATCGCCCGATTGTCTCCCACTTTTGTTTTTACCGACACAGTAGGAAGTTTCACGCTAACTGAATATAAATTAGGTGAATGGGGTTTGTAGGTCGCAGATGTATTATCGATTTGCAATAGTACAAAGGTGTTTATCATGTTTGTAACGGATGCAAGTATGTTATTGTTAGGATCTTTTAAGGCGACTCATGTGCGCTGTACACGAAATACTCTTGAATTTGGGTTACAGATTAAGAATAAGGTGGGGTGGGGCTATTGCAACTAAGGGGGTAAATGTATCTATTAGATTTTTTAAAGGGAATAAAGCGAGTTAAAACTACTTTACATCATTTAAAAGAAATTTTGGCGGGATGACTTGGATGCTTTTGAATGAATGAATAAATGAATGAATGATGATTTATTTGAAACACAACCCAACAACGTTACAACATGCTTAAAACTAGAAAAAGTAGAAAATAGGTAAGTAGTTATTACAGTTAAGGGTGGTCCCAAAAAGGAGTCCACTCAGCATGTGTCAAGGCATGAAGTGCCTCGACGCTGATTTTCAGTGAATTTAAACAGCACAAAACAAAAATAAGAACCAAAACAGAGCACAAACTACAAATAACACCAAGCAGATGAGAATACAACAGACATTTCAGCGAAGGTACAGTTTAAATGCGAAAAGCAAATTTGAGAAATACTTGTAAATAAATAATTAATATAAATAAATGAACAGCAGCATACATTAGTATTTTTATCATCGGCTAGGCGGAGGACGTTTGTTCCATTAGCAGGTGGATTTTTATTTTGTTTTTAAAAGTTAAGAAGGATTGGCCGAAAATTGCCACACAGAGAGAGGTGTGGAAATCAAGGGAGGAGGCCTCTGCCTAGCAGTGGGACACTATGTTAAGCTAATAATAATAATATAAATTTAGGTACTATAAAAGGGCGCTTAAAATGTTTTATTCCCTTTAAAAATAACATAGATACATTTACCCCTTTAGTTGCAAAATCCCCGCCCCACCTTACTATACTTGCAATACATACATACATAACGTCACGCCTTTATTCCCGGAGTGGGGTAGGCAGAGCAACAGAATACCAAAAACTCTAAACTTGTTGATAATTCTGTCTCATTTTGCATAGTCAGGCTAAGATGTTTACCAGTGTATTAGTGACAGGTTGCAAGCCCATCGCCTAACAGTACTACAAGCCTTTATTCCCTTGGTCGCCTGTCACGACATCCACGGGAAGACATGGAGTGGCACTATTTTAACCCGGCAACCACACGGGGGGTACTTGCAATAATAATTAATTAATTACCAGTGAGTTGTTAACAGGGTTTCCGCTAACCCTCGGGGAGGGAAGATAGCCGATTAAAAAATGACCAACTTTTAATTTTGATTTATTCTGTATCCTGTTTTACTCTACTCACTTGACATGCGAAATCACTGCGGAATATCGCAGTGGACCGCCATTAATATAAAAAGAAGAAGTGTAAACATAAGTACAGTTTCGATTGACAGGTTTTCATATTTATCCCCTGCCTAATAAATAAACGTGGAATAAGCGTGAAGTAGCTTATGCCTGTCTGCCCTGCTAAGCTAAATAGCAGTATGTCAAATAAGTCTCCTGTAGCAATCAAAACCTTATTACTAACAAGAGAAGATTGAATTTACTTTGGCAATTGAATCTGACATACTGTGTTTTAGCTTAGGAGGGCAGCTGTTTTGTCATTATCTGTAATTGCGACAGTTGCATCTGATGGAAAGTGACAAAGCAGTTATGTCCCCTTTCAAAGTAAGGGATTTAACCTTCAAACTAATAATTGGTACCATTTCACGGATATTTCGTTAAAATTGTATGGTTTGTTCAGATAATTAGTTCTCGTTTATTAGCTGATTTGTCACCATGCTGTGCAGCAGTGTGTACAGTGTTTTGGAGAGGTTAGTTCTTAGCGTTGTCATAGCATTTTATTCTTGAGATTGCAATTATGCTTGGAGGGCTGGTGTTATCATTAAATTGACAATGAGAGGTGACAAGAGACAATGTAGGTGTGCTTAGCTCATGAAGCTAGGGGTAAGAGAAGGATTAATAAATCCAAGGATTAATGATCTATAATAATGGATTAGTGGTGGTAGGACCCTGTGCAGGGTCCGTCCGGATCACTACCACCATCTTATCCATTAACCACCCGCCAAGCAACAGTGTTCGCATTGTTGTGTTCCGGTGTGGGGATAGGACAACCGGTGAAATTACTAGCATAGAGGCGTTCCATCTTAGTCCTCAGGGTTGGCAACGCATTTGAGGTCTTGGGATTAGTCTTGAGAATTCAAATGTCTATGGGTCTCAGATTCCACTTACCATCAGGTGGCCTGAGTGCTCGTGTGCCTTCTCCTTAACATAAAAAAAAAAAAAATAGTACACAATTTGTTCGTTTTACATTTGGCACACTTGTTGCTTACAGTTTGAAGCAGGGATCGTTACCGGTATTCTGCCTACCGGTTTTAAATGAGGTATAACCGGTTATAATTGTTTTCACTATTTAATTTGCTAAAGCTTTGATCAGCGGTATAACGAATACCGGTATTCAAGTAAATTATCAATTTAGCCAATTGAAAACAATACCTCTTTTTGATAGTTTACTCCTAAAAACCAATACCAGTAATACCTGTTAGTGACAATACACTCTATCATACACTAATTGTAAATGTAAATGTTTTCGATGCTTTTACAAAAAAAGTTAGACTCGCCTTAGACAAGTCTGAAATTACAGTTAATTAAAGTCTAATTGACATCTCACTTATCAGGTGCAATGAATAGCGGTATTGAATACAGATATTTAATACTGTCAATAGTGTATACATAGCGATAAAAACCAAAGCGGAATGATAAAAATACATCTAATTTGAATATAGGTATTATTTTTTTGGCAGTAATAATTGGACACTGTAAATACAGTTATTGAATAAAACCGGTTTTACAATCCCTGGTTTGAAGTGTGCCTATAATCCGACTATAAAAAAATGCCCGGTCGGGGATAGAGACAAAACATAGAAATCTTTTCGTTTTCCTCTTACAAGAATCGCAATAAGGCTATCTTTCTCTGTCAAAGCGTGTCAGGCCCTTGCCTGAACACATTGACTTTTTAATGCATATCGTAATTTCACCTGTCATCTGGTACTGTCAGCGTGCAGGGAAAAAATTAAGTGGTGGTAGGACCCTGTGCAGAGTCCGTCCAGATCGCTACCACCATCTTATCCATTAAACACCTGCCAAGCAACAGTGTTCGCATTGTTGTGTTCCGGTGTGGGGATAAGACAACCGGTGAAATTACTAGCATAGAGGCATTCCATCTTAGTCCGCAGGGTTGGCGACGCATTTGAGGTCTTAGGATTATTGTCTTGAGAATTCAAATGTCTATAGGTCTCAGATTCCACTTACCATCAGGTGGCCTGAGTGCCTTCTCCTTAACATAAAAAAGCGGTTTATGACTTTCTTTGTATAGCGCTCAAATAAATATATATATATATATATATATATATATATATTTACGCCTAAGTATAATAAATACTTTGCTAATACGCAACCGATGGTACCGTCACAAAGACACCGCGGCGGTATCGTCTCATCCTTCGGGGCGGCTCAGGCCATTGTCACCTAATAAAATGCATTACACTGATTTATGCAGTAGGATAGCGATAAAAAAAACGTATTAAGTTGTCAGTGAACTGCTTGAGAGAAAAAAAAGTTTAGTGACTTTCCCATTATTAAACTTTGTTTTGATCCATTTTGCTATCAAACTATATTGTTTATGAACGATGTGGCCGGATTGGGGGTGGCAGAGCTACAGAAATACGAACAACTCTAAAAAACCTTGTTTATAATTCTGTAACCACATTTTGCAAAATCAGGCACAGAAGTTTACTAGTGTATCAGTGACAGGTTGCAAGCCCATCTCCTAACAGTACTACAAGCCCTTATTCCCTTACGGCCGAACTCTTTATTCAAACCGCGGACAGCCTTACTGCGGATTAAAAATTGACACATTTTGTATGTGCAAATGACAAATTTCAACCCGAAGTAAGCCTTATCTATCCACGGTTTGAATATAGGGTTCGGCCGCTAGTCGCCTCTTACGACAGCAACAGGAAGGCATGGAGTTGCACTATTCTAACCAGCTACCACTCGGGGGAAAATACATAATTATTATATAAATACTTGTATTGAGTCAAGATAGATTACACTAAATTATCAAGGATTGACGTAAGCTGATGACAGATCGCGTCGACCGTTTATGTCAACACTATACATTTTGAGTCGATAGAAAACAGTAACTTTAGGCTAGCCTACAGGACTTCTATTCCACATTGTATAAATCCATCTTTAGTCAATATCGTAATTATATTATTGATGATGTTTTGACAGCTATTATTCACTCAACAGTAAGTAGTTGTTATAACATAAATAATGGCTATTATTCACTCAACAGTAAGTAGTTGTTATAACATAAATAATGGACAAGCTATAACAATGTTAAACGATGACATTGTATAGGTAATTCCGCCATTATTTCTTTTAGTTTTGGTGGCACTACTGCATCTTTTTGAATGTCTCTGTAGACTGAAGGTTAGTAAATTAATACATTTTGCTAATCAAACTGTATTCTTTATCCACGTACCCGTATTCTGTAACTGTATCACAATATATCGAAACAAGATAAGTTAATACAACGTTTAATAAGCCCTGTCCAATACTGTACATTTAAATTAGTTATATCAAAAAAGTTTCCTCAGATTTTATTTTTTCTTTTGAATAGTGTTGTACTGTTTTTTTGTTGGCTACTGCACCCTCCCCAACAATGATTCCTTACCAAGACAGTTTATTTTGATAAAACCCTTCGACTTTATTGAGACGAGCAACATAATTGATGATTTCAGTAGCAACAGCTTTTGTATGCTTGTAGGGCCGGTACTGAAATGGTTTCCGAATTGTGATCATATTATTAAACATTATAGTTACTGGGAGTGTTATTTAAACGTTATTGAGGAGTCTGGGAATACCGAAATGGTTGGCAATATATATATATATATATAAATAGTTAACGGGTGTTGCCTGTAATAGGAGCAAAAAATTGAGGGATACTACTCTATAAACGTAGCAACATTTGATCTACAACTTTAAAAAATATGCAATTTTTTATTCGGGATTTTTTCAAACAAATTAAATAGCATTTTTACCTCAGCACCTCAAAAAAGGGTGGTTTTGCTGTCAAAATTCGATTTTGCTGCGAGCGTGATAAAATGTAACTTTTGATTTTTTGTTCACAATATAAAGGTGGCCGTGGTGCGGCGCGCGGACGGCTGGGGGATGTGTTAAATAGAAAATTAATTAGGTATTAAATAAATAATAATTATAAATACTAGAACAATTAAAATCATAACAAATGTATGATCAAAAAATTAAAAATAATCACTAGGAGAACAACATGACGAGTCTACGTCAGAATGGATCAATTAATGAACTAGTAAAATATTTCGTAATATCTGATTTCCATTTTAAACAGTCTTAGCACTCAAAGTTCTACAAGGGATCTGTTTAGTTGAAGCTGTCTTCTCGAACTCAAACAGAAGCTTCCGCGTCGGTCTTTCAGATCGCTAAAGTAATTGAGATGCATCTTATCAAAGTTGCGGTTTGATATTTTGTGCATCTTTGCTGAAACGGAATAATTTTGAGGTAAGGCAAGAGTCCAAGGAGACAAAAAACATGTAACATTAATTTTAATAGTATGAAAACGCTTAACTGTTTATCCTCCTAAGACCCACCATACAACGAAATTTGCCAATGGAATATGAACCTATTAAAAATGCAATAGAGTCAATTTTCTAGTTTGATTGTCCCTCATAAAAACAAAGGAAAACCTATTTTATTTCCTTTACGATAGGTCTATTTTTTATTTTTTATTTATTTAATGAACGTATTATGTACAATTTTTTGTACGAGAGGCCTAAGGAGGTTAAAATATTTTTTATAAAAAGAAAGCTCAACACCTGCATCAACTACTCAAAAGGTTTTTTTTATTCTGAATTTGGTGGCTTCATATTCTTTTGTTTTTTTTTTAATAAGTGTTTTTTAAACAACGCAGTATATTATCTACTTAACGAGCTTTAAACAGCGATACTCCACTTGTGGGGGCAGTGCCTTTACCATGAGTTATAGTGACTGTTGTCGCTAGCGAGTCAAATGCTCTGTCTCTCATAGTATTGTTATATTTGTAATGAAGTGAGAGACATAGAGCATTTAACTCGTACTCATGGTAAAAAAAAATATTGCACATTTTGTTTTTAGGTGGGAGCCCCCTTTAGAAACATTTAAAAATATTTTTCGACCATTTGTATGGCTTTGGGTCAACCTTGTTTTAAGATTTATAATACGACACCGCATTGCAAATGCACACAGGGAAAGCAGATTATTGGGTCATTCTACTTTTCGTTGTACATAAGTTTTAGCCAAGTTATCGCTAAGCGATCTTTATTTAATAAACCGGTATTTTGTTTTGTTTTCCGACTTGAAACTCGAAAAGTGACGTAAATAAGCCTATATTTAGACCTAGCGGCCCGCCGGCGGCTTCGCCCCGTTGCAAATTTCTGACTTTCCCTGTGGATTTTCAGTTTTTCTCCTTCATAAGAACCTTCTCCTGACAGTAACAAACACAATAAAAAAAGAATTGGTGGTGGTTGTTCCAGGCGTTGTTGAGTTACGGGTAAGGACCAAATAGTTGGACCATAGTTAAGCGTAGTTAACCATACAAACAACAAAAGTGAAAAAGTTCCGTTGTGACACCAAAATTATCCCTACAAATGTATGGCTAAATTTGTGTCACAACGGAAAAGTTTTATAGAAAATTTAATTGAGTGAGTTAGCGTGGCCAACTTTTTGGTCCTTACCCATATGCGCTTACCAACACATTTTATAAAAAGTTATGTAAATAGGATAATCTTAGTGTGTATTAACATTAAAGTGAGGTAGCGCAGTAGAGGTTGATATCCCCGCTAACGAATTTTTAATTTTTCTAATTTTTTTCAACGATTATTGAGTTATTTAATAGTTTTTTGTTTTGAATCCGTAAAACTTAAACTTTCTAGTTTCATGTTATTTATTACGCGGATTCATAATTCGGTATATTTTTTTATCGGACGATAGCTAAAAATGTACATTTAAAAGTAGAATGGCCCTATTAGTAGTACATACTCGGCTGTATGTCGTTTTGAAACTATTTCTGGCATAACACGTAGTTACACGGACCTGACAGAAGCGCGTGGAGCAAACCCCATGTGCTTCTGTTTAGTTCACAAGAGAAAAAACTCTTTAACCGAACAATTTGTCCTCGCGTGAGACATCCATGGACTTATTTCTCTAAAAATTTCATGATGATTCTCTAAAACTCGACATTGGCAAAATACACCTAGTTAACCAAGGAGTGAATACTGTTAATTAAGGAAGAAAAAGTAGTTAAGTGACATTCCAGAGAGAGTGGGACAGCGAAAGACAGCTTTGTAGGTACTGTACTAGTGTTAGTTAAAAAACTATAATAAATAAATTAATATCACGGGACAATATCACACAAATTGACCTAGTCCCAGGCTTGTACTATGGGTACTAGATAACGATTAACAAACTTAGATAGAGAAATAAATACTTAAATACATAGAAAACATCCAAGACTTAGGAACAAATACTCGTACTCATCACACAAAAATCTGCCCTTACCGGGATTTGAACCCGGGACAGCCGGCTTCGGAGGCAGGGTGTCGTCAAAATATTATTTGTTTTTTAAAAGTTAAAATAAATTATTTACATTAGATTTTTTTACAATTATACGGTAAATAAGAACATTAAATAATGACAGTTTTATTTATCAATACCATAACATCTTCAACATAATTTTGTTTCTTATTAAAAAAAATCGCTAAAACACATAAAGTTAAAAGCTCTTAACCCGGTCAAAGCTCATAAAAGCTCCTATTTCACCAAAAGCACGCAATGTTTTATCAGAATAAGGGAATGGGATCTCGAAATGGGAAATCTTTTATCCAGACTTTAATACAGGGTATAAAATAAATCAGAAAATCTAATTTCAGTGGAGTTCAACTATTTTACGGAATTTTATCGAGTGTAATAAACTTTATATTATATACTTATAGTATTCACAGGTTTTATAATGGCTTAGGCCATGGGTTTGCAACCTGTCACTAATACACTGGTAAACATCTTAGCCTGACTGTGCAAAATGTGGTTACATAATCATCAACAAGTTTAGAGTTGTTGGTATTCCGTAGCTCTGCCTACCCCACTCTGCGAATGAAGGCGTGACGTTATGTATGTATGTACCTATATAAATAGTCTTAGATTTAATGACCTACCGAATATTAATGGTAGGTTGCCTTCGAAGTGGCGTTAGTTTTTTCCTCCCAGTATATGTTTGATAGTTTGTTATAAAGTCAAAGTATGATAACGATGTTGTAACAAGATGGACTAAACCGAAATAAATTAGTGGTGGTAGGACCCTGTGCAGGGTCCGTCGGGATCGCTAATACCATCTTATCCATTGAGCACAAACGGTGAAATTGCTAGCATAGAGGCATTCCATCTTAGTCTTCAGGGTTGGCAACGCATTTGAGGTCTTAGGATTATAGTCTTGAGAATTGAAATGTCTATGGTTCTGAGATTCCACTTACCATCAGGTGGCCTGAGAGCTCGTGTGCCTTCTCCTTAACATAAAAAAGTCTCTATCTACCAAATGGTTCATAAGTACTTCTAAGTACATTTCTATAAACAATCCTTACCCTAATCTCAGCGGGTTCAAAACTCATGCGCAGATAAGAACCAGTGAAACTTTTTCTATAAAATATCTCGGGCAAATCTTACGGAATTAAGCCGAGGCAGTTTCAAAATCTTTTCTTTTTTTACGTGGAGGTGATTCTCGCTGGGGCCAGTCAGGGTGTGGTTCAAGTGTAAAGGGAAACCAAGAATTAAGTAACCGCATTATCATAATGCTTAATGGCCTTTTTTGGGAGATCTGAATGAATTCTTTTGTTTTTATGAGAACCGGTTTAGATTCTCATCCTATAGAAGGTATACTCGTAAGTGTAGACGACACGCTAGCCTAGTTGGTAGTGACCCTGCCTTCCAAGTAAGGGGTCCTGGGTTCAAATCCCGGTAAGGGCAGATATTTGTGTTATGAGCACGAGTATTTGTTCCTGAGTCTTGGATGTTATCTATGTATTTAAGTACATATTTATAAGTAAGTTTATCGTTGTCTAATACCCATAGTACAAGCCTAGAGCTTAGTTTGGGACTAGATCAATTTGTGTGACATTGTCCTGTGATTTATTTATTTAAGTAGAGGTGCAGTAGATAATTATACGACAGTAGAGGGTGACCTTGCGTTTTACCTCTCTCATATTCGTAATGAATAATTAATGGCAGAATGATGAAGTAATGAAGACATTGAATAAACATAGTTGAATTTAATAGCAATAACTGCGTTCATATTTTTGTAAGTATATAGTTAAGCAGACGTAAAGTTTTAGTTTAGAAACACAAATACACTTAACTATGTGGGCAGAGAAATGCTGCATAAAATAAAAAAGTAGAAAAAAACACTTTGTCAAAGAAAGAAAAAAATAAATGCTCTATTCGGTCTTAAAATAAAATAAACAAAAACAACAACCAAACATAATATGAAAAAAAGAGTAATACAAACTTAGAGTAGCTTAATCTAAAAGTAACACCGAAATGGTTGCCACTCAGCAAGGTGTCCAGGCTTACTAGCCTTGACGCTGATTTTCAGGGCCACCGAGTCAGTCAAGTAAGTCCATGAAGTAAGCAAACTTTTATTTTTATTATAAATTACTTCATTTATTTAACTCAAAAACAATAATAAAATCGTTATCAAAATCACAAAAAAAAAGTGAGTAATTTCACCACATGGTGGCTCTCTTTTACGCTCTAGAACTCTCATATGCACTTCTAATTAACTTATACAAGTTAACAAACTGTATTAAATTTAAATATATTATCATATCAAAATAGTTCTTAAGATCCAATATTTTATAGAATAAAGGAACAGAAACAAAAATAATCAACAGACGACCTTCAAAAACTACCCACCCGACGTCGCAAAGATAACTCATACGTTACTTATAAAGTATCTTATTAGCGACACTTATTGTAAGAGTGCTGTATACACTTGCTCCGGTATTGCACAACAGGCTCATAATATCAAAGGAATGTGTTTTTTATCTTCATTGTGTAAATACTATTACAGTAAGAACCAAATAGTTGGACCATAGTTAAGCGTAGTTAAACATACAAAAAGTTCCGTTGTGACACCAAAATTATCCCTACACATGTGTGGCTAATTTTCGTGTCACAACTGAAAAGTTTTATAGAAAATTTAATTGGATGAGTTGCGTGGCCAACTTTTCGGTCCTTACCCATTAGTGTATCTTTTCAATAAATAAATTTTAACGCCAGCCATGGGCGACCGTTTCTACCCCAGTTATCACTTCCCGCCCCCTCTTACCCCTTACACCACAATGAGGGACCAAGGGCACTGTCCACCCGGGTCCTATAAACTGACAATTCAATTACAAATAACGCAAGGTACGAGACGTGGGCGAGGGTTGCAAGTTTCAACGTTACAATTGATTTATTGCGCCATTTTTGTACTGCGGCCGAGGATTTTCTTTAATAAATTATGGGATTATGGGATTTTTGACTTTTTGGTGTTTTAGAAAGTACGTGCAATTTTATTTTTTTAATTAGATGGAACTTTCCCGTAATGGACTGACTGACACCGTATAGTCTAAACCACTGGACCTAGGGACTTAAAACTTGGAGGGATATCCTTAATGTGCATTTTTTGGGGATTAGTCGAAAGCAAATTCGAAAACATCTTAGCCTACTTGTGCGAAATGTGGTTACAGAATTATCAACAAGTTTTAGAGGTGTTGGTATTTCTATAGCTCTACCTAGCTATTAGAAGGCGTGATGTTATGTATGTAATAAATATGTAAAAAAAAAAAATGACTAAAGCCAAATGGATTTAATGTATCGAAAAAAGAGGCAACAATATAGTTTATGGGAAATTGGAGGATTATTTTTGTAATTTTCTAAGCTTTTGCATTACGTATATAAAACATAATATCGCGATTTGCTTGTCATAATACGGATTAATAAACATACTATTAGCAAAATAGTTCATAAAAAAGTAGAAAAACACTACCACCACATAATATACAACACGACAAAAATGCATTTCATTGCTGTATAAGCTATATTACAGGATGTTCAAGTTGATAAGCAAACAAAACGACCCAATTGAGATACGGAAAGATTAAAAGAAATACGAGCGCCATTGAAATCTCGGCGTCAACGCGTCGAGGGTAGCGCTCAAACGGACTCGAATAAATTTTAATTTGAATCTCGATATTAAAATTTAAATTAAACTTCTCCAATAATGAGGTTTTTTTAACCGAGTTTGTCGGGATAACAACGGGCAGGTAAGTATATAGCTAAGGAAGTAAATTTTCTTTGTTACAGGGGGAGTTTATTTGCAGCAATTAAATATTTGTGCCATAAATTTGTTTGATCACTAGACGCTAATCGGTTGGCCTCAGTTAGTCTATCAGTGCGTAAAGACAACATGTTCGTGCGTTGCCTACAGGCAGGAACAAGTTATGATGGTCGATCGAAATCAGCAACGAACGGTTGCTTAACTTTATAACTCCCCACTGCACCCCAGGTATCGACAATGACGGTTTCCAATTCGAAAGAATCGAACAACGACGTCCATTGATTACGATCTACTTACTTTTAGGATTCTTTTTATTTTGCAAATTCAAATTTATTCCTTAAGTAGCTGATTCAATTTGAATTTGAAAATGTTAATATTACTTTTGTTTAAGAGAACAGGTATAGTCATGGTTTTAGCTAGCATTTATCGTAGTAACGTATCGTGATTATGTCGGTGACTTTTATTTAGTAATACCAGTATTTTTTTATATTTTTTTTGTCATAAAAACTTCGGAGACAAGGGGGAAGACGGATAATTTTTGTTTATTTTAACATAAATCAAAAAGATAGTTATAAAAAAATTGGGAATATAATATATATTTGCATATTATGCAAGTGGAAATTGAGCACTTTCATACAACACCCTGTTTGTTATAGTAAAGCCGTTTTCATTTTTCAACCCTTAATTCAAAATGGATGAGGACGAGCAAGTTGAACAACTATGCCAAATTTCAAATTGATTACTAGGTGCTGAGACATGCAAATATAAAGACACTACTAAAGTCTCACCATGACGGTATCTTATTTAACATTTTTGAAATCCTAGAAAACACAATGTGTTTCCTGAACCAATATGATAACACTTTAGTATTATTCATCTTTATGTATTAATGGCGGTCCACCGCGATATTCCACAGTGATTTTGCCCTTGTCAAGTGAGTAGAGTAAAACAGTACACGGAATAAATCAAAATCAAAAGCCGGACATCATTCAATCGGCCATCTTCCCTCCCCGAAGGTTACCGGAAGAATGCCTACTTGAGGAGTGTTTATCATTCCATCGAAACACCTTTCATTCAATTTCATTTCATCGAACGCCATTTTCTTCTGAAACCATAATGTTTTCAGAGTACCTTAAACATCTAACCTAACCTATGTAATTAATGTTGAAGATACCCTGAAAACATTATGGTTTCAGCAGAAGTTATTTAAGGTTATTTACTGTTCATAAGTAGGTATCAGTCAGTGGAAGGTACCTCCTGGTTATTGTATGTCTACAAGGGATACATTTTATAACAGTGAACTATCACGTAACAGAGTCGACGGAGCTCCGCCAGGCGGAGCTCCTATTCCGCGCAGTTGTGGCGCTTCGGGCCTTGACGCAATACTAACCTAAGCTAACATGTTAACCTTAATAAACCTAACCTTCTTACATGTTTCTGTTTTGACAGGTTCTGTACCCCCCCGTAATAAGAAAATAACCAGACTTTAGTATTAGGTGATAGGTAAAGAGATAATTTCTAACACAGGATGTTTGTTACAGGTGAGGGCTACGGCGGGTGCGAGCGGCGGCGCGGCGCAGGGTGGGCGGGGTCGCGCGGCATGCGGCGGCGCCCGCTGCTGCCGCTGCTTTTGCTGGCGCTGCTGCGCGCGCACGGCCTGCTCGCCGCCTCCGGAGGTAACTTATTAAGCTGGATACGAATCTGAGCGGCTCAGCCTGAGGCATGCTCGCCCCGCGTGGGCCAAATGGTAGCTCATAAACATGCGCGGGTGAGGCAGCGTGCTTGACGCGAGCCGTCATTTCAAAATGGCGTCGGATACGATGACAGCCGCGGCTGCGTTTATCATAATTCACCGAATTATTAACAAAAAGAGGAAGAAATCGCGTCTGTTGTGGAACGGCGCAGCAACTTTATCAAATTTGTACGCGCCTCGCCCACAAACAAGTTAGAACTTGTCATTCTTCCCGCGGCACGCTCGGATACGCGTCAAAATTACGCGAGGTACGCACACCGAGGCGCCTTTGAGCACGGTCAAAAGACCGACCCTCGGCGGCTTGCCGCGCGCCGCTCGCCCGCTGCTCGCGCACAGCGCTTGAGCACGTACGAATTTGAGCAAAATGGGTGAGCCGTGCGTGCCTCAACCCGAGAGTGCTCTAATTCGTACCCACCTTTATATTAATTTATTTATCTATGCACATAATCGTATCATTAGTTCTCTAATATGCGTTCAGAAACCGTAGAAAACGACCGATTATTACAAGCAATTTTGCTGTGGTAGTAGGTAAAATCTGTAATGTAATATTATTACAGTATCGATTGTTGTAAGATTATAAGTTTAAATTTGGAACAGCTGTCAAAACTCAAGAGGGTCTCTATTCTAGTATTCACAGATATTAAAACTGTTACCGATACGAAACGTCAATTCAGTATGTTTTCTTAATATAAACATGAGACATGAGAATAAGGACTTCATTCGTTTGTCTATGATTTAAAACAAACATTCGTCGTGACGGAGGATCGAATCGCTGCCATTATTGTTGTCATGCGCACCTTCGGTAGAACAAGGGCACAATTGCCTCTTTAGTCACATTGTACATTGTGCCCTTTGTTGTAGTTTACAAGGGCATAATTGCCCCTTTAGTCACATTGTATATTTTGCCCTTGTTTGTTGCGTTTTTGCTGTTACGAAAGTAGAATTGTGAAAAGTTGTTTGTTTATTGTGTATAATGTGTGTAGATAAAGTATGCAACTTACTGTACATATTTAGGCCTTAAAACACTCGTGTGACCCTATTATGAAACTCGCTGACGCTCGATTTAAAAAACCACATTCGTATTTTATAGCCTCTCAATATACATTAGTTGCAACTACTATTCTTACAACAATAATTATTTGTGCAAAGTTGGTGTTTGCCGCAAGTGTTGATTTTGAGCACTTGCTCCGCTGCACTCAGGATTCTAACGTAGAATCTTTCGCATGCTCGGGATTCAAAGACACGTGATGCAAATAGCGTTAGTCTCGAGTTGCTCATAAAACTTTTCTTCTCAGCAGCGTGACTATATTACCGTAACGTAAAAAAGACAACATGGTAAAAATTCAACGACATGAATATTTTTTCACCCAGCCGACACGTGGCACTCCACGACCACCTTTATATCGTGAAAAATAATTAAAAAGTTACTTTGTCTCACGCTCGCAGCATAATCGATTTTTCCTCACTGTCTTTAAACAGAATACCTGCCTTTTTGAGGCGTTGAGATGAAAAACCGTTTAAAATTAGTATTTGCAAAAATTAAATACAAAACTTCTTTTATAGCCGATAAATGGCCTTCACCACAATGGAATACTCGAACCACGAACATTATGGAAAATGACAACTAATTTATTAATTACAATGAATCCTATTAGATCGTATTTTTGATAGCATACTACATAGCAATATAACCGTATTACCATGTCCCTGAAACCACATGATGCAGTTGAAAGCTTAAGCCCACCGTTTGACAAGCGCGTATTACCCCAAAGTAATTAATCGCTCAGTCAAGACGAGGCTTTGGCTTACAGACGCACCCTGTATACATCACTCGGATACGCCCTGTATACATCACTCAGGAGCTAAGATCGTGTCCAAGCCGCTTAAATAGCGAGCTGACAGGTGGATGAATGTGTGTGGATGAGGCTTTACACTTGGTTCATCTTTATGGCTTTGGAATGCGTGTTTGAGTCCAGTGGTAGGAAAGCTATGGCTGTACGTGTAGAATGTTGCAAAATGTTTAGTATAAAGAAAAAAAAACGACGGAATTAGTTTCTCAAAATGATATTACCTGCATGGCTTTTTTGATTTGCTTATATGCTCATGATTGAGCAAATTCTCACGGCAAAGTAAGCATATTATTAAAGGTTGTGGCTATTAGTAACTCTTAAAAGTTAAAAAGAAAGAAAATAAAAGAGAAAATAAAAAAGGGAGATTTTTTATGCATTGCATTTACCGAAAGCCTGCAACACGTGTACAGTTTGTAAACATTAAAATAATAATTGGCTTCTCTTGAAAAACACAGATTTCAATATTGGCTGACCTAATTGCTCAAACATTGGTATCGAGCATATGCGAAAATTACTTTGAAATTTTAATATTCAATATTAAACATTTATTAAACTGATTCATAAAAGTCAAACTATCGTCGCACCATTCATTTTGTTCATCAAAGTAATGAGAAAAAACTCACTGGTCGAGTGTTTAACAAAAAAAAACAAATGACTGTAAAAGTTTTATTCTTAATTTAAAACCATCCACTATCTACGCAACGTTTTCGAATGAAGAACCTAAAGTCGCAAATCCAATTCTCTAAGAAATCGAAAGTGATAAATGTACGGCTGGGTTGTTAATGATCGCGCTTCGCAGCGCTTGGCAGCGTGGCACAGCGCTTTATCGTTGGCCAGTATAAATGCCTCAGCATCCAATCCAAAAGAGACCTTACAGCGGCTGGCGCTTACGCTAATGCTATCATTGGTATTATAGGAACAGCATGGCAACAATAATTAGAACAGCGTATACGCCTAGCGACCGTAAAGTCGATTTTTGCTTTGGATGTGGACAAATAAATGCGTTGCAGACTCAACGCTGGGACTAATGGACTCGCTGCGTCCGTGTCTGTGGTCGGGTGATTTTAGGTGTGAAACTGGCTGAAATTTCAGTTGCAAAAAGTTTGATTGGAAAATGTTCCAATTTTGAATTATATGGCAATGATATTATTGGTCGAGAATAGTTTGAATGTGCTTGTTATTTCTGTTGAATAAGTGCAAAAATGTAATTAAATAGGCGTATTAACTGTTTCAGTATATTTTACATCTTTTAGAAACATGAACTAACACATAAAGTAGATATCTTTGTATATTCTCATCATCTAATTATCTTGATTACTACACTATTTTATTATCAATGTTTTGCGACCTAACTTCTCAGAAATGAGGTCTCAAGAGATTATCTTCAGAGAGATTATCACCTTCGACGTGATTTATTCTTTTATACTCGTATAAATCTTCACTGAAAATTCCGACAAAGCCACCCCTATAAATTAGAAAAGTGTGCCCAAACTTCGTGATTCACTCACTTTTTCATATAACCTCGGTTGATACCTCGTCCAACGACAAAGTAAACGTCAAACGATACAAAACTGTAATTTTAGACGCATCATAGAAGGTTGTCTCAGCAAGATCTGGATGTGGACCATAGTTAAACGTAGTTAACCATACAAACAACGAAGACGGAAAAAGTACCGATGTGCTACGTAAAGTATCCTTACCATCGCATATGACTAATTTTCGTCGTACGACAAAAAAGTTTCATAGGAAATTTAAATGCGTGAGTTAGCGTGGCCAACTTTTTAGTCCTTATCTAATAAACTGATCTGATAAATGGCCCTAAAAGAATGATCATAGTTTTTTCGAATCTTTAATTCAATTTAACTGCATTTAATTAATTGAAAATACTAAATGGACGCAATTTAATATCCTCAGTAAAAAAACTTGCAATTTACAGCTTCCAAAGAAGTTTTGTTTCGACTTTGTATCCCTTCTTCACAAAGGAGCAAGACTAAATTTGGGTAAGTTAATTAAAAGAAAATGAAAAAATTATGAGGAAAAGTATGTAAATTAGCCGAGGAAATTATACCTCTGGATTTATTTAGGGCAAGTCGGAAATAACGATCTATTTTGAGATAATCGCTGACCTTAAGAAAATATTAGCTGGTAAAAGTAATTTGTAAGAGCTCTTTTAGTAATTATAGGGTATTAAATATTCGCAACCTTTTTACCTAAGTTACTTTAGAAGAATCCTTTTGGTCTGCATAATTTGCAATTTGTAGACACAATTATTAGAATGTTACATTGATTATTTAAAAATGTTAATGTCAAGCCCGTGTAGTTGCCGGGTTAGACTAGTGCCACTTCATGTCTTCCCGTGGATGTCGTAAGAGGCGACTAAGGAAATAAAGCTTGCAGTACTGTTAGGCGATGGGCTTGCAACCTGTCACTAACTAAACTTCTTGGCCCTGATTGTGCAAAATGTGGTAACTGAATTATAAACAAGTCTTTTTAGAGTTGTTGGTATTTCTGTAGCTCTGCCTACCCCACTCTGGGAATGAAGGCACGATGTTATGTATGTGAATGTCAGGACCTGTGTTAACCAATGTTAAAAAATATTTCAATTGATGTGTCGTTCTGCAAAAATTATATTAAATTTTATGATAACTCTCTTCCAGGGTAACCCATAATTTTATCGAATTTAACTTCTTCGGTTGTATCATTTTCCCGAAATTTATTTGATGTTTTCAGGATATTTTAAGCATTAATTACGTAATTTAGGCTAGGTTAGACTTGCGACTTGTGGCGGGAGATGCTTTTCGATAAAATAAAAATTCGTTCGTTGAAAGGTGTTTCGATTACCTAAATAATAGGTGTTACAGAGACGAGATGTTAAAAGATATAAAATTTAAATTCCCTCCACCGCCCTCTAATTAGGAATTGAATACGCCAACTATTAAAATAGTGGCTTAAAATTGACATCCATGACGTGTTTTTCCTATATCTGAAAATAGACTAAAAATATGAAACATAACTAATCTTTACATACCCAAAAATTGAGACTATTTCTAAGGAAGTAGTAAACAAATTATCCAAGGAGTTGCCGGCAAACGGCTACTTTCTTGTACATTAAAACGATCAGCATACGTGTTTCATTTCGATTCGAAATTTCAATCCTAGACATGTCTGGATCTCTGCCAGTTTGGATTGGTAGGCGAGAGCCAAAATGGAGTGCAAGAAATTACACGCTCGGACACTGACCTTATGCGAAAAGGTGACGATCAAGAAAACGGTTAAATAATTCTATACGTTTTAAATTGTTTCTAAGAATTTGTAATTTTGTAATCGTTTAATATACACGTCACCTATAGTGTAACTGATGCTGCTGAAACCGTTCTATAATAACCACATCAAAGCATTGTTATTGCAATGCCTATGTTCATTAGAGAACTATTATCACCATGACATAATGTTTTGTAAACAATTGAAAATCAATCAATCCGTGTGGATGCCGTAAGAGGCGACTAAGGGAATAAGGGCTTGTAGTACTGTTAGGCGATAGGCTTGCAACCTGTCACTAATACACTAGTATGGGGCTTCTAAACGGGCCATGTTTTGCTGAAATTTGTGGCCGGGTAACTATACACATCTTGCTCTAACCTACGAAGTAAGAGTAAGATAGCAATAGTTGCCGGCTTCAAATTGCAGTAAAACAAGGCCCGTTTAGAAGCCCCCGTAAACTTCTTGGCCTGATTGTGCAAAATGTGGATATAGAATTATATACAAGTCTTTTTAGATCTGGTGGAAGGTCTGCATAATTTGCAATTTGTAGACACAATTATTAGAATGTTACATTGATTATTTAAAAATGTTAATGTCAAGCCCGTGTAGTTGCCGGGTTAGACTAGTGCCACTTCATGTCTTCCCGTGGATGTCGTAAGAGGCGACTAAGGAAATAAAGCTTGCAGTACTGTTAGGCGATGGGCTTGCAACCTGTCACTAACTAAACTTCTTGGCCCTGATTGTGCAAAATGTGGTAACTGAATTATAAACAAGTCTTTTTAGAGTTGTTGGTGTTTCTGTAGCTCTGCCTACCCCACTCTGGGAATGAAGGCGTGATATTATGTATGTGTATGTATGAAAATCAATGTTTTATACTTGAATCTATATAATAGCTTGTAACGTGTACCGTGAGCTTGTATACTTTAATTGTTTCTTGTAGTTGTTTAGTTTGAGTTCTAAACGAATTAGTTTACACCGCCTGCCATGAATTTGTGCCCTTAGTTATTTCTCTATCCAAGTTGTCTGGAAGAGATCGCTATTCAGCGGTAAGACCGCCTGTTGTTTACCTATGATTTAAATGTACTGTTCCGTGTTCTGGTTTTTTTTGGTGTTCAATAAAGAGTATTCCCGGTGGCCCAAAAATCGACGTTAAGTCGGAAATAGGTGATAGGGCAGCTCATAAGCTATCGATTTAGCCTCCTTGTATGTTCAGCTATTTTTTGTACTTTCGGAGTTATTAATCGTTTTAATCGAAATTATTGTATTTTTTCCTTATTATTTCAAGTTTTTTTCAGTAGTTTCCTACATCGATAGAATCATTATGAACTTAGGACATTTTTAAAGCTACTTGCCAATATTTTTTCACGACAACTTTTTGTGTAATCATACAAAGTTACTTTCTCCATACTAAGTGAACTCATGGAAAAACAATCTTTGTGTAATTACACAAAAAGTAGTCGTGAAATTTTTTTTAGCAAGTGGCTTTAAAAACATCCTAAGTTTATAATGATTCTATCGATATAAATAACGACTGAAAAAATCTTGAAATAATGCCCTATCACTTATTTCCGGCTTAACGTCGATTTTTGGGACACCCTGTATATAATAGTAAGAGTGTTATTGTATTGTATTGTAGCATTATTTTTTTAGGCTACGGGAATGAAATCCCTAAACAATTTGCAACTACAGCCAAATTGATGGAAACCCAACGGGCGCTGAATAGCTTATTTATTCCGGGTTTTAGTGCCTTGCAAATTAATCGAGTACAATATTAGTGGCCCGGTATGCAGATGAGCGGATAGGTAGTCAATATCCTAATACTGAGAAACAAAAGGCGGTAAGAGTGTGTGAAGTCAGTATACACATACGACTTTTTAGTCTTCAGTCGGTGGTATACAGGATGAATAACAAAAGGTAGTAAGGGTGTTTAAAGTTCTTATACACATATGGCTTTTTAGTATGTTGTTCGTATGCGGAACGGATAATGAGACCATTCACAGTCTCGGGGCCGTAGCACAGATAAATTACTGACAGTCGTTATTAATGTTTTGGAGGCTGGTTAGATACATTTCACACACATATTTCAGGAGGAATTCGCTTTTTTAAAATAAATAGTAATATTTTTTTATAGCAATATCGCTTTATCATTTTTGGTATGTAAATTGGAAGATTTAAGTCCTATTTGGCCAGATTTCGTTGTGTTTGGATTGCCCCTATTTGGATGTAGTATTTATGAAAATGGCGAAATAAGATAAAAAATAAAATTTTCCGTACACAGTACATTAAAATGTTTAATCCTGGCTAAGATCTACGTCAAACAATTTATGCCAAAATTTCAAAAGACGATTTTAGTTTGCGTGCTCTAGAATATTTTTAACACTCTTCATCGTAAGTAATTATGATAAGAGATGATTCTCGCTTGACCTTGGTGATGAGTGTGCGGTAATTGTATGCGGAATAATATTTTTTCAGCATAAAATTACAATAATTTAAGAGTCTAGTCCTTGTTAACTACACTCTGCGGGTCTAACATGCTGCCACGGGATCTAGTTTCAAATACGTCAAACGAAAATTAGTTTTAAATATATTAAAACAGCCACCCGGGGTTTAAGTTGTTTAGTAATAAAAGGACTTAAGTCCCAGTGTTAGCCCACAGGAGCAATAACAACGGATCTCTTTCTCTACATTTTTGAGATTAGAACCTCTTTTAGCTATTAGACATTATTTATGTATACTGTTCAATTAATTCTGTGTACGCTACATATTAGCATAGACTTTGAATGCTTTTGCGAAAAAGAGAAAATGGAGAATTCATAGAAACAGCCTAGGTCATTAGATATTAAATTTACTAAACAAGGTTGAGGGCTTTGCTCCCTAAGTTTTCCTTCAATCAATCAATCAAGTCATTTATTTGCGTAAAACATAAAATGCATGCAAATACAGTTTTAGGATTAAAATTATGCTTAGAATAGGTACATTGAGCAATGCGTAGATTCCATTTAAAGCAATACCAATTAAATACATATAAGTATGGTATTATTATTTTATAAGAAAAATATTTCATTTTGCACAATTCATTTAAATAATCATATCCAAATTACATATTAACACAATTGTTCATGAATTAATAAAAGCTAAATAATAAATATAAGTAGGTACAGATAAAACATTCAGTCCAAGGCATTAGCATAATACTCCCTAATGGAATAATATGGTCTATCAATGAAGTACGCCTTCAGTCTACGTTCGAAAGTTCTAAGGTCCCTGCATTCTTTTATATTTCATTAAATATTAAATTTACTAAACAAGGTTGAGGGCTTTCCTCCCTAAGTTTTCCTTCAATCAATCAATCAAGTCATTTATTTGCGTAAAACATAAAATGCATGCAAATACAGTTTTAGGATTAAAATTATGCTTAGAATAGGTACATTGAGCAATGCGTAGATTCCATTTAAAGCAATACCAATTAAATACATATAAGTATGGTATTATTATTTTATAAGAAAAATATTTCATTTTGCACAATTCATTTAAATAATCATATCCAAATTACATATTAACACAATTGTTCATGAATTAATAAAAGCTAAATAATAAATATAAGTAGGTACAGATAAAACATTCAGTCCAAGGCATTAGCATAATACTCCCTAATGGAATAATATGGTCTATCAATGAAGTACGCCTTCAGTCTACGTTCGAAAGTTCTAAGGTCCCTGCATTCTTTTATATTAGAGTCAAGTTTATTGTAAACCCTCAGTGCCGTGTTGTGCAGGCTTTTGTCGTAATGTTTAAAGTGAGCTCTAGTCAGTGTAAATTCATTGAGGTTATAAAATAATTCTTTCAGGATAGAGACTACAAGAGAAGGGAAATTATACCCAGCAGTGGGACGGAAAAAGATAAGATAAGATTTTGAAATGCTACGACTCTGGCCAGTGGTGCTAGACAAGTTGCATTCGACAATCGTTAGCGATTATGTTTCGATTGATAAATGTATGGAATTGACGTAAGCCACCGAGATAGTAACACTTAGGTACGTCAATTCCATATACTTTTCAATCGAAACATAATCGCTAACGATTGTCGAATGCAACTTGTCTAGCACCACGGTGAGTTACTTTTTACCGTCTTACAGTAGAATTACTTTGAGTTTACTGACAGATGGATTGCCTTAATTTAATTATCAGCTTTAATATCATACAAATAAATAGTTATCTCTTAATCGTTGGTAAAAGTAAGGTGAAAACTGCATTATTTGTATGTAATTAAAGTTGAACATAAAATGAAACAAACGCTCAGTAAAAAAAAGAGATAAAAGTTGTTTATTCAGTAAGTAGACTGTACGAGCACTTTTACACGTCAAAATTCTACTAGCGCTTCAAAGAGGTGACCACTGCTGAGAAGAAGCGCCACAAGAAACTCAATAGTCACTCATTTTTTTAATATGGCTTATGACAATGATAGAACTTAACCTAGAATTATATAAAACAATAAATACAATTTTAAAATATATATATCATGAGTAGTTAAGCCGAAAACGTGTGGTTAACTTACAGGGCTGGGATTCTACACGGTAATAACGATATCGTCTTTGACGTGTTTCCGTATTGTCAACGTTTTGATAACTCTTAAGTGATTTACAATAATGGCGACTGTGACATAAACGACTCTAAAACACGTCAAACGCGATATCGTTATAACGCAGTAGAATAGAGGCCCAGTAATCGTATTGTACAAGAATTTCAAAACTTAATCTCTACTATAAAAAGAAGTACCAAACAATGATGTAAATATGAGTCTAAAGCATATTTAAATTTACAAGATTTAGCATATTTTTCATTAGGCTTAAGATTCCAAATACTAGTGTATTCAATTTGAAAAATTGCGTCTTCTTCTTCTTCTTCTTTTTTAATTAATGGCGGTCCACACAGTGATTTCACCAATGTCAAGTAAATAGAGTAAATCAGTAAACAGAATAAATCAAAAGTAAAAGCCGGGCATTTTTCAATCGGCCATCTTCCCTCCCCGAAGGTTACCGGAATCCTCCCCAAAAATTGCGTCGTTCTATTAAAATTAAAAGACTTTAATTATTATGCCACTATGGAACTCTGTCATAATGACAGCGTCAACCAACATGAAAGAAAGGTAAAATTAATGATTAACGTTGTAATTATGACAGCGTTCCATAGTGGCATCAAGATCACAGATGTGTATTTAGTTTTGCACCTATCCCATTGAAATAAGATGCAAAAGCGTATACATATTTAAGAACTGGACTGTACATGATTTTGTTACGTTTTTGGTTAACAAGTAAGTAAAACAAAAAAAAATATTCACTGAAAAACTGCCCTATTGCAAGGACTAAAAATTATTTGGTAGTTGGGTGTTTAACCCTACATACCTACTATTTAATTATTTCAAAGTGACTAAAATACCTTCTCCAAACTCATCACTGGCTCAGGGACCAATCGTGCCCGTACTGACCGTTATTAGTTATTTATACGACGACCTATTGACCACACACGTAATGCCTTCTTCATCAGAATGGTAATAGCCCCAGTGTTTGCATAACTCCTGCGTTGACCATTTGGGACCAATGCTGGCCAACATTGGCCGTAACTTACGAAAGACATTTGAGACCAATGTCTGATAATTTTGGGCCAATATTCCACTACATCATTAAATACGGACACTTTCTTACTCTAATTGATAATAATATACACATTTTTTCGATGACGTCAAAGGTCACGTTACTAACTTAAAACTAGGAAAATGTTCGTTCCTAGTTTTGAGTTACGTGAACCCTAAAAAAGCATATTTATTCCTACCTATGACGCTGCAAGACACCCACATTTAAGTTTCGATACGCTCTCCTAAAGAATCCGTGTCCCCTAGACAAGATACAATATACGTACTCATTAAATAGTGTATGAAGACGTGAGTCTAATTAAGAGGTTTGTGATAAGAATATGTTCCAAAAAAGTATACACATACATACATACATAAAATCACGCCTTCATTCCCAGAGTGGGGTAGGCAGAGCTACAAAAAATACCAACAACTCTAAAAAGACTTGTTGATAATTCTGTAACCACATTTTGCACAATCAGGCCAAGAAGTTTACTAGTGTATTAGTGACAGGTTGCAAGCCCATCGCCTAACAATACTACAAGCCCTTATTCCCTTAGTCGCCTCTTACAACATCCACGGAAAGACATGGAGTGGCACTATTCTAACCCGGTAACCACACGGGCTTCCATAAAAGTATAACATACGTTTTTAAATATCTAGTAAAAGGGGATTTGAAAACGTGACTATAAATGTTTGTGACGTGCTTAAGCCAAGCTTTGTGTTAGTTTTGCCCAATATTGGGGCAATTTACGTTAGTCTTAGTTTTGGCTATTGTTATAGTTTGGCTAATGTTGGAGCCAATTAAGAATTTAGGGTTAATTAGATCGGAGTTGGACTAACGGAGGAGGTCCTTGTAAGTTTCTTTTGTTTCTTGAATAGGCGTTTTCTATGGGCATTGTCGCTATACTTGAGTAGATTTAAGAGTCAGTTTCGTTTATTAATATTTATAAATGCTAATTATGTTATTATTACTGAATAAACAACTTCTATCTTTTTTTATCTTTATCTTTTATCTACTAGAACAGCTGTAAACGTTTAAGGGGTGGAAAAATAAACGTTTGTCTTTTAAACACGAAATTTGGAATGTTTCTTGTACCGCCATCTTTTCTTAGAATTATTTATAGACTGACGTAATAAACGATTAAACTTGGACCTTCTAACATCATCACAAATTGAAATTACATTTTTTAAATATTAAAAGCGGTTCCTAAAGATCAAAAACAAACTCTGTAAATTAATTCCGTTTTATTAATCTTTTTCAAAAATGACTTTGACAAGAAACATTCCCAGTTTCTCGTAAAGCCATTTTTTCCTAGAATTATTTAAAGACCGATGTAAGAGACAAGTAATAAATTAATATTTTTAATATAAACAGAAATTGAAATTTCACTTTTTAAAATGTATCTAAAGTGTTTCCTAAAGGTCAAAAAGAAAACCTGTAAATGAATTCCGTTCTATTCCACTTTTGCGAGCTGATTGCCAATTACGTTATCGATCGTTCGCTCTCCGCCGATACATTAATCAAGAGAGCCGATGTAGGCCGCAATGGAGTGCGTCCATTACTTTATTGCAGCGCAGGTGTGCGATCGAAAGGATTCCATGGTGCCGTGAAACATTTATCAAATGCCTCTAGGTGTCGAAGCGGTGTTCGTATCTTGATTTATGAAAATGCTTATTTATCAGTTTTTGGTCATAGTACGAAGGATTATAATTCATTGACACCTTCGCACAGGCATAAAGGCTGAGTGCCAATGACCCGACTGTTGGGTCTACTGTTCGTAGCAGATTTTTGCCACCTAACGGCAAAATTCTGCTACAGCGTAGCACTTGTAGCATTGCTGGTACTAAACGTGCTTAACAGTCGAGGAGCAGTTCTCACTGCTACACGCGTAGAAGTATTTAGTTTAGACCCCCTGCAAAAACACTCTATACGAAATCGACGACAGGGCATGACGTCACAGCTGTTGTTCCATATTAAAAATATACGGACCTTATAAAGAACTTTGCATTTATTTTAGAAATTACTATGTTTGATCCTTTATCACTAAATATATATATAACTTAAACAAAATGAAGATGCAGAAAAAAAACAAGCAAAACCTTAAAAGAAGTTTTAATATTTTAACATGATACATTCGTTAAACTTATAAAAACACTTTTTGGGGTTTAAATCAAACACTCTTGAACTATAAACATCTACTAAAGATATCCACCTCAATATGTAATTCCAAAGCAGACTAGCTAATTCACCTAAAGCAGACTAGCTAATTCACCTAAAGTGACGGAGAATTTTGCCCTAATCTAATGACCGACCGGATTGCCAACGACACTATTACCACCCATAATTACGACCAGCCACTTAGGTGGTTCTGTACAAAATATTACCCGAGCAAAATGGAGTAGCGGCCAAATTATTAAAAATTACAACACCACGAACACTGTTTTGAGTCCAGTCTGTACAGAAATTTGGGAGCTGGGCATAGATTGTGTAAGCGCACGAAGGATTTTCCGGAGCTATTCATAATTGAGTTTATTTAGAGCCAAAATTTAGGAGTAGTGCAATTTCTTGTTTGGAAGTCGGGGTATTGGACAGTAAAACTGTCGTATCCTTAATTCTTAAACACATATAGTCAAACACTATAAAAACGAGTCACACAGTACAGAATTTCCATAGAGAGTGACCCGTTTTCACTGCTCCTGAGCGTGGAAAACAAATAGGAACAAAGTAATCGTGCAACACCGCTAGTTTTTTTGGAAAATGCAGGAACGACTAGCCTCGTTGAAATGTTTTCGTTATAAATCGAATTAAAACTACCTACTAACTGATATAGGCTTTTAATATGTTATTTGCGACCTGCCTTCGTTTCACTTAGTTTATGTGAGTTTAATGTAACATCCGTAGATAAACCAGAATTGATTATACATAAAAACCTTCCGTGATAAACTGTCTAACTGATGGTGAAAACTGAATCAAAATTCGTTGCGCGGTTTAGGAGTTATGAAAAGAAGATAAAAAAGAAGAAGAATGATTAAATATGCCTCAACACTTCAGCAGCATAGAAGACGTTTATTGCTAATCCCTTGTAAACTAACAATGTTTAGGGATTAACAGTAGACCCATCCCCCTTTGAGGTATCTTTATACAAAATTTTATAAAATTTGGTTCTGTAGTTTAATGCAAGAAACAAACAAAAATAGTTTTGACTTAACCTTACGATGCCTACATAAAATAAACTTATTAAAACCATAAACAAATACGTGAATTGTTCTCATTTCCACCAATAACTTTTTATTCACTCCTAAATTCCGTCTTCCCCTTTAAAGTTCAATTTGCAGTCAATAGTCTATTATGAAACGCCTTTAACTACTTCCATGATGGCCGATACTTTGTTCCCTCCGTACCTTCATTTCGTCCTACCGTCATTTGCATAATTTTTCGTTCCGAATTTCAATTATTTCATAATTAACATCAGTGTAGAGTTTTGGTGGGTTTGGGAGTGTATGAATTGAAATTGGATGATTTGGCGAAATCAAGTTAAGAGATGATTATGAAAATTCAATTTGCATATCGCAAATTCTTGTTTTATTTTGTGCACAGTAAGAATTAGTTATTAATGTGTTCAAATTTAAAAGAAAATACTGAATTTTGCATATTTAAAATGCGGCATATATGTTCTCTTTCCACAAGTTAATCGGATTAAGCACATTAAGTAAAATATAATGATAGTTTTTCAATTACATAAGAGAAGAAGTTAAATGCTTTCATAAAAAGGCTCAGTACAGGAGATAGGGGAGTAATGTGAGTCATAGGAGTAAATAACGGTTAAAATCCAGACAAGCGAATATCACCCTAAAAGACTGGTTACGTGACAGCTCCCACTTCCCCGACTGATAAGGCATGGCGCCTGCTTTTAGGCAAGTTTTTCCTGGTCTCCCTTTCTTTTCCTTTGTCCTTTTTTTATTCCTTCAATTATCATCTTTATGTTGCACCCATCTTTTTCGACTATATTCTATTGTCTGCAATATATATCTTTTTTTCTTCACTATGCTAAATACTTCCTAAGAGAAAGGAATCACAAGCTATTAAAAAAAACTGACGTGAGCCACATCCATATAACGATTGCTATAAATTCCAAAAAGAAAACATGAAGAAACTTGCCCCAAGTATCTTACTACCCTCATTTCTCTGGGTCAGTCCATATATTTTTCCCTTTAAAACTTTCCTATGACCGTGCCGCTAACCGCACACCCTTAGCCAGTCGCCCGACGTAGATTGCTCAAATTGAAAAGTTTGAGCAAACTCGGCGACGTTATTAAAACTTGTGCGGGAGCACAATGCCGCCCACTGATAACTATTCCAGGGGAATTATAATCTATTGGATAAATTTACTGTAGAATTAAAAAAAAAAGTAATTTAAGTGGACATAAACAATCGAAACAATTTTAAAATTTTCTGCGTATGATTACGCAGAATTTAAAAATCAAAAGAGTTTGAGTTTTTTTCGGTAATCGGTAGTCTAATCCAGCCTGGGCCTCTATTCAACTGCGTTATAACGATATCGTATTTGACGTGTTTCCGTATTGTCAACGTTTTGATAACTCTTATGTCATTCACAATAATGGCGACTGTGACATAAACGAGTCTTAAACGAGTCAAACACGATATCGTTTTAACGCACCTGAATAGAGGCCCCTGATGAAGATATCCTGGGCCTCTATTCAACTGCGTTATAACGATATCGTATTTGACTTGTTTCCGTATTGTCAACGTTTTCATAACTCTTATGTCATTTACAATAATGGCGACTATGACATAAACGATTCTAAAACACGTCAAACACGATATCGTTATAACGCAGTTGAATAGAGGCCCTGGGGCCCTAGCCAAGGTGCGTACGCTAACTATTGTTTCTATTCGTTCTGTTTTTAAACCAACCGCGTCACTGGTAGACCACGTGACTTTTCGTATCACGTGATCAGCTCAATCTACCAGTGATGCGATTGGTATAAAAACAAAATGAATAGAAATGCTAGTTAGCGTACGCACCTTGGGTCTTTGAAAACATCATAGTTTAAGCAGAAAATAGCGTTCTATGAATGGGTTACTAATTGAAGTACCATCAGTTCATAATCGCTATAATCTTCACATTTTACCGTCTCTTCCAACGGGAGTCTTAGTCGAGATCAGTTTATTTATACGGGCGTTAGGATTGAAATTTTCTTCGGGTCTCTTTTAAATACTCGTGTGAGTGACATGTGTGTTCGTTTGCCTAGTCCATGCTATTAAAACTCATTAATCCTTGTTTTTACCCGAATGTGGCAAATCCCAAATGGAGGGTTATGTGTTTGACCTCTACGTATGTCTGACTCTGTTCCCTCGTAGAGGCTGGAGGGATGGGCCGATTTCAACAAGCGAAGTGTCGTTAGATTCGTCTTAACGTTGCAAGTGTCACTGGGTGCTAACATTAAAACAAAAACAGTGTAGCGGCCCAAAAAATATAAAAAGAGTAAATAACATGTATTTATAGACGACATTACCAAAACATGCAGTTGGGTTTTAAAAATTCGCTTTTTGTTAGACTAAACTTGTTAAAGTTACCTTTGTGGCGACCTAGCGACATCTAGTGACAACTTGTAACAAACAACTCGCCAGCGCCACCAGCGTCAGTTAACGCAACTAAATCTGACAGTGCGCTACATCGCGCTAACGAAGTTTCTTCAGTCGGTTGAGTTATATACCACTTCCAACTTCATCCAAACGGACTTCGGTCCCCAGGCATAACACCCGCCTGGAGAGAGATCTCTCTATTGTCCTCTCTCTACTACATTGGTGACCCACGACAATGGACATTTACGCAACCTGACGACCTTCAAGCACTATGACGCAGTCTCACAGCAAGCCAGATGTACAGTCCAGTTGATACTGTACACTGCTGTTTTAGTTATGTAGATAGTTGTTGGAGTGCAGAGAAAGATTGATCACTTTATGTTGATTTATTGACGTAATAAAAGTTACAGTAAAATAGTTAATAGTTGATGCGTATTGTAAGCTAGTTAGTTATGCACTAAATTATTACCTAAAACGTTACCTTATATTGAATGCTATCGGGCGGCCCAAAGTAGGTCGCAACGTAAACGGAAAAATGTACAGTGAGACTGTACATATTGGCAACCCCTACAAGAAGAAACAGGAATACAGCACAAGAGAAAGAAAATTATTAGAATAAAAATACAAAATTAATCAGATTGATCAAAGTTGAACGCGACGTTATCATTCGATGCGGGATTTTGTTGCGTGTGCTGCGCCTCGCTGGTCAGCACCCTCGGTGTCTTCTCTTGGCGGGAGCTTCTTGCTTGAGGTATCGGTTGTAGTTCGATATCTTCGTAATGTGGCTTCACCGATCGTAGTGAACATTGACTGCGTTGTTTGCGCTTCTTACAGAGTTGTGGGTAATGCTTTCCCACTCCCCACAGAATGACAGCAAAGACGGCTGCTGCCAGGAGAGAATAACTGACAGCATATTGATGCACATCGTGGCTCGTGAGCGCAGATGGGAGTTTGTTCTCGTTTTCCTTTTGTGAACGTAATCTGCTGCTGATCTCCGCTGTTTCTTGGTCATCAGATGAATATAAGTGTGAAATATTGTGAAATGATAAATCCACAATTTTGTTTACTGATGAGTTAAACGACGGTATGTTGAAGTTGTATTCCATCGTCACTTTGCTATTGTATTGATTATGCGAGTAAATAGTTAAGTACTTCGATTGCAGCATGCATCCCTGGGGTAATGTGACGATACTCGATGACGTCAATGTGTGTGACGTAACATCATTCTCGCAGATAGTACGTAGTGGGCATGATCCGCAGCAAACTGCAAGCCATGCGTTTGGTGAATGCAACTCGATCCAAGCCTCCTTGCATGACGTAGTTGTGACATCACAAGGCGACGTCGTGCGATGACTTAATAATTTCGCTTCGCATGGAATGTTGTTGTTATGAAGATTGAAGACTGGCAGATTTTTGTTGCATATAAAAAAATTCGATTTAAGTTGAGCGCATTGCTTCAAGTCTTCCTCCATCAATGGAATATAAGTGTTTTTCTGAAAGTTTATAGCGATGTATTTCGAGTTAGTTCGTACGATGACAGCTTCTGAGTTAGTTTTGAGTGGTAAAGGGATGACACGATGCAATGTAAAGTCCTCGTCCGAAATCAATGGTATATGTACCTCGAACAGGAAAAAGTTTTCTGTTACTCTGGCTTTGACGTACAGTAACTTGTAGACATCCTTGATATCTTCTCTAATGTTGACGGGTAAAGATAAAGTTCTCGGCAGTTTTCCAGAGATGTCACTCAGCTGTTTGATGAAGTTGACTGGTGTAACTAGGTGCACGTCGATGTGTCCTTTATAAACATCAGTTAGTGTATTGAAGAGCATTTCTTGAATGTCCTTTAAGTTGTTCATAAGTAAATAAGCTGATAAAGATGCTGAGGCAAAGTAGGAGGTAGCCATAGCTATCTCTATTTCTGATTCTATCTTCGTAAATTGGACGTTGGTCTGGTCCATGAAGTTTTCTATGACGTCAAATTGTCGCTTGATATTATCTTCATTTTTCTTCAAGACGTTGTTTTCGAGTTCTACTATTGACGTTTGGTTTTTTATAAGTTCAAGTAAATAGTTTTCGTTGTTTTGAACTGATTGAATATCTTCTTTATATTTATCTGCAAAGCGTTGATCCAGGATGCCTAATAAACTGTTGCTTAGGTAGCCTACTCCGTCGATTAATCCACGTTTTTTCCGGCTAGATAGATGTTTGTGTGGAGCGAGAAGAATGCTGTTGTAATACTTTAGTAATTCCATCTCATGGTACAACTGTTCTTGAGTAGTCTTGCAGTATCTCGGATCAGTTTTTTGGCACCAGTCGTTTATTCCAACAAGATAAGCCTCGATGCGACGAATTCCATCCCAATAGTTAGTTAAGTTGTAATACATAAGTAAAGTCCATTCATTGTGAATTACTTGTATCTTGCCCATTGAGTCATAGTAGACAGGCCGCTCAGGTTCGAGACTTGTAATTTGAGCCATTGTTGTGACGCGCGCGGTAGCGGCGGCGTTTGACCCAGTTATTAATGTGCCTATAGTTATCAATGCTGTAAATAACGATAGATAGCATTGTTTCCCAGTTATGTTTCTTTTCGCAGAGCGCGCAGGTTTCTTCACGTTTGTTTGACGTACTTCGTTTTTATTTGTTTGTTTTTCTTCTGAATCGTCATCAGTGTCGGGCTCCACGTGTAGCGGAGCTAGTTTCACGACGGGACGTTTGATGATGCCATTTTTAGTTTTTAATGTAGTCACTCGTACGTAACCGTCGGCCCCAGGGTGGAGTTCCAGTACTCGAGCCAGCGCCCATTTTCCCGGTGGCAAATTATCTTCCTTTACAAGTACGATGTCGTCTTTCTTGATATTTTTCGTTGGTTTATTCCACTTGCTACGGACTTGTATTTGAGATAGGTAATCGCTTGACCATTTTTTCCAGAATTGTTGCATCATATGCTCAGTGAGTTGCCATCGTCGACGTAAGTCAATGTCTCTTACGTCACTGTGATCTGAGAGTGGTAATGACATCAAAGGCGTGCCGGTTAAAAAATGACCTGGAGTTAGATAGTTGTAGAATTCATCTAAGTCTTCGGTGAGTGCGCAGAGCGGTCTGGAGTTCATGCAGGCCTCGATTTTTGCTAGTAATGTTGTGAACTCTTCGTAAGTTAGCTTCTGATCTCCGAGTACCCGTCGTAAATAATATTTCAGGGCTTTTACAGCTCCTTCCCACAACCCTCCTGCTGTAGGCCACGCAGGAGCGTTGAAGTGCCATTCCACTTCCATCTTCCCAATTTCGTCGAAGAAGCTTGGTGACAGAATTTTTTTGAACTCTTCAAACTCGCTTCGCAGAACCTTTGACGCGCCGATAAAGTTAGTTCCGCAGTCTGAGTACATATGTTTGGGTGTACCGCGCCTGGCACACATACGTTGGAACGCGGCAATAAATGTTTCTGTGCTCATGTCAGATGCGAGCTCAATGTGCACAGCTTTTGTGGCCATGCACACAAAGACTGCTATGTAGCCCTTAGAAGTTTTGACACCCCTGCCTTTGTTTAGCTTGACCTCTACGTTGCCGGTAAAGTCAACCCCGGTATGTGTAAATGGCCTTGATGGGGTAATTCTCTGCGGTGGCAAGTCTGCCATTAGTTGATAATTGTCTGTCGGCTTGAAGCGTAGGCAGCGTACGCAGTGACGTAGTTGATCTTTTACAGCTCTGTTGCCGCTGACGATCCAGTATCGCTGCCTTATGTAGCTTAATGTTAGACGCGCTCCCCCATGGAGAGTCTGCAGGTGCCCATGAAGAATAATAAGTTGAGTTATTCTCCCTTTTTTAGGAAGTATTATAGGATTCTTCGTTCCAGGTGGCAAGTTTGATTTGTTGAGTCGTCCGCCGACACGAATAATTCCCTTTTCGTCCAAGTAAGGGTTTAACTTATAAATAGAGCTGTTTTTCGTGACAGTTTCTTTCTTCAATAACAATTTGTATTCTTGCGCAAACGCCGATTTCTGCGCGTGTTGTATCACGTGTTTGTTTGCTGCAATGAGTTCGCTTGTCGTTAGGTAGCTAGCGTCGCATTTCTTGTTATTGCGTGCATTTGCACTAAATCGCATTATCCACGCCGTGACCCTGATTACTCGTGTAAATGAACTATGCTTTTGTAATAGTTCATTTATAAAGTTTTCGTTTTGTTTTGCAGCTAGGGTTGCCTGCGTCGTAGTTAAAGTGCCCTTATCTTTTGTAAAATGACAAGTTAAGTCAAGGGCTTCTTCGTTTTTCTTGTAGGTTTTCAGGAACGCAGGTCCTTGCCACCAGAGTTCAAAGTTGATCAGCTTGCTCGGATAAAGCCCTCTTGAACCACAATCTGCTGGATTTTGTTCGGACTTTACATACTGCCATTTTTCAGCGGGAATAACTTGTTTGATCGCTGTAACTCGATTTGCTACGTATTTTTCCCATCTTGTTGTATTTCCTTGTAGCCATGCCAAGACTACTTGGGAGTCGCACCAAGCTTTTAGAGTGATGTTATAATCTTTATACGCCTCTATTGCCTTTTTCATAAGTTTAGACAATAATAAAGCACCGGCCAGTTCCAATCTTGGTAGTGATGTTTTTTGTGCTAAGGGGGCAACCCTAGTCTTGGCTGTTAAAAGAGTTATTACTGGCTTGCCGAGTTCATTATTTGTGCGGGTATAAATGACGCAAGAGAATGCTTTCTCACTCGCGTCACAGAACCCTAGGAATTCTATCTCCTTCTCTGAGGTTCCAACCCATCGGTTTAACTTCATGTTGTTTACTTGTGGTAGTTCAGTTTTTAGTTTCAGCCACTCGTTTTTGATGTCACTGGGTAGAGCTTCATCCCAGGATAGTGTACTTAGCCAGACTTTTTGGAACATAAGTTTTGCTATAACCGTTACGGGAGACATCCAGCCCAACGGATCATATAGTTTAGATATTTCGGAGAGTAGCACCCTTTTTGTTAGGGGATTATTCTCTTTTTCATTAAAATGCCAGTTGTATGTAAAGGTGTCAATGTTATGGTTCCAGCCGAGTCCGAGCGTTTTCATGGAGTCTTCGTGCTTGAAGTCGAATATTTTTCTAGTGGATACCTGATCTTGAGTTAGTGAATCAAGTAAAGCAGGGTGGTTTGATGACCATTTTCTTAGATTCATTCCACCGCCGCGAAGTAAGTTTATCAGTGCTTGTTGTAAACGTCGAGCTTCTTCGATTGAGTTATGACCGCTAATGAGGTCATCGACGTAGAACTCGTTTTGCAGTATTTTAGCCGCTTCTGGATATTTTGGTTCATCATCCATTGCTAGTTGTTTGAGAGTTCTCATCGCGAGCCAGGGTGCGCTTTTAGTTCCGTAGGTTACGGTGCAAAGTTGATATTCTTTTAACATATCGGATGGTGAATTGCGCCATATAATCTTTTGGAGCGGTTGTTGATCTTCTGAAATCCAAATGCACCGATACATTTTCTCTATATCAGCGGTGAAGGCGTATTTATAAGACCTCCACTTAAGGATTAAAGCTTGGATGTCCTTTTGTAGGTTAGGACCTTTTTCTTGTAGGCTGTTCAAGCTGTGGCCGCTAGAAGTTTTTTGAGAGGCATTAAAAACAACTCTCAGCTTAGTAGTAGTAGCGTTTCCTCTGAGAACGCCGTGGTGGGGTAGAACACATTCAGTGGTTGAAGACGATGTTGAAGGCTTCATGTGTTGCAGCTCAATGTATTCGTTCATGAAGTCTTTATACATTTGTGCTAGCTTTTTCTGCCTTTCCAGTCTTTTTTCAAGTTGTAAAAACTGAGAGATGGCGACTTGCTTCGATTTTCCAAGATTTTCTTCAAAATTTGTGCATAAAGGCATTGTTACGATGTACTTTCCATCCTCATCTCGTTTGACTGTGTTGGTATAATGTTGTTCGCATTGCTCGTCCTTGGAGATTTCGTCACTGCTTTGGGCGATGTCTTCATTTTCCCAAAACTTAGTTAGTTCGTTCATGTTGATTAAAGTTACGTGACAGTTGAGAGTTATTAGTTTTCCACAAAGAATCCACCCTAGGTGGGTTTGTTGAGCAATTGGAGATTGGTTTTCGCCTTTCAGTACCCCGTCCATGATAATATCAGCGTAGACGTCCGCCCCGAGCAGCAGGTCGACCGGACGGGACACATTGAAATCTGCATCAGCCAGCTTCAAGTTTTCTAGATGCGGCCAGTTAGCCTTCTCGAACGTGGTGTTAGGTAGGTTGTTTGTTAGCTTTGTCAAAATTAACGCTTCCGTTTTGAACGTAAAGTCTGAGTGTAAAGATTTGCACGTCAGTTGTATTTTTCCTTTACAGTTTCCGGAAAGTTCTCCTATTCCAGATATTGTAGCAGTAAGTTTCTTTCTAGGAAGACCCAATAGTTGTGCTGCGTTTTGAGTAATCAAATTCACTTGCGAGCCTTGATCCAGTAGCGCTCGAAGAGTGACAAGAGTACCGTCGAGTTTCTGCACCTTCAGTTGAACTGTAGTTAAAAGGACTTCCATCTCTTTTGTAGCTAAATGATGATTAGAAGCCTGAGGTTGAGTTGAAGTCGTCGGTCGTTGCCTTGAGTTGTTATTTGCGTTATTAGTCGGTGCTATTTTCAACGCGTTATTGTGCAATAATGAATGATGTTTCATATTACATTCCTTGCACGTTTTGTTAGATTTGCATTCTTTGTCGCCGTGACTAAATAAACAGTTTTTGCAAATCCGCAGTTTCGCAACTGTGTTGTTTCTTTGGGTCACATCTAGGGCAACGAACTTCTGGCATTGCATCAACACGTGACTTCCGTCGCAGAAAGGACATTGGCCATAAGTTGTATGATGAGTTTTCGGGAACGTCTTGTTGTAGTTAAAATGGTTTTTCTTTGTTGCGTATTCCTGGTTAAAGGTTTTACCAAAAGTTGGTTTTTGCTGCATGACGGCGTCTTTTTTGGGGCGTTTCATGGTTTCGTATGCCATGAATTTGCCTTCTAAGAAAAACAAAAAATCGTTCAAGACCGGAACCTCTCTGTGGTCATGAAGTTCCTTCACGTACTCGTTGTGAGTGTTTGAGTCAAGTTTTTGTGTCATTAAATACACAATGATCGGACCCCACGTAGATGTATCTAGCCCAATGTTGGACAGTCCGCTCAAACATTCAGTTATTACGTCATGCATTTTCTTCAGGTTGTAGGCATCGGGTTGTTGTATGTTCGGTTGTTGCAGCATGGTGTTCATGAAGGAAATAAATTGTAAGTGTCGATTATCGTAGCGTTGGTTAAGTATGTCCAAGCATGCGTTGTAGTTTTCGGCGCTTATGGTCAAATGTTGGACCAATCGTTCTGCCTCTCCTGTCAGCTTGGTTTTGAGATGCTGCATCTTTTGAGCCTTGTTGATAGTTGGATTGTTGTGAATAACCTCTATGAAAAGATCTTTGAAAGAAATCCATTGCTTATAATTTCCTGAAAATTCTGGAATCTGCATTCTCGGCGCAGCTTGCTGGTAGTGTATAGTTGACCAAATCTTGCTGCTAAGTTGTCTACGCATTTTATCGTATTTACTTTCGATGTTAACGAACATGGTGTAATATTTTTCATAAGAGCCTTTAAGTAATCCATCTATTTCCCAATGGAGCTTGTCAATAGGTTCCCATTTCAGCTTTAAGATGTTGAGATTGTCTTCTAACTCCCATTTTTCGTTTGTGGCCAGAATAGTTATTTTTGACATTGCACGATCTAGAGCTTTGAAGTTGCACTCTTGTTTGCCAAGTAAAAGTTGAACATCGTCGCCTAGTTCAGTTGTGACTGTGGCGTCCAACAATCCCGTCAAATCAAATTTTACGGAGCTATTTTGTTCGGGTAGTTTATGCAGTAAGCCCAGTATATGAGATTTAGTTGACTCATACATCATTTTTGTTTTCTCGTATATCTCTTCTGTAAAGTAGTTGATGCTCTTATCTTCAACCTCCTTGTGGAGAGCCACATGAAGATTTTCAAAATCCGCCCAAAGGGCATCGAGAGTTGTCAGCCGGCTGTTTAGATAATCTGGAGTTTTTCTAGACGCGCCGTCCTTTTTGTAGTTGGCACAAAAATTTTTGATGCTTTCAAAGTTTTCTTGTTGTTGTTGAAGCTTGCTCATGTTGAACGGTAAGTCTTCTTATAAGTTTGATTAGTAGATATAGTTCGGAGAGTTTTCCCCAGTAGTTCCGTCGATAGTTGTTCAGTTGGTTGGTTTACGACACAGGGTCGTAGAGTCTTCTTCCCAATCCTTCTTCACGATTGCAACTTGACACTACTGTTACTCACGTGCGCCCGAGTGGGATGGTCGTTGGAGGTATTCAGCACGCCTGCACTCTATCACGATATTGCGCCTTCTCAATTCACTGGTGAGACCCGCTTGTGGGAGGCCAGCAAACCGATCGCTACCGCAACAGAGACACAAACGTCCAAAATACCGTGTTAGTTCGAAGGACCATAAAATGTACAGTCCAGTTGATACTGTACACTGCTGTTTTAGTTATGTAGATAGTTGTTGGAGTGCAGAGAAAGATTGATCACTTTATGTTGATTTATTGACGTAATAAAAGTTACAGTAAAATAGTTAATAGTTGATGCGTATTGTAAGCTAGTTAGTTATGCACTAAATTATTACCTAAAACGTTACCTTATATTGAATGCTATCGGGCGGCCCAAAGTAGGTCGCAACGTAAACGGAAAAATGTACAGTGAGACTGTACACCAGACAAACCGCACTGTGCACCACTAGCATTCTGATATATCTCCATGCCTGGTGTCTACAGTGTGCACAATACTCTCATTCAGCAACGCGACTCACTGCGTCCTACTACGAGTACTTCACGGAGCAGATACACGACTCACTGTGTACTCTCCACTCCACTCCTCTTCTCCTGCTACGCTCGCCAACGCGGCCCTGAGCTCTACTGGAGACATCACATCCACTACTGGCACTTGCAAGCGGCATTTTCAACGCACAGACTGCATGTCATCCATCACCATCAACCTCCGGTCTCAAAGGGGGGCTGGTGTGGTGACCTAGCGACATCTAGTGACAACTTGTAACAAACAACTCGCCAGCGCCACCAGCGTCAGACAACGCAACTAAATCTGACAGTGCGCTACATCGCGCTAACGAAGTTTCTTCAGTCGGTTGAGTTATATACCACTTCCAACTTCATCCAAACGGACTTCGGTCCCCAGGCATAACACCCGCCTGGAGAGAGATTTCTCTATTGTCCTCTCTACTACACCTTACTAAATAAATGCAAAATAGACCACGTCTTCTCATATTATGTCAACATAAACTTTAACTTATTATTGTTTGGGAAGTTTTTATCCACTTGACAGTTTTAAATGAATTAAACTAAAAAATATGCAAATTTGAGGTGTCATTAGATAGAAGTTTTTACTCTCAATATATTCTAACAAACTAATAACAACTGACTTCCAAATAAATTGATTCATAATTGTCATATTCCTATTAATAAATAAAAGGTTTGCTTGATTAAATGTTATTGCGACGGTCTCAATCAAATTAACTTGCAAAGTATGAAGTAATAATCGCTACGCGAGGCACTCCGCCTCGAATATGAAAAATACCTACCGTTCACTAATTAATAATTTATCACTCGAAAGTGGAAGATATTCTCAATGTAAATTGCCTTTATAAATATAATAATAGCCTTTGGCTGTGACATGAATTATTATTTCCACGGGAACTTACACATTTTCCAGGATGCTGTGACCTTAACCTACCTTCCATCTTCTTTCATCGGTAGTCGAATTTTCAATGGCTTGTGACGTTTTTAATTCGCACTACCAAGGAGTGGAATGCTCTCTCTGTATCTACATTCTCAGAATCGTACATACAGTCATACAACCTTGGTGTTTTCACGGCAATATTGAATAGGCTTTTTCGGCATGGCGTGAAAATGGCATTTAAGAACAAAGGTGGAACTTTATTTCTTTACTAGTAGATTCAAATTCCCACTCACGAAAATCTGCCTGTTTGTGATAACGGTGGGCCTCTCGAAGATATTAGAAAACCTCCCACAGTACCATTTAGCCTACAATTTCAACTACAACATAATCTTTCATAAACGTTTTATGGGTATTATGGTCTACTTCTGGAAAACAAAGTAGTCCTTAAGGTCGTTTAGCGTTTAAGGTGAAAACTATCTCACTGTAATGTGTGTCTTAATGCGGAAAGCTATGGTTTGGATTGAAATAACACGGCGTGCAAGAAAGAACATTTTACTGCATCGTAAATGCGAGCGGCCGCCGAAAAATGGTCGTATAATCGACGTGAGATCGAGTGCTGCAGCCATCTTGTTTTTTTTCTTGGGACAAAAAAGGGAGTGAGGTTGTATTATGATGCTTTGACTCTTTGAATGGTAGATAAATCTCTAAAAGTGCTTTATTCTAAAGCACAGGCGTTGTTGACACTTCATATGTTAAAATCCCTCTAGTTTAGGCTAGAAATTATGATGATCTTTCCGACCGTTTCCGTTAGAGGTTAAAACGTAACCTTCCTTCGGGCAGTCGGGTTAAAATATGTCATTTGTTAGTCCTTTACCTCAAAAGCATAAATTCCTTGTAGCGATTCACCGAATTGCATTTCACCTCGAATGAACAAAACTTCAAATTCAATAGAGCAATTTTTCACGTGGCTTTTAACATTAGTATAATTATTTTGTAGCATTTAATTTATCGTGTAGTATTTCACCCTAGACGCATTTTGTCGCGATCGATGTTTGTTTGGGACTCTATTTAATTTGACGCGTTAATTGGTGATCGCACAAAATTTTGTAATATATTTTTTTAAACCTATTTTGTATCTTTAGTTTCATGTCTTAAATGCTATCAAATTCATTGAAATATTATCATCATCGTGTTGTTACCGCGACACGACCGTCTCCTGCAGCGGGAACGTAGCGCCGCGCCGAAATAAGCGCGTGAAGACTTTGACTAAATAAAACAATTAGATTTTATAATCGAGGTAATTATAGTAGATTGGCAAACTAGGGTATCAAGCAATCGCAGCAAAATGCTATTACAATATATGCGATAGAGGTATACTGTATTTTAAAATATTTACTAATAATAAAATTGACGATCGAGACCAAATGAAATAGTAAAATAAGCGATCGAGGTGAAATGCGACTACTGAGGTGAATGAACACACACAGCTACTTGAAGTTCAAAATCACCCCGTCATTACATGACATTTTTGTTGTGTGCGTGACCTCAACCCTCGTGGAATTACCTAAAACTCAAATATAAATCATCAAGTGTTACTATTATATTCTAGCCTTGTAAGACAGTCTCAGTCACCGCTGAACGTAAGGCGCCTCTCACACGAAATGACACCGTTTACGTGGGCTCGTTAGGCGAACCGTGTATTATCCCTTATGGCCTCGGTAATGGAGGGGATATAAACTGTTAGCAACTAGTGTTTATATCTGCCCGTTTATTTGTGGAAGAATGGTTACCCTATTTTTTGGAGATATTCGTTTGAGGAATGAAATGGAATAAAGGTAAGGGTCGATTTAAGAATTTTTCACTCCTCATGCTCGTAAAGTCTTTCTTTATGCTGGGTATAGGCTGCATAAAATCGCATTTTATGCACTAGTGCATAAAGTGTTGTCGTCATCTACAGTGTGTTACCGGCATGAGGGTTTTAAATGTAGGTATCGATTCTACTCCTCAAATGGAACTCCTTTTGTTCTACGACTTTAAAAAATGAGGTAATTTTTATTTTTTATTTTTCATACCAAATAAATTAATTCACTGATTTTACTAGTAAAGTTTGAAAGTTTGATCACCTATAACTTACTGTAAATTAAGTTATTTTCTAAGTCGTAGAACAAAAGATGTAGCATTTGAGGAGTAGAATCGATACCTACATTTAAAGCCCTCATGCCGGTAACACACTGTAGACTAAGACAATTAAGCCCTACCGCCAGACAGACGAGGTCACTGCACTAAATAACCTTGTTATTTGAATACGTTTACTTAAATTTATTTGCCTTCTTATGAATCTAACATTAAAGAAATTTAAAACTATTCAAAACAAACATTACGATATTAATGTACGACTTGGCAATATTGCGTTCGGCCTATGATAAAAATGTCATGCAGAAAAATTTTAAAAAAAATACAGTAGGGGAAAGATGTTTTTGTATCGTTTTGGACAAATTAGTTGTTTTCTATGCAAAACTTGTTATGAAACGGAATTTAAATAAGATGTTGTTAAGTGAAAATGATTTTTTACATTATTGACGACACGGTGGCCTAGTTGGGAGTGACCCTGCCTCCGAAGACAGCGGTCCTGGGTTCAAATCCCGGTAAGGGCAGATATTATTTGTGTGATGAGCGCGAATATTTGTTCCTGAGTCTTGGATGTTTTCTATGTATTTAAGTATGCATTTCTCTATATAAGTATGTTTATCGTTGTCTAGTATCCTAGAGCTTAGTTTGGGACTAGGTTAATTTGTGTGAGATTGTCCTTTGATATTTATTTATTTAATATCACTGTTTTATTTCCTCATAATAAAAGTGAAAAGCAGAGTGTACAACTCGGTCTTAAACCCATTTTATCATCGACTTAATTCATTATCCACCCTCGCCTACCGGCTCGATGAGTCTTAGATAAAATGGTTTGTTTTATGCCCTTGTTGAACAATCTATTAGTATTTAAGTACCCACAGACAGCGGTGTTTGCAGTGTTGTGTTTCTGTGTGGGAGAAGCAACCGGTGAAATTAGAGATACATTCCCATCTTAATGCTTAGGCTTGCCAATGCTTTGCAGTCTTAGGTTTGAAGGCTTAAGAATGCAAATGACTATAGGTCTCAGATCCCAATTGCCATCAGGTGGCGTGTGGGCTCGTTTTTCTTCTCCATGCCATAAAAATAAATAGCTATCTTACACTTTTACATACGTCAATGTACTTTAAGCACCTATGCTTTGTCACTCTCTGACAAGTTTTAATGTATCAATGAATGATAAGGCTAAAGCATATTTTTAGCATACATAGGGCTTGAAACCTTCTTAGCACAAGGTGAGTGTTTATTTGCCTTGCTAATGTCATGAAGAAATTATGTACTCAAAAATTCATTACTGTTTTCTTCCAAGAGTGTTTTGAAAGTCGTGTTATTTAATGTTCATTCTGTAAACCTAAAATTATAGACATCACACTCTATTCTTATTTGAAACGTTATTTTTGAGAAATGTGAAATTAGAGATAACAGTTTCGAAACGGCCCCTTAAAATAAATAAACGACCAGACTCAATTAAAAAGCCCTTAAGGAAAATACGTTAAGAGTTATTATATTTACATTAAATTTGGACAAATTAAAAGTTTCAAAGCCTATTATTAATTTATCAAACGAAAAGTGCATTTCAAAGATAATTGGTTTTTGTAAGAAGAAGGGAATTTTTGCTCTTGAAGCAGAAGTCATTAATGTCTTCATTACGAGGGTTTTTCATTGTGAGCATTACATTGCGCACTCCTTGAGTGGTCCCCCGTCAGTCTTGGGTACTGACGCAGCAATTTACAGCGAATGATGGATGCCCTCATTTCTTTGGAGAGCGCATTGTAATGTTGGGGTAGGGGTTGTTATTGGCTTGGTGCTAACTTACTCTTTATTAGCGTGGAATAAGTGGATGGAATTACGAATAAAAACCTTAAAGGAGAAAATCCCACTCTTAACAAAAATATAACCTTTTTTTATATTTTAATAGAAATTTAAAATTATAATAACTGGCTCAGACCCCTGACTGCTCGTGCGAATGTATATTTCAGGAACTCATTATTTAGGAACTATTAAATAAAATAATAAATTCTTGGTGATTTACATTTCCCATTGAACGCTGGAGCCAAAGAAGGAAAAAACAAATAAACCCATTTTAATAATTATAATATTACTCAGAATAGGAATGTAATATGGAAAGTTTTAATCATTGATTTTCTTTCATAAAAAATAAACTAATTTACAAAGTTGACTAAATCTACACTAATATTATAAAGAGGAAAGATTTGTACCTATTTTTGTATGTATGTATGTTTGTAATGAATAGGCTCAAAAAGTACTGGGCCGATTTAAAAAATTCTTTCACCAATAGAATGCTACATTTTTCCAATTTGACATAGGCTACATTTCATTTTGAAAAAAGTAGGGATCCTTGGTAAAATTTGAACAATGTAACCGAAGGTGTAGAAAAATGAGTCTTAAAATGTCTTTCGTCGAATGCGCTGCCGAAACTATTAGCGATAGAACAAAATAATGTATAACAATATTGAAGAACATCATAATGTCTACAAAATTATATATAAAAAAACAATTGTCAAGAAAAAAAAGTTGCAGCAGGCGAAGCCGCTGGCGGGTCGCTAGTTATGTTATAAAATGTGGCCATAAGCAACTACTAAGTTTCCTATCTTAAATCACTTCCAAAACCAAAAGAGGGTATTTTTATCCTTGTTAAAGCAACACTCCCAAGTTACTCGCATTGCTCTCATAACTGGGCGTACCACTCAAGAAAGCTAGGATCATCATAAAATCCCTCGTAATAACCATTACATAAGGTTTATGTTGGTTTACACACAACCCTGGGCGTTATGCCCTTTATTGCTGTTCTGAGTAATGAAATAACTCTGGCTGGTTATAATAATAACTAATAAACTTTGTAGGAAATTTTGCTCCGCAATTGGTGAAAATGTTCGGTTTTAATATATTATGTTTCAGTATGACGTCCTCGTAAAAAACCAAGTTCTTGAACGATGCGAAACGTATTCAAAACTGAAGATGCAATTATTTTATAATACCCAACAAATTAACGTAGACAAAAAAATACGTGTTATGAAATTGTTTGTAACTCGGCAGCCATTACTGTCAAATTAATGAGAGTTAACAAAACGTTGTTTCACAAAGTTGAATAGAGACCCTGTCACTATCTCCCGTGTGGTTGCCGGGTTAGAATAGTACCACTCCATGTCTCCCCGTGGATGTCGTAAGACGCGACTAAGGGAATGAGGGCTTGTAGTATTGTTAGGCAATGGGCTTGCAACATGTCACTAATACACTAGTAAACTTCTTGGCCTGATTATGCAAAATGTGGTAACGGAATTATAAACAAGCATTTTAAAAGTTGTTGTTATTTCTGTAGCTCTGCCTACCCCACTCTGGGAATGAAGGTGTAACTATGCAAGTCTAAGCAACTATTACTAGAAATTACTTTGCATTGTTAGGCAGTGCCATGTCTCACTGCAATTTTATTAAAACAATAAAGTATTACAACAAGCATTAGAAATAGAAAAGTCACCATCTAATAGTTTTTTAACGACTTCACAATAATTAGTTACAACTGTCTCCTAAACAATCAACCGAAAAAGATAATAAACAAAAACTAAAAGAATATCCTTCCAGGGGACAATGAAGCTGTTATAATTTTAACAGACACGATGTCCATTTACCCTGAGCCCTGGTTATGCAGCGCTTTCATTTCTAAGCCCTGAGACAGCGGGGGTCTAGATAGACTGGCCAAGTGTCAGGCTTGAAGACAATGGGCGCAAACATTAATAACTTGCTTTGTTCGTTCTTTACGTTTTGGAACAAGTCACGAGAGGCGAGCGGTTATTAAATGAAGATGGATTTTCCAGGGAATTCTTTGGGAAGAATGCGAGCTTGAAGATGCTGGGAGATAAAGATGAAATGCAACTGCGTTCTTGAGTTTTTGTGACAATGCGGTTTAATTGGGAAATTCGTAGACTTGCTATATTGCAGCGAAGATTAATTTAATAATTGGAAGCAGCTGTTTCCTCGTAAAAAGATTCAGCGCTCCTTTGTAACAGTTGTTGTAAAAAACAGTTTGCCTGATGATGAGTTTACACCCCCTGCCATGAATATGTGTCCTCAGTTACTTCTCTTACAAGGTTGTCTGGAAGAGATCGCTATTTAGCGGTAAGACCGCCTGTTGTATACCTATGATTTAAATGTACTGTTCCATGTTCTGTTTTTATTTTTTATTTTTGGTGTTCAATAAAGAGTATTTGTATTGTATTGTATTGTATGAGTCATATCTCATAAGCGTAAAAGCCTACATTGCGACGTTATGGCTGCTAGTGTTTTGTTGTTTTGTCTCGATCTGTTCTATATTTCTTGGCAAAGTTAGAGTCAGTCCAAATATATGGATACAGAAAACGATCAGATGTATTCTTTAAACTTTGTATTGCTAGCAATAGTTTGACTCACATCATCACACTCCTAGCAATTATCCTAGTTACTCTCCTCCACTTCGCTCCATCCTGGATATCATCTTCGCTGGATTTACTCATTTTCAGGGCTTTCATAATTGCGTTTAGCCATCTTCAACAAGAAAAGGTACCCAACTGTCCGGCTTTTATATGATTTATTTTGATACATGTTTCAGAGTAGTATTTTTTTAGGCTCCCAATCTCAACCAATTGGAAGAAATTGTCTTTCAAAGTACCTACTGAATAAAATCTAAATAAACCCTTAAACTTCTGTAGACAATTTTGCTTAAGCATATTGCTAGTTAATTAAATGGTTTGATTATTTTGTGTTTGAGAATTTGTTTTCTAATAATGTTTATCTTTAAAGATGAGAAATATAACGTTTTTTTAGGAAAACATGAGTTTTTTATAGATATTTTTCATATTTATTATTGTTTTCTATTTTTCTATTAATTTTAAGTTCCATGATAAACTAAATCTTTCTAAGTTTTAAAACGTTTACCTACTTTTTTTTTATTTTTTTATTATGCTACGTTAAGTGGTGGTTTTAGTGGTGGTAGGACCCTGTGCAGGGTCCGTCCGGATCGCTACCACCATCTTATCCATTAACCTACCGCCAAGCAACAGTGTTCGCATTGTTGTGTTCCGGTGTGGGGATAAGACAACCGGTGAAATTACTAGCATAGAGGCATTCCATCTTAGTCCTCAGGGTTGGCAGCGCATTTGAGGTCTTAGGATTATAATCTTGAGAATTCAAATGTCTACGGGTCTCAGATTTCACTTACCATCAGGTGGCCTGAGTGCTTGTGTGCCTTCTCCTTAACATGTGCTATAATTATCATCAGTGATTTTTCAAAAGTGACTGTCTGTTTAGTCTCTTGCGGGGAATCTTCTCAGCAGTGGTCTCCTCATGAGAAGCGCTGGTAGAAAATTGCGCCCGAGCTTCTTTACTGAAAAAACATGTTTTACCTTTTGATTAAATTATCATCACCCTACTTTGTTTCATCTTACTAAGTACCATCGTGTAACTAAAGTAGCATTAGAAATTTAAATCCTTTACAAAACACTCGGCTGATTTTATTTCAACATCCGCTCGCGCTCCTGCTCTAACACAGCGCTCCTGTAAGGGACAGAAGCGAGTTTTTCTCTGTTCTTTGACGCATCTGAAATTCAAATGCGTCAATACATCTCGGTTGTTCGCACTTTGTTCTCTCAAACTGTATAATTTCCAATAACAAAAGATGTTTGTGGTTATTATTCTTAGATGTTGCTTCTGTATTATGCAAGTACGTTTGATGTTAAGAAAATGATTTTTTTGGTTGAAATTCGTAGTTTGAATGGTTTTATCCATACTCATAAATATGAAAATAAATTTGGTATGAATGTAGCTTGAAAGCCAAAACAGGACCGTGAGCAGCGATAAACTAATCCTACGCAGATGGAGTCGCAGGCAACACCTAGTTGAATAATGTTTCAACTTGAAGTTATATAAATTACACAAACATAACCTCACGCTTTTATCCCCAGAGTGGGGTAGGCAGAGCTACAGAAATACCAACAACTGTAAACTTGTTGATAATTCTGTAAACACATTTTGCACAATCAGGCCAAGAAGTTTACTAGTGTATTAGTGACAGGTTGCAAGCCCATCACCTAACAGTACTACAAGCTGTCATTTCCTTTGTTGCCTCTTACGACATCCACGAGAAGAAGTGGATGAAGAAGTTTGAAGTGGCACTATTGTAACCCAGTAACCACACAGGGCAAAAACAAAGTTGATGTATTAAAATGTATTACAAAAGCAAACACTGCAAAAAATTGGGTCTTGTTATTAGCTGTTGTTGTCGCCAAGTCTCAGGCAACTCTATCTTTTGAGTTATAGCAGTCTTAATAGTCCATATATCTGCTTGGAACTTTTGGATTTCAACACCTTATAAAGGACTCTTAACTTACAATTCCTTTTCTATGCGAATCTATGCATTATCTTAAATTATTCCACTAAAAGATGAAAAAGCTCAAGAGCCACAACAGAGAAACAGTACAATACAAATACTCTTTCATTATTAGGTATAAAAAAGGCAGCCATACCGCTAAATATCAATATCCTCTACGCAGCCGTGAACAGAGAAATGACATTATTTTACCTATTGTACGTGTTTGAATTACTTTGGCCCTAGTGCTTACTTAGCACTTTCAGTATCTTTAGAAACACTTTCTGGAAGTTTTTAATGTCCTCTTTCCGAGCTCTTGGTACTACGTCGAAATCAGTTTAGCGATTTTTGTGTTGTTTCCTAGGGTCCCCATTAAAAACGTTCCTAATCGTTACAAAAATGGTAACGTTAATTTGACACTTTAAACTAAGGCAATTGTACAAAGTTATTATTTCACACTAACCACAAAATGAAACTCTCAAAGTGTATCACAATATCAAGACTGAACTTAATATATGTTCTTCAGAATATTTAAAATAACAAAAACAATAGAGTGTACTAATTAACCAAAGTGTATTGTGACGTCATCGTTCGCTCTTCCGTATAAATTTATATATCTATCGTTTTAACACTTCAAACAAAGTATGTATTTAACCCAAGAAGCTTATATATCGTCCCTTAGCTTACTACACCGCTCAAGTCGAAAATGACGGTTTTTACATTTGAAATGAAATTTTTAGAATTTAGAATTTGTTAAAATAAAGTAAATTGTCAAAATAAGTATAAATAATTATTTCTTAACCGCTAACTAGAGTATGTATTAAGTTATGACAGGAATAATCCCCAGATTTTTTAAAATAGACAGTTTTTTACGTCTCCTGTAAAGTTGGTAAAAATGACTTAGGCGGTGTTGTAAGCTAAGGGACGATATGACACTGGAGATTGCACGGCGAACAACGCTTTTTAGCTAAGAAAAGTGACCTTGAATGACATCACTTATGTTTTTGGTCCCTTTATTTTCATCCAAAAGAATGGGACAAAAACATAAGCGACATCATTCAAGGTCACTTTGCTTCGCTTCAAGGCATTGTTCGCCGTGCAATCTCCAGTGTCATATTTAAGCTTCTTGAGCCTTTAAGTCAAAATTCCTCTAGGTTGAAATGGTCACCATTATCACTATTAATACTACCAATTCCTCCACTTATAATCCTCACCTATCATTGCGTAAATTGAAAAGCCCATCGCAAAATACCAATCATTGTCAGTGATAAACCACCTCAAATCCTGGATTATAGCGATGCAGGCTAATAAGCCATGCCTCACAGAGGGAACGGGCTCATGCCTACAATCTACAATTATTCACTGCGGCCATTCTGTCCGTGACCGCTTACTGCAGCGAGAGATATGAAGGTTATGCGACTATCCGAGCTCTATAAAGGTTTTATTTGAATTTTATTTCAAAAGCGTAGTTTCGTGAGTTCCGAAGATATCACGGAAACAGCCGAATTGATTGGTTAATAAAGTATAGTTTAAAAGCCGGAAAAACTTGATTCTTTGAAAGAAACATAATAATTATCAAACACTAACATGTTATAAGTGCTTGTGAAAATACAACTGTAGATGTTACGAAATAGCATACAAATAAAATTAATTTTCTCGTGCCATGGGAGGAACATAAATAAGTGCATTTTTTTTCTTTTTAATTGTTCTTCCGCCGCTTTTAATTTTTTACCTGCCCCTGACAGGTGACAGGTGACACTTCAGTATACCTGGCGCAGCTTATACGAGTATAAAACCCAGTGATGTATGAGCGTATATTGACTTCGCAATGTATACTGAATTGTCACCTGTCACGCCGGTAAAATAGGGAGCTGAAAGACATACAAAAACACATGTACTCACAAACTGGGGGGTTATAATGACATGGCGCAGTTAATTTTACGGCGAGCGTAAAGCAGGCTATAGCAGTCTGCGGTTCAATAACTCTGTCCTTTTTTCAGCTTAAACGATAACCCCCCTTCTGCTGTTATAAGTATTCATTAAAAAAATTGTCGTAAAGTCAATTCCAATAAAATTTTGGCACCTTCAAATCAAATTGGCGGCTCGCGCTTCCAAAGGTCGAAAACTTGAATTTTTATTTGTACAAAAAATATATGCTGCTCCACCTTCTGAACAGCATAATTAAATACGTGATAAATACCTAAAAACCGGCCTATTACTTGTAGGTAAATAATTCTGTTTCAATTTTGTTTTTAATTAATTAAGCAAAAGTAAACAGTTACCCTTACCCTTTCAAAAATGTCGTCTCACGCAGCAAAATAAAATGAAACCGGTCCAAAGTAATTCTATTTTCCAATAATCTAAGACAAGGAATTCTTACGGGTTTTAATTAAAACATAAACGAGTTTCCGATGGGAAAACGTAAACGGCAAATTAGTACGTGAATTGCAACTTTTCTACCTTTACGTTCTCCGTCCTCTTAGGGTGCAAGAGACCTGAGTATTCCCTTGTATTGAGCATTCAAAGAAATATAACATAACATGATGCTTACATGGTGTGAGCAATCAAGTATTTTCTATCAACAAAAACAAAACCTTTTCTTATTTTCCTAATGGAAAATTTGATATTTTTGTAACACATTAAATAAATCAACACATTACAAATATCATACATACATAACGTCACGCCTTCATTCCCAGAGTGGGGTAGGCAGAGCTACAGAAATACCAACAACTCTAAAAATACTTGTTTATAATTCTATAACCACATTTTGCACAATCAGGCCAAGACGTATTCTAGTAGGTAGGTATAATAGTGACAGGTTGCAAGCCCATCGCCTAACAGTACTACAAGCCCTTATTCCCGTAGTCGCCTCTTATACTATTTATTGAACATCATAAGGAAACAAAACACGGAACAGTTCAATCTTCCAAAAAAATTTGGTCAGAACAGTACCGTAGCTAAAGACAAAAATACATGGAAGGAGGTGTACAACTGGTTCCTCATACTTATAATAAAGGAGATAATTTATACTATAAAGTACTTTAAACTTTTCTATTCTCTATAATCTGAACTGCTCCAAAAAGCAGTAAGTCGGAACTCTTCCCGGGCAAGTCCATTCCGGTTTGAACTCAATAAATATCAACGATAAGGTAAGTGCGGTGTCGAACTGGTATCTCGAGGGTTAGTAGCCCCCACCGGAGCGAACCTTTGATTACGGCCAGTTCCCAAACTGTTCGAATAGTTCGAGGACGTGCTCGGTTTAAGTATCTCGGTAAGAATTTGAGTATCTCGAAGATACGCTGTTGTTCGCTTTTAATGGAAGGAAGAAGTCTTAAATTATGTGGGAAGTTTGGGAACTTGACGCACGTTTCGAATTGAGAGCAATAACTTGAACGTTGAATTTTTGTTGCGGACAATGTCTCACGAAATTATTTAGTATCAAACTGGCTCTAGGTGTGTTGTATATTCTATATAACTAAATACATATTTTTTTTGCAGGACATAAAGATTTACAGGAATTTCATTAGCTTTCAAGCTTAATAGTCTTCGCTGTCATAAATTAAAACTAATATCAGGGGACATCTCACACAAATTGACATAGTCCTTAGTTAGGTTCTAGGCTTGTACTAAAACAATAAAAATTGACCTAGTCCCAAACAAGCTCTTAGCTTGTACTTTTGGTACTAGACAACGATAAACTTACTATAGAGAAATACATGGAAAACATCAAAGATTCCGAAACAAATACTGGACAGGGTGCTCATGACACAAATATCTGCCCTATACTATAACTATGGGTAACTAGTGCTCTCCATTAGTTCTCGCTACCTACCTTATATTTACTTCAAACTAAAGAGGAATTTAATGATTAAACTACTAATTTAGTTGAGTGCTTTGTAATTTAGCAGCTAGGTGATCAAACAGGCAAGTTATACTTCACTTATGTAAATTACTACCTCTAAAATAAGCTTAAAATTGCCTTAGTTTTTAGGGTTCCGTAGTCAAACTGCTACTGTTCGCGGCGCGGGAGGCGCGCACGCGCCGCGCCGGCTACGCTCCCGGCGCGCGCGCCTCCGCGCTCCTTCACGCGCTAGTACAGGGGCCAGGGGATGCCGACGTTTTTGCCGACAGCTGGCACTCATTATTGAATAAAATTAACAGCCTTTGTACTTTAATTAGGTCGGTCTTTGTACTTTAGGTTTAGATAAAATGTATTTAATTTAGCTTTGTAAGCGATTTGGTGCCTCACTGTAAGCTTACAATTGTAATTTTTTGAAATAAATATATAAATAAACCCTTATAGCTTCGCCCTGTCCGTCCGTCCATTCGTCCGTAGCCTAGCTCAGAGACTCTTAGTACTAGAAAGCTGTAATTTAGCATGAATTTACATAATTAGTCACGCCATTAAAGGGGTAAAATAAAACCTTAAAAAAAACTGTCCCTCCAATAAACGTTACGTCGGGATGTAAAATTACTATAGTGTGGGGTGTCGTTGGAAAGGTCTTTCAAAAATATTGCGGGTTTGTGGAAATAATTTTTCGAATATACCGAATTTATTAGGTAGATGTAAAAGATTAAAAAAGTTATCACCCCGAAGCCAATTCTGTTTACCTAAATATAACAACATCTCGAAGCTCAAAGACAGTCTACAACTTTTATGTCAAAGGTAGTTAAATCAGAAAATACCGCCTTCAAAAACGCAAAAAATTATATCTTTTAAAATTGTAGCCACCTACCTAATAGGTTATTCCAACTGAAGTCGCCTTTTTGGTGAAAATATTATGATTGCCGACTTCAGTTTTAATAACCTAGTGCCTATAATTTGAAAAGAAGTTATTTTTTGCGTTTTTGAAGGCGGTTTTTTGAAACATTTATTTTATTTTATACTTTTCAGTGATCATAAAACGCTGTTCCGTAGTCTCACTTATTAGTTGATATGAAACTCTAAGTTTCAAGCGCGCCACAAGCAACGCCGCCGGAAAGCCATAGTCATATTTAAACAACTAAATATTCTTCGTTGTAGTCGCTCAACTATCTAAGTCGAGATATCTTATCGCCACCCATATATTTTCTTTTGTCTTCATCAATACATAAAAAAGAAGGAAAACCAACATGCATGCATGACTCGATGTTATGAATGTTGAAGAAGCGAAAGAGATTTGTCAGGATCGTAGCAGGTGGAAAGAAGTGGTCCCTGCCTACCCCTCTGGAAAACAGGCGTGATTTAAAGTATGTATGTATGAAAACTATCACGACTAATTAGACATCATTATTTCTTGAGATACAGGCGACTAAAGTGTTTATGCTTACCAAAATCATCTAAGACGACAGCAAATGATTTTGAATAGATAATTAGTTATACTTGTTGTTTTTTACGTTAGTAGTTCTTAACGGCTTTGGAACTCTACACTGAGCATGGTCCGATATGCTCTTGCCCGGTTTTTTTAGCATTTAGTACGCCAGGGCTAATCCATTATATCCTAGGATTGATTTAGTAGAAAACGAAGATCTTATATCTGTATAAGGTGTTTCTGCTTTGAGAGTAATGCGTTTCATTCAAGATTACAACAAAAAAAACTACAAAATAAAACAATAATTGACGCCATAAATACGAACTCGTTTGCTAATTTAAAAACAATTTGCATTGTTATGTAAGCACTGTATCGTTTTCATTTCGTAGAAATTCAATATTGACTATTAGCTTCATTTTAAAATTTAAAAGTTCCACAGAAATGTTTTGTTTAAATTTCAGTTATATGCCAATCAAGTCGCATGTAATTTAATGACCGCTCTTCACTTAGCTGTCATTTTGGAATTATTTTTGGGGTGATGCATTCGCTATATTATCGGTTATGGGTTTAAATTTGAGTTTGAAAACTGCCTGATAAATAAACCATGTCACGAAAAACCCTATTGTATTTTTCTTATTTCTTACACCAATACATTTATTTAAACTAGTTTTAAAGTCGTTTATCACTATTCCCTCAGAAACCGTCAAATATTAAGGAAAAAAGAGACCCTGTGAGGTTGCCGGGTTAGAATAATGTCACTTCCTATCTTCCCGTGGATGTCGTAAGCGACTAAGGGGATAAAGGCTTGTATTACTGTAAGATGATGGGTTTGCAACCGTTACTAATACTGTAGTTGGGTCGTTCTACTTTTTTACCGACAATACATCGTCATTTTTCTATATTTTGCGTTTTTCAACTATTGATAATTATGGTTTTAATTTTTGATTTTAAAATACGTTGCGTTAACTTTTATTTGGACTAATTAATGAATATTTCGGCGGCGATAATGTTTTTTCTTTATGGTGGTTTTTCAGAATATACTGTGATAGAGTGGCCGTTTTCAGAGGAGACTAAATTTTGTATTACCACTCTGTCACGCTAAAAACTAACTTATAAAAAAAACACTGGATACAGAAAGTGAAAGATTATTTAGTCATTCAAACACTAAAATATTAATAATCAATACTCTAACTGATAACGTATGGTAAAATGAGGATAGGCAATTGTCGGTAAAAAAGAAGAATGACCCAGTTAACTTCTTGGCCTAATTGTGCAAAATGTGGTTAAAGAATTATCAACATGTCTTTTTAGTGTTGTTGGTATTTCTGTAGCTTTGCCTAACCCACTCTGGGAATGAAGGCGTGATGTTATGTATGTAAAGCCCTATCTCCTTTTCCCGGGACTTAAACTATACGTACATAACATCACGCCCTCCTTCCCAGAATGGGGTAGGCAGAGCTACAGACACAAGAACAAGACAAGTCTAGAATACTTTTTTATAATTCTGTAACCACATTTTGCACAAACAGTGCCAAATTTCATCCAAATCTGTTCTGGCGATATTAAGCAGCAAAAATATATCCATTCAGTAGGATTATTTTTAAAATACTTTCTTTACAAACATATCGTTAGCTACTTTCGTCTAAAACCTAAGTTTCTAATTCGATATGCAAAAGATCCCTCAATGGCTGTCTACGTCCTGGATTTATTCTAAGACTTGTCTTCTTATTTATATTCAGGACACGCTACTTGTGGGATTGTATGGTTTTAATGCTGAATGCCGGGCTCACGTGTTGAAGTTTTAGGATTTTATTTTAAATGGCATGGACTAGAGAGGCTTGGAATTGTATTGGGTTTGAGGCTGTGGTGAAATATACGGATATAGCTTCAAAGCTACAAAAACACAAATTGATTTATGTATGTATAGTACAATATTTACAAAATAGGAAGGCACGAATGCATACTTATCCTTTTAAGAGATCTCTTCCAAGTAAGAATTGTACAATTGGTTTTTGCACGAATAATGTGCATTTTGGTAGAGACTTGTGTTAGTGGCACCACCATTTAACCCCAAAACCTGTCGCCAGACAGTGTTTACGTTTACATTGTAGTGTTTTAATTTTGGAATAAGGCAACTGATGAAATTACTAGCATAAAGACATTCCATCTTAGTCCTGGGTCCAACGATAAAAATGCATGCTTTTTTGCCTTCTCCATTCATAAATTTATGAGACCTGATGATCCAGAGGAGGTACATAATCAAGGCAATTCAGTTTCAACTTTATTTTAACGATTATAAAATTCATTTTCATTTTCATATTTAAAATGGCATTAAAGAGCCAAAGGAAATGAACTTTATTACCTTAGTAGTAGAATCAAAGTCTCAATCACAAAAATCTCCCTGTTTTTTGGCGGGCCGCACGAGGTTTTTTTTTGCAAAAACTAACAACTGCGGAAATCAAATTTAATACTTAAATTACAATGACGTCAAGCCAGAAACAACAGGCATAATTATATGGCGAGCGAGGGCTGTCATGTATAAAATACATTCTAGTCAACAAATGATGTAGATGCAATGTTTCATACTCGATACGAGTATTAAGTTGTGTAACGTCAAGACTATAATATAATCACGTTAAAACTCAAGAAGCTTATAAATGATACTGAAGGTTGCACGGCGAACAACGCCTTGAAGCGAATGACCTTGAATGATGTCGCTTAAGTTTATTGTCCGTTTCTTTAGGATGAAAAGAATATAGTATAATTTTACATATCTATCGTTTTAATTTTTTAAATAAAGTATGTATTTAACCCAAGAAGCTTATATGACACTGGAGATTGGATGGTGAACAACGCTTTGAAGCTAAGAAAAGTGACCTTGAATGACGTCACTTATGCTTTTTGTCCCTTTCTTTTCATCCTAAAGAAAAGGACAAAAACGTCGCTTATGTTTAAAGGGACAAATACCATAAGCGACGTCATTCAAGGTCACTTTTCTTGGCTTCAATTGGTTGTTCGCTGTGTAATCTCCAGTGTCATATATAAGCTTCTTGTTAAAAGCAGTTAAAAAAATCCAACCTTCTTCTAACCTCTTTTAAAACTAAACAATTTCAAAATGGCCGCCGGTACCCGGCTACTTTCTCATCGAGAACTCTCATCTATCGCAAGATAACCCTTCCTACAAGGACCCTCCACGGAGTTGCGAGCGCCCTCTTCATGCTTTTTTATGTTGGCTATATGTTTTACAGGCTTGAATTGCTACCGATGAGGTGAGAGCCAATTTTATCTGCCGTAAACTAGGCTAGATGTGGTTTTATAAGATTTTATTTGCGGAGAAGCTAAGAGAATAAAGGCTTCTAGTACTGTTAGGCGATGGGCTTGCAACCTGTCACTAATACACTGGTAAACATCTTAGCCTGATTATGCAAAATGTGGTACAGAATTATCAAGTCTTTTTAGAGCTGTTGGTATTTCTGTAGCTCTGCCTACCCCACTCTGGGAATGAAGGCGTGATGTCATGTATGTATGTATTTGCGGAGAAGCGTGTTTGTTTGTGATTATATGTAAAAAAATATAGTTTTATACCGTGTTCAACACAACGTATTAGACTTTAGAAAGCATTTGAAAGAATACACTTCAAACTTGCTGGTAAAAGATACACATATAATTTTGTTATAATGCTCCACAGTCAATAAAGTAAGTATTGATAATTATTTTTTTAGCTTTTGGAACTAAATTTACACAATTTTCATCTTGTAAAGATTAGACTCAAAGTCAGATAAGTAACAAACTGGTGAAATAAAATATGACCTTGTTAACTAAACGCTAAATCTAGGTCTTGAATATGACAGTGTAAAATAAGTTTTTTAGTGGTTGTTATCAAAACCGAAGATTTCCAACGCTCCCTTTATTCCCATCGAGCCATTTATTCGGTGTTTTTGTAACTTCTAATTTATGTCCCGATGAAACTTTTATCTTCGCTTAGTTTTTCATAAAGTGCCCTTGAGTGCCTAAGACGCCGCGGGGAGTCGGATGTCCTTCAAGAATAATGGCTTCAGTTTTCTACCATTTGGGACGAAAATAAGTAAACAATCGCAAGGTCACAAACAAGGTTCTAGATCATGTATCGGAAGCTTGATTGTCAAGTTATTTTTGTTGAATGAATTGTTGATGATGAATACGAGTATTTTTGTCTTAAATATCGTATTATACGGTGTTGCCTGCAATAGGAGCAATAAATTGAGGGATCGTTTCTACTCTATAAACGTAACAACATTTGTTCTACAACTTTAAAAAAATATGTAATTTATTATTTGTGATATTTTCGAACAAACTAAATAGTATTTTTAATTTACTCCATCCAATAGTCTAGTTGACATCTACTGTCAGCCTAGCAACTTCGTAGTTTTCGGAATACATTGCTTGCTTAGAAAATCTAAATTCATTAATTTAATTAGTTGTAGAAATAAATGTTGTTACGTTTGTGGTGTGGAAACAATCCCTCAATTTATTGCTCCTGTTACAGGCAACACCCGGTATATACCGTATCGTATTATGTCTGTTCGGGCTCTTGCGGGTCTCAACTCGTTCTTTTTATCAACATCTGATGTTTTTGATGTGTTTGCACGTCGATGGTCAGATTTGTGTTTCCAATATCTTAGTTTCTGTGAGAGAATGGATGGAGGTCATTTTTAACGAAAACTGTGTGTTTGTTGTAATATAATATTAAGCTTCTCAGTGCATCGGTCGCTACTGTAATGATGCGAAATTTTTGTTTGAATAAATTAATAAGCCCGTGTGGTTGCCGGGTTAGAATAGTGCCACTCCATGTCTTCCCGTGGATGTAAGAAGCGACTAAGGGAATAAGTGCTTGTAGTGCTGTTAGGCGATAGGCTTGCAACCTGTCACTAATACACTGGTAAACATCTTAGCCTACTTCTGCAAAATGTCATGTCAAAATCAACAAGTCTTTTTAGATTTGTTGGTATTTCTGTAGCTCTGCCTACCCCACTCCGGGAATTAAGGCGTGATGTTATGTATGTATATATGTAAATTAATAAAATAATAAATAAATATCGTTCTATCTTGTTATTATCTACATTACCTAGAGTCATTAAGAGAATATGTTTTCGTATTTATTATAAGTTTAATCTAAAATTTTATTCTGATTGTATCCTTCTCAGCACCAACCTTAGATTGTTTCTGTTCGGCTCATTGGTTGACTGGTAGAGAATGCTTTAAAGCAGTAAGTCCGCCATTTGTATCTATTACGCCATTTGTGCAATAAAGTTTAAATATTTCCATCTTAGTCCTCAGGGTTGGCTAAGCATTTGAGGTCTTAGGATTGTAATCTTGAGATTATAGCCTTGAGGGTTAAAATATCTTTGTATCTCAGATTCTAGTTAGCATCAGGTGGTCTGAGTGCTCGTGTGCTTTCTCCTTGCCATACAAAAGTAATGAAGAAAATGAAATTTTGCTGTTACTTACGGAATGTTTATCGTAATCGCACGGGCACTTTAACAAGTCAAAGTCTGCCTATGTTTTCCAAATTATGACTCATGTTCATGGCAATAAAGGCAAACGAGCACACAAGCCACCTAATGGTAAGTGGGATCTGTGACCCGTAGACATTAGCATTCTTAATACATAAATCTCAAGATCACAATCCTAAGACTGTAAATGCGTTGCCAACCCTGAGGACTATTATGGAATGCGTCTATGCTAGCAATTTTACAGATTGTCTTATCCCAATACCGTAACATAACAATGCGAACACTGCTGCTTAGCGGTAGGTTAAAGGATGAGAAGTGGCAGCAATCCGCATGGACCCAGCATAAAGTCCCACCACTAAATGTATTTATGTCCTTAATTTTTTGTAAATATACACATAACATAAGTTATTCAAAAATGCTTAAATAGATTTCTCGAATCTTGTGTGCGTTAATTATTCCAATAAATTACATTTGCCACTCCATGTCTTCCCGTGGATGTCGTAAGAGGCGACTAAGGGAATAAGGGCTTGTAGTACCGTTAGGCGATGGGCTTGCAACCTGTCACTAATACACTAGTAAACTTCTTGGCCTGATTGTGCAAAATGTGGTTACAGAATTATTAACAAGCTGTTTTAGAGTTGTTGGTGTTTCGGTAGCTCTGCCTACCCCACTCTGGGAATGAGGGCGTGATGTTATGTATGTATGTATGTAAATTACATTTGGTACTAAACTTTGCATCATAAAATTCCAATTTAATTTACGAACAAATAAGCAAATTATTTTTAACCCCCACCGTTTCAAAACACTCCTTCATCCACTGGCGGCCATTGAAACTGGTGCACCGAAAATAATTATAGCTACATTATTACACCGGGCCGTATTGGTGATATCGCTGGGTAATATTCGAGCGGTGCGGCAAAGCGGTGCGATTAGCAGAATCACCGATAATTACCGCCGGGTTTCAATAATAGGACCCCATTTGCCATGCACGATATATTTTGGCTGGTACCGGCCACCGAAAAATGAAACTCGGAACTACTTAAATAAAATTACGCTTCGATTATACTCATTAAAAAGCAAAAAAGCGTACAATCAATATAAAATTAAACGTAATTAATGTAATGATTCAAAATTAAATTAAGTTATATGAGGTGTGTTATCGTTCATAATATTAATAAAAAATAACAAAAAAGCGGTCAAGTGCGAGTCGGACTCGCCCATGAAGGGTTCCGTAGCAGCAAGTAACATAATATAAAAGTTCGTTGTAGCTTTGATCAATGTTTTTATGACGTATAAAAAAAAAACTACTTACTAGGTCTCGTTCAAACCAATTTTCGGTGGAAGTTTGCATGGTAATGTACATTATATTTTTTTTTTAGTTCTATTGTTCTCTTATTTTAGAAGTTACAGGGGGGGACACACATTTCAACACTTTGGAAGTGTCTCTCGCGCAAACTGTTCAGTTTAGAAAAAAATGATGTTAGTAACCTCAATATCATTTTTGAAGACCTATCCATAGATATCCGACACGTATGGGTTTGATGAAAAAATTTTTTTAGTTTCAGTTCTAAGTATGGGGAACCCACAAAATTTATGGTTTTTTTCTATTTTTGTGTGAAAATCTTAATGCGGTTTACAGAATACATCTACTTACCAAGTTTCAACAGTGTAGTTTTTATAGTTTCGGTAAAAAGTGACTGTGACATACGGACGGACAGACATACAGACATGACGAATCTATAAGGGTTTCGTTTTTTGCCATTTGGCTACGGAACCCTAAAAACAACCTAAAGGAGCAGAGCTCCATAAATGACGTAAGTTACTGTCTCTAGAGCATTATGTGCATGGTCATGATGTTACCTACTTCCAATATTAACACTCAATTTGTAACCCAAAAGGCAAAACATGAAGGAACTTAGAATTAATCATTTATAACCTCTTTATAAAACGAACTCTTCTTAAAAATACATTTATCTTCATCTTCAATGAAGACTTAACGCAAAATTTTACCTTTAATGTGCAGGTAAATCGCAAACGTACGTTCCCAGTGGAAATATTCGTTTTCCACATCCGTACATCAGGTAGGTACGTCAGAAGCACCGCCGGATTGCGGACGACCAATTCTCTAGATGCCAGTCACGAGTCCAGACGCTCGTGGCCGCTTATTTCGTGGTTCTATCTGTAATTTAGATATATCTTAGAGGCGTACACGCCTGTCAGCTCTGAACCTAAGTGATTGCGGCTTTTAAATGTGAAGTTATAGTCTACCTGGAAATTACGTTTTATAGCGCGAAAATTTATCCGTAGAAAAATTTGCTTGTTGAATTCGAGAGAGAACCGTAAACCGGGGTAAATAGAAATAATTAAAAATAATAATAATATAGAAAAACAATCTAAAATAAATAATTAGTAATTTACGGGTATGTTTAAAAAAATATTAACGGTTTAAGTAGTTGCTTTACTATTAAATAGTTCTAAAGTTGTAATTATTTGTCAAATTATACATTATAAATATGGTTTTTTAGTCGATATATTTTTCTGTGATGTTGCATCTATAAAATACACCAATAGTTGATGACAACTTCGTACATCAGATAATTTGATAAACCAATATTACAAATCTATTCATAAATACGTTTTGTCAACAATGTGCCGATTCGAGATTTTGCTCGAGTTGATTCATTTTATTGATATACAACTGGAAACAGCAATGCTGATAACAAACTCTTTTATCTAACTGCAAATAGATTTCTAGAATTTAATATTATGCATTCACATAAAGGAATTTGAGCGGAATTCTACGAAGCTGCTACATCTGCGAAATTAGTTCTTGCAATATTAATTATCATATTTGAACTTGACAAATCAAGGTGTCACTCAGGGCGCAAACTAATTTCTTACGCCAAATCTATGCTTTCAAATTAGGCTGGTTGTAGGTGTTGTAAAATTAATGATTGTATTTATCTAATCTACTTTTCTAATCTATTGTTGATGGGGATCAAATTCTATTGAAAAAAAAAAACAGGTAAGCTGTCGTTATTTTATTAATTTAAAAGTTAATCTAAAAATATCATACTTTATTAGTTAAAGTATATTTTTAAATTCAAATATCGATCATTCTAGATCCATAGATAGGAACAAACCTCTTTTAATTGCGTCATCAAACGTTCCAAATCCAACGTTTCCTACCTTAATACCTACATCTCGCAGCCCCACTAGCCCAGTTTTTAGCAAATACGGTACAATAATATTGGCAAACGCCTTTCAAACCGCATCGGCTATTGAGCGGGTGCCATTGATGGCGGCTTATCTCTGCAATGTACACACACCTTTCCGTTTCACGTGTTCGCTCCATGATAGACCCCCGAGCGAAAAAAAATGGGGGAAAATCACGTTCGTTCCAATTTTTAACAACGCTTGGTGGCTTGTTTGTCAACGATGTTTTGTATTTTAAGATTCTGTAAAGGTTTGGGAGTGCTTGGGAAACGTGAATGTCTTTGACGGGTAGTGATTTTAGCGAAACTATTTAATCATATGGCAATAAGGAACGTACAGATAGTGAGAGATTTATTTTGGTCCCATGGTGCCACTTGGTAGCTTCTTCATTTTTGCAAAGAAGATCCTCTGGTGCCAGCGGCCCATGTTTTGTGCCATGAGAAAGGCAAACGAAGCCATCTGTGGGTAAGTGGACTCTGAGACGCAGACATTTATACTTAATCCTATGACATCAAATGCGTTGCAAACCCTGCGGATTAAAATGGAACGCTCAAATGATGGTACCCATTTCAATGTTATACATACATACTACCACGCTTTCATTCCCAGAGTGGGGTAGGCAGAGCTACAGAAATACCAACCACTACAAAAATAATTGTTGGTAAATTCTGTAACCACATTTTGCACAAACAGGCTAAGATTTTTGCCAGTGCATAAGTGACAGCTTGCAAGCCCATTGCCTAACAGTCTAGGAGCCCTCATTCCCTTAGTCGCCTCTTACGACATGCACGGGAAAACATAGAGAGGCGCTATTCTAACCCGGCAACCACACGGCGAACAATAAACAGGTCGGTTTTCATTACAAGAAATTTTTATCACAATATTATTAGAAGTGATCATAGCAACAAACAAAAATATATCTGAGATATTGTTGAAAGGAGTCGAAGTTTTAATTATTAAATTTCGGTGTACACTTAATTTTGTCCTGTAGTGTCTGTGCTGTTACATTTTTACTCATGAGTGTAAAATGAAAGCATGTTTACAATTATTTACGTTAAAATAATGATTCTTGTTACACTCAAGTATAAAAAAATAAATAAATATCAGGGGACAATCTCACACAAATTGACCTAGCTCCAAACTAAGCTCTAGACTTGTACTATGGGTACTAGACAACGATAAACATACTTATATAGAGAAATACATACTTAAATACATAAAACATATCCAAGAAACGGAAGCAAATATTCGCGCTAATTATACAAAATTATCTGCCCTTGCCGGGATTTGAATCCAGGACCGCTGGTTTCACAGGCAGGGTCACTCCGAACTAAGCTAATATGTCGTCGTGTTGTGACGTGTCGTGTATCACACCACATGAAGCGGCAAATAGGATCGCTGACAGGGCCTCTATTCTACAGTGTTATAACGATATCGCATTTGACGTGTTTTAGAATCGTTTATGTCACAGTCGCCATTATTGTAAATGACATAAGAGCTATCAAAACGTTGACAATACGGAAACACGTCAAAAACGATATCGTTATTACCTTGTAGAATCCCAGCCCTGACCAGATAAATATAATAGCTATGCAATTCATCCATCCACCTCTTTACTGATGACTAATGTTTGCACTTAGAGTGTAATAATGACTTTTTAGAGACCATATAATAATAACGTCAGTTCTGTGATCTGGATCCCAATAACTATAACGCCAATTTGTCTGTTATTAGGATATATTGAACTTGACCATATTTCCTTGGGACTAACAAATGTGAAAACATGATTAGAAACAAAATCGTCGATAGTTTTTTTTTGAAGACTGCAAATACGTTGCCAACCCTGGGGACCTTGAGAGCATGTTTTTGGATTTGTTTGTTGTTGCATCTTCCAAACCCTATGGTCTTTAATGATGATTTTTGATTCACTAGTTGAGTATTTATAACTTCTTAATCATGGTAAACCATTTATTTAATAAATGTTGTGGTTTTAAAGTTAACAGTTTTTTTTTATTTGACACTGACTTCTAGACGCGCTCAAACTATCTCTATCTTACGTTCTTCGCGCGGAAGCACATAAAGCCATCCCTTATAATCTTTGTATGGCAGTATGTCTGAGTAAGGTGGTTAATCATCTAACCAGGTAAAATAAACAACATGGCCAATTTTATTCCAAAAAACTTTTTTTATGTGCCGCTTGAGGATTTTGTGGGAATATGGCAAACTTTATTGCCAAATTTTATTATGTACGTATATTTTTATTTACCCCATACGAATTTGTGTAACTTGACTCTGATATTCGTTTCTAATATTCAAACCGGAGATAGATTTGATAGTTCGGGTTGAAGTTTGGATGACTTTCCGGTTTTGTTCTGTATATGAAAAATTTAAATTTGAATGTTGAGTTTCTTAACCTATCTGTGCGCTGTGGTTTGATTATTAGGAGTTTTGATAACACACTTCATTGCATAAATTCATTCATTCTTCATTGATAATAAACTCGCTATAAAAAAAAATGGATCTACAACTCATTGAAGAGTTCCTATGGTCACATTCCGTCTCCATCATCACACCAAATCGAACCAAATTATTGTATTTTCATTGGTATTGCATTAATATGCAAAATTTCAAGTCTTTCCAATAATAAGAAGTATGGTTGCCGGGTTAGAATTAAATAGTACCACTTCAACACCACCACCACCACTTCAAGTCTTCCCGTGGATGTCGTAAGAGGCGACTAAGGGAATAAGGGCTTAGTACTATCAGGCGATGGGCTTGCAACCTGTCACTAATACACTACACTAGTAAACTTCTTGGCCTGATTGAACAAAATATGATAACAAAATTACAATATAAGTATTTTTAGTGTTGCTGGTATTTCTGTAACTCCTACCCCACTCTGGAAATGAAAGCGTGATGTTATGTATGTATATTTTTAAATTTAGTTTGACTTCTAAGATTTGATTACATTGGGTTTTACCCGACAACGTCAAAAGGAGGGTTATGTATGTCTATTTCTTTGTTACGCTCTGCAGCCTAAATATTATGTTGATGGATTTTAATAATTATAAGGTCTGGTGTCGTTAGGCTATTGATGTTTTAATCAAAGTAATGAGAGAGAGGGGGTTCTTTTTTATATATACCGACGACAATATCAAAAAACTGGTCTTGTGCAAGATAAACTGGGGCTCCGAGGGTTCCATACCAACTTATAAGAATGTAAAATTATATTGAAGGGCAAATATGACTGCCGTTGAAAAACTGTTAGCTCCATACATGGACATTGGTCGCAATTATGGACAGCAAAATGATCCTATAAATGGTTCCGTTTCTGCCTTTTGAGGTACGGGACCCTAAGAAATCTAACAGTGGCACGTAAAATATTTAATGTTATATAATATCCAACGAAATGTTACCAACATGAAGCCTTCAAAATTTTGCCTGCACATTAAAATTCTCACCTCTGAAACTGAACTGACTGAAACAGGAAACCTTTACGGGAATACCCACAGATTTCCCAATACGTGCAGAGAGAAAGCGTTGGTGCAGAAAATCACATTTTCGATACGTTTTACTGTGGAGAATTTTGTTCACATATTTTATGTTTGAAGCTTTGAATATACTTTGAGAAATGTTTCGATTGTGTTTTTGTATGGCTTGCTTGCTTCGCGTTGTATTGACGGTACTCAGTCGCTGAAAATAAACTTTTCTCGAGCGAGAAATGCGTTTTTCAAAGAAATTCATTCTCTCTTGCTTATTTTTTGCTAGGGATGGAAAGTAAAGGTGTATTTACAAAGTGGATGTTCAACTACTTCACTAAATGAAAGAGGCAGCCAAAAAGATATCGTATAATTAACACAAATTAAATAAACAACCTTACTTGGTATATAACCCCTCCCCCCCGTGTGGTTGCCGGGTTAGAATAGTGCCACTCCATGTCTTCCCGTGGATGTCGTAAGAGGCGACTAAGGGAATAAAGGCTTCTAGTATTGTTAGGCGATGGGCTTGCAACCTGTCACTAATACACTAGTAAACATCTTAGCCTGAATGCAAAATGTGGTTACAGAATTATCAACAAGTTTAGAGTTGTTGGTATCCTGTAGCTCTGCCTACCCCACTCTGGGAATGAAGGCGTGATGTTATGTATGTATGTATGTACTTGGTATATAACAAGAAATAAATGAGATAGTTTTTTTTTTTTTTTTTTTTATGTCAAGGAGAAGGCACACGAGCACTCAGGCCACCTGATGGTAAGTGGAATCTGAGATCCATAGACATTTGAATTCTCAAGACTATAATCCCAAGACCTCAAATGCGTTGCCAACCCTGAGGACTAAGATGGAAAGCCTCTATGCTAGTAATTCCACCGGTTGTCTTATCCCCACACCGGAACACAACAATGCGAACACTGTTGCTTGGCGGGTGGTTAATGGATAAGATTGCACTTGGTTCGAACATACGGTGTGCTTATGTACAACATCTTGTTTTACTTACCATAAATACTATAAGTAGTACTTATTGCGGTTATGTCTAGTAAATATTTCATTTAAGTACTAAACAATCCTAAGCATAAGTAGATTAGCTAGCGTTTTAAAACATTAAAAAATAATTAACGAACAATTAGGTACATCTTAATCTACAAAAGTATCTATATACAAGTAAAAGTATCAAGTATCAAGATTAAAATGTTCAACCGCGTTTTTCTCGAAAGCTAAGTTATTGGGGCATACACACTCTTAAAAACAAAAGTTGTCTATCCTGTGGTCAATAGTTGAGAGCTTGTGTGCATATATAAGTTAGGTTTTTACATGATTAGTCTAGCAGTCCTGACGGTGCTTTTGCGGGAATGGGCTTAGCCAGAAAATTAGGCCTTAAAAACGTTAACTTTCGGTGTGTCCACAGGAAAGACGGTAACCTAAATCTTCTCCTTAACATAAAAAAAAACTATGGCAACTTGAATCGATTTTTTTAATGTGGAATAATATGTCTTTAGTTGGAAATATTATTTATCCAATGTCATTAGGAACGGACTAAAGTTGATTATCTCACTAGCCCTAGAGAATTTTGCGTTGTGTTCCACCAACCAGCCAACACTGCCTCCGATTTCACATACACGCTGCGATGGTAAAGGTCTCGTTGATTTGGTTATATTTGACTGTGAGAGAACCACAAGAACATCAGTGGCTCAGACTGGTGAATGTTAGATCTAATTATGCCTTTGTGCATTCCTAATCGACTCAGAACAGTGACTCAGTTCAAGATCAAACCGTTGTTCAAGTAAATCCTTTGAGAGATATCCGCTTCATACAATTTAAAATTACATTATGCTGCTGGTGTGCAACAGCAGTATGTCTTTCACATGTTTAAAGCGAGATAATTATGTTTAATGGTACTTGTAAATAATTTTTAAGTTTAATTTTACTTATGGTAGAGATCAAGACTCACCATCGTTGTTTTAAGTAGTTTACGCGTTGAGTTTTTGATTATGTGTGTTTTTGTTTTGTGTGGATGCCGGGTTAGAATAGTGCCACTCTATATCTTTTCGTGGATGTCGTAAGAGGCGACTAAGGGAATAAGGGCTTGTAGTACTGTTAGGCGAAAGGCTTGCAACCTGTCACTAAATACACTAGTAAACTTCTTGGCCTGATTGTGTAAAATGTGGTTACAGAATTATCAACAAGTCTTTTTAGAGTTGTTGGTATTTCTGTAGCTCTGCCTACCCCATTCTGGGAATGAAGGCGTGATGCTATGTATGTATGTATGTATTTTATGATTATCTAATATATAAGATTCTCGTGTCACAGTGTTAGTTACCATACTCCTCCGAAACGGCTAGACCGATTTTTATGAAATTTTATGTGCATATTGAATAGGTCTGATAATCAACTACTATCTATTTTTCATACCCCTAAATGACATGAAAGAAACAAGAAAAAAAATTGCAGTGGGCGAAGCCGCTGGCGGGTCGCTAGTTTAATATAATATTGTTTTACATCATGCATTTTTCATTAGATTTTTTACCAATGTCGATAGTCATAACAGAAATTGGTAGTAAAGCCGATGCACGTTATACTTTGTATTTTGTTTTGCATAATGTACAAAACTATTTACTTTAATTGTGATATTTTGTAGAGAAATTCTTGATAGATAGCTTCGAAGAATTATCTGTGTATGGATATAAATGATTTTCAAACTTCTGGGAATGCTCTGCAGCTTCCGCATTGCTTTGCAATTGTAAAGCACCCTTCTTTTTGCGTTAGGGGTTAAAAAGGAAAAATAACATTGTCTTTAAAATGTCAATGATACTGAGTCTCATATCAATCTAATACTTAGATAATGAAATGTTAATACGTATAGAAGGGTTAAAATTAATCTTCTTCGAGAAGTGTCAGTATTACATGAAATCTGAATGTAATAACAGCCCCACCGTTCAAATACCTCTTCTAGTCAACCAGTTGACTTTAATCATCCTCCAAATTATTTCCTACGAATGGTTAGATTAACACGTTTCATGCCAGGAACACACTCGTCGGGTTCACTTTGTATGGAAATCAAACAGCCGGGGCCCTGGCAGTGCTAGAACTGGGGTGTTATTATTATATTTCATTCGAGACGAGTTATTAACCGGCAAAATTAAGTTGCCTCACGCATTTGTAGGTGCGTTAGGCAGAGTTGGATACGTAGCTTATTAGCTGAGCTGTTTTGACGACGAGCGAAAATACTAAAAAGTCTTTTTGAATAATCTATGATGGCAACGTTGCCTATTTTCGAGTATGGAATTGAGTAAAATTCTCAAATGTTATCTGGTCTTGGGAATCTAGTGTAGAGTGGTGTCATGACGTGTAAACAGTGTACTGTCCCTGGATAAGGTGCACAAGCAAATAGGGATGATGAAGATATGAACAGTTTTTAATCCTAGAGCGTTTCCTGAGTCAATTTAATAAAAAAAAACCGTCTGAATAGAAATTAATGTTTTTTTTTTAATCAAAAAAAAAAACCCTTTTTTGTCGATACAATTACATCTAGATGAAACTAGACCTATTCGTTTGTGCACCTTATCCAGGGACACACTGTATATAATACCTATTATAAACTAAATATACAATAACAAGCCTCATCATGGCAAAAAGTATTGTATTTTTAGGAGACCAGTTTTTTATGGCTCAGAGGATTCAAACGACCACATAGGTCACAAGACTACAATCTTAAGACTGCAAATGTATGCTTGTAATTTCACATCGCGAACATGTTGAAAAGAATACATTTAAGAATTTTAAGTAAATGTGACGTTGTCAGCTCGCTTAAGTAAAACCCATTAAAAGGGCGCTGGTTGTCATCCATCGACAAGAACGCGAACGAATTGTTTTAGAGAATCGACACCCTATCGAACACCCGGCCGACATTAATTTGTCAGGCATCTGTTCCTTCTTACTTATAAAAATTGTTTCATGGAAAATTCTCAGGAATTATTCTGGGAAAAATTGGAAGAAGCAACTGGATTACAAGTACCTAGAAATTTCAAGGAAATTCGTATCAGAAATCTATTTTAGAGCAGATTCTTTTTTTAAAGTTTTAAGGGGTCGATTATTGAATGGAGTGGTTTGCGAAAAGGGTTTTAGTAAGTAGTATTTTTAAGATAAAGCGGTTCTTTTCATTGGAACCGGTGCCTTGAATAACTTTTATTTAAAGTTTATACGTTTCTGTCGAAAAGATTCTTGACATATAAAACACATCTATTTACTAAAATAATGTTTTGTTTTAAATAAAAAACCGGGCAAGAGCATGTCGGACCATCCTCAGTGTAGGGTTCCGAAGCCGTTAAGTACTACAAATATAAAGAAACATCAAGTAATCACTAATTTTCTATTTAAAGTCAATTTATTCCGTCGTAGCTGATTTTAGTAGGTATAAACACTTTAATCGCCTGTATCTCAAGAACCAATGATATCTACTTAGTTGTGATAGTTTTTCTTTGAAATTGGTTACATTCTCTTTCATTTTTCAGATTTTTAGTATTTGTAGTTTTGGCTGTAGTGCTAACAAAAAATAGTGCTTTAAAGCTTAATATTTCATGAACGGATAACTTAATTAAAAACTGTTTTCGCAAACCCATAATATTTTTAAAAGGCCTATCCAACAACACCCCACACTATAGGGTAGACGAGAAGAAAAAATACATCCCCACGTTACGTGTAGGGGAGGTACACTAAAAAAAAAAATACTTTTTATTGTACCACTTTGTTGGCGTGCCTAATATGCATATTCATGCCAAATTGCAGCTTTCTAGTACAAATAGTCTTTGCACTAGGCTGCGGACGGACGGACGGACGGACGGACATGGCGAAACTATAGGTAAGGGTTCCTATTTTGACTACGGAACCCTAAAAAAACTACATTTTGGCAATTTTAACTGTTCTCTTTAAGTCGGTCTGGTAGCGGGCTGCAGCCCATGACAACCATTTGAATCATAGGCCGTAAGAGAATTCTTAAGAATTGAATTATAATGTCACTTTTTAAATATCACAGGACACACAAATTGAACTAGTCCCAAACTAAGCTCTAGGCTTGTACTATGGGTACTAGACAACGATAAACTTACTTATATTGAGAAATATATACTTAAATACATAGAAAACATCCAAGACTCAGGAACAAATACTCGTGCTCATCACACAAATATCTGCCCTTACCGGGATTTGAACCCAGGACCCCTAGCTTCGAAGGCAGGGTCACTACCAACTAGGCTAGCGTGTCGTCTTTGACATACCTAGTTCTATAGTGGCCTTAGAATCGAATTGGTTGAGTGTACGTATACACATGTTGTCCTTGATTCTAAGCTGATTGTCAAATAAATGAATATATATATATATCAAGGAACAATCTCACTCAAATTGACCTAGTCGCAAACTAAGCTGAGCTTGTACGGTCAAGGACTTTAATTGTTGTGCCACAATGGAACCCTGCCAAAGTGACAGCGTTAATAAAAATTTTTTTAGCTTTCTTTCATGTGGTTTGACGCTGTCATTATGACAGGGTTCCTTAATGACATAACAAATAAATATATGGGTAAATATTTATATGGAGATATCAAAGGTATATTATACATAGAAAATATCTAAGACTCAGGAACGAATACTCGCGTTTATCACATCAAAATTGAACCCGGAACCACTAGCTTCGGAGTCAGGGTCTTTTCCAATAGACCATTCATTCATTTCATACTAAAGTTTTTTATAAGTAAGATGGTCAGTCCAAACACTTAGCGTTTTTGTAGGTACTATGTATAGACTAATCACTAAAGTTTTTTATTTTTATTTTATAAACTTGCGCAATAAAGATATGGCGACGAATTTTGGCCTCTTCTTTAAAGTCGGTTAAGAATGAGGTCGGTCTAGAACCTAACATGACAAAGTGCGTCTAGCAATTGTCTGATGTCTTGCGAATTTACATGATGGCGTTTTTGGCCACTTGAACAGAGCTGTCTAACTTCACAAGTACAGTTACGTTGTAGGTTAATCGAGGATGGACTTTGGTTTAAATTTTAAAGTTAACTTTACAAACGAGCAGCAAGTCTAATTCAGCTGAATTCAATTGATCAAGGCAATGTATAGACTGAATTAGAAATGGTCTGGTATACAACCTTTGGGAGTTATTTCATATTAACACCTATTGTTGTATTGGCAACGTCTTGATTGCTCGATTTACTTGACAATAATGGCGACCGAGTTACAGCTGATATAGATATTTAGAAGACCAGGGCCTCTATTCAACTGCGTTATAACGATATCGTTTTTGACGTGTTTTAAAATCGCTTATGTCACAGTCGCCATTATTGTAAATGACAGAGTTATCAAAATGTTGAAGAGAAGGAAACACGTCAAAAACGATATCGTTATAACGCAGTTGAATAGAGGCCCAGGGCTGGAATTCTACAAGGTAATAACGATATCGTTCTTGACCTCTTTCCCTATTGTCAACGTTTTGATAACTCTTATGTCATTTACAATAATGGCGACTGTGACATAAACGATTCTTAAACGTGTCAAACACGATATCGTTTTAACGCACCTGAATAGAGGCCCAGATGTGCTGCGTTGACCTCAAATAAATAAATAATAATATCATGGGTCAATTTTAAATGAATTGACCTAGTTCCCAACTAAACATTAGGCTTGTTCTATAAAGACTAGACAACGAATGGACGTTAGCGTTCGACGTAACTGGCAGCTTACGTCGACCCTTTCGACATTTTCGATAACAATAACGTTCACGGAATGCATCTTGTTTAGAGCTACTGCGACGTTATTTAAATAAACAGCTCACTCTTTAATTCGACAGCTAAGTATTAAATGACAAAGTAAAGTTGCTCCGCGCACTCGTAGGCACGTACCGCTTTAGCCTAGCTGCTTCGTGGTCGAGAGCTGCGACTAAATTAAAAATACACGCACTAACTTGTTGATAGAGATTTGACGAAACAAGTTAGTCCCGCCAGTTAATCACTCGAAATAAACTGAAATGAAATATGAATTGGTAACGGGGGAACAGCAGAGCTCCTTAACTCCGATTATATTACCTATTTTTTAGTTAAATTGGGAAACCCATCATTTTATCGAATTGAACGCTATTTTCTGCTGAAACTATGATGTTTTCAAGCTATCTTAAGAGAATTGTGAAGCGATGCTTAAATCGTGTAACTGTCAAAAAAATCCATACAAATTTTGCTTTGGGCGATAGCGTTTCTCAACCCCTAAATCAAGTCAAATATCCACCATTTTTAAACATGTTGTAGTTCTCATAAAAAATAAATTTTTCAATAAACACTTTTTTGGAAAGGAAAACGTACAGACCTGTACGTTATCGAATTTTGTATGGAAGTATTTTTCTTCACAGTCTTTTTATACATAAATTACGTAAGTTAGGTTAGGTTAGGTTAGATGAGTGACTAACAAAAAACAATATCTCATGCGGCGAAAAATGCTTTTCGATTTAATGAAACTCTGCTCTATAATAGGTAACCATTAAATTGTCTTTTCCATTTATTTTACTGCCTATCGCCGCTACCATACGTCACCATTCGATATATTGTGTTGTAAAATAATTTGTCCTGTCTTTTCCTGGATTAAAATATTTACAAGGAGAGTAAACTGTGACAAGTTGTCCTATGTTGGCAACTTGCCCATCGCTATAACTTGCAAGTATGACGTGACATCAATTGAATACCCTAAATTTTACGGAACTTGTGTAATATTTTATTTTTGCATAATGATAGTACTAATTCAATGTTCTCTGTTACAGGTATGTCATAATTTTATAAGGAGCGGTAAGCGTGCGAACATCCACAACATAAATCGTCAGACATGTCCAAAGATTTCACCGTGTTATTACGAATCGGAAAAGCGAGAAACTCGTTCCGCGATACATTCGTTTTGAGTTTAAATTTAAAAGGCAACGCCCCCCGACCGCAAAGTATTCAAAATTCGAACTACATTTCTATTTTCCATTCTAGATCGAGGCAAAATAAATCGTCCATCTTAGATGAAAGCCGCTATATCTTCCCGCTGGCAGGCAGCTTCTCAATAAATTCAAAATCAATCTAAACTGCGTGCCAACCCTGCGCCGGTTTAGAAGCTTTCGGCAGCAATCGTTTCTTTACGTCTATTTCTGTCCCGTACCTACAAGCGGTGCTGGTGAGAGACGTCGGATTCGGTGGCAATCGAATGGTGCAGAATAGGGCTGCGCGGTCCTCTGGGCCGCGAGCACTAAATCACAATATGTCGGTTCTTATCCGTCCCGTTCTAGAAAGTGACGTCCTTGAGTTTCAGTTTAAAAATGTTTTCATTTATTTCAATAGTTTTTTTCGAAACTTTGAATTTTGTTTTTGTGCATGGTCCGTCCGGATCACTACCACCATATTATTCATTAACCTACCGCCAAGCAGCAGTGTTCGCATTGTTGTGTCTCGGTGTGGGGATAAGACAACCGGTGTAATTACTAGCATAGAGGCATCCCATCTTAGTCATTAGGGTTGGCAACGCATTGAGGTCTTAGGATTGCAGTCTTGAGAATTCAAATGTCAATGGGTCTCATATTCCACTAACCATCTGGTGACTTGAGTGCTCGTGTATCTTGCGATTACCATAAAATGAAATTAAAGTTTACTATTGAAGTAGCACTTAGTTGACATTGTGAAACGAAATGAAAATCGCAGAAGTTTTTAAGAGAAAAACAAAGTCGTAAGTTAAAATAAATTTTTGTGACGTAGGTTAGCTATACAGACAGTAAACTATTTTTAAAATACTTCCCTAAAAGAAATAGGTTCCTATACTTATGTCTAATATCATTTTGTTACCATAATCTTAACATTGTGGTAGCTCTTTTTCACTTGAGAAATAAGGCTGTCGCATTTTAAAACAGCAATATGGTTTCGAAATCGATATAGTAAATCTTTTAATACAGAAGTATTTTGTTTTTTATTGTACGATAGACAATGTAAGATCCTCGCTTAATATTTAAAGTTACAAAATATTTATAACCGATCGATGAGTAATTTGACCCGAACCCGACAGACATATTTAGTCCCGTAAATCTTGATATTCTGCGCGAGCACAGCCGCGGGAAAAAGTTAATATGTCGTAATCCCGTTTGCAATTTGTCAGCACAAAGAACGGGAATTTTAGAAATCAGATTGCTCGTAACGGGAAATGGTGGAGAAGCAAATAATTGTTCATGACGTAATGGTGTAATCCTTTGAGAAACTCTAATATCTTTTCGCCACTTAATGAAAATCCGTACTTAACAAGTTCGTTCCAAAAATAACTGCTTATAATTATATTGTTTCATCATAGAACGCAAACAATACAAATTGGCGGATAAGCAAATACGTGACTGGATTAACAATGTTTTGAATAATACCTTTTTATCCGTTATTCGTTAAATATCGCGATAAGAAAACGTCTACGTGGACGATTGGGACAAAAGGCTGACCTAAAATAATATTGTTATGCCAATTATATTCAGCAAATCTGCTGAGAGCGTGCACTGAATTTTGTTATATATTTTTAAATATTATATCAATTTCATTTTTAGGGTTCCGGAGCCAAAACGGAACCCTTATAATTTCGTCATGCCCGTCTGTCCGTTTGTCCGTCTGTATGTCACAGCCATTTTACTCAGAGCCTATTGGCACTATATAAATGAAATTTGGAGGATAGATGTATTCTATGAACCGCTATGCAATGATGTAGTAAAATTGAAAAAAAAATATATTTAGGGGTGGCACTCCATATATGCAACTAGGTGACGAAAATTATTTTTTGAGTTACATCAGCGTGTGGGATGTTTTTAGATAGGGCTTCCAAAATGATACGGAGGTTTTTAAGTAGCTTTTTTACGTAAGTGAACAGTTGGCGAGATATACGCTTCTAAAGTCGTAAAAATTGTGCCCGGGTGGGTAGCTTTTGAACTGTTAAATAGAACATGCTTATAAAAATTACAATAGTAGAACATACGAAACACTTCCAGCCAAAATAGTTTTGAACACGATACGCTGTGTAGCTTTTGAGATTTTAATAAAAAAAAAAAAAATGAATTTCAACCATGAACGTTCATCCCAGCTACGGAACCCTTCACTGTGCGTGGTCCGACATGCACTTGGCCGGTTTTTTGTTGTTATTTTATCACTAGACCCCGTACATTTGGTGCCGTTGACACAAAATCGACGTCACAGTGCATATAGGCTGATTTAAATTAGTTTTATCATAATCACTTATAACGTACATGTCAATTTCTTTAGTTAATCTTTATCGAGATTAAAAATAAGTGAAGATATACAAAATGTTTAATTGATTTTTACCGCCAAAGTCGGCAAATCACGTCATCGGATTGTCGTGCCGGATAGCTGAGCCCTCAGCACGCACAATACATTTTGTATCGGCACGTAAAGTTGCAGCCGACCGTGGCGTTCAAAAGGTTTTTGACCGTCTTTCACCTAAGCAGCCAATTAATTATTATGTAAACTGAAATAGTTATATGTATTTATTTTTATTTACGTGCATAGTTTTACATTGATAGGTTTTAGAAAATTAAATATCAATTTGATAATTCTAACGGTAGTGTTATAATTTTATAAAACAACCTGCTGTATGTGAATTTACGTCACTTTTACGTCAGCGGCACCAAACGTGCGGGGTCTGTCATCACTCTTTATTTGAAGCAGTTTTTTTTAAGAAAAGGTACACAGGGCACCTGATGGTTACTAGCATCTGTGACTATATGTCACTAACTGTCTACTAACTTTTGCATTCTCACTACTACAATCTTAAAATCCTAAGGTGGCAATTGCGGCGCGTTCCCAACCCTGAGGACTAAGATGGAATGCTTGTAGGCTATGCTATTTCACCGGTTGCTTCATCCCCACACTGGACCATAACAATGCAAACACAGCTGACTTACCATCAGTAAAGGAGACCATTCATTTTGGGCTCAAAATCAAAAGTGTCGGCCAACGAATAAAAATGTTTTTAATCCGATCGGAACATTGCTCTGAGCGTTTCATTATATGACATATAAACTATAGAACCACCATTTGTTGGTGTCACAGAAGTTCGAAAATCCTGACTTTTCATACAGACTCAAAAGTGTCAACTAACAAATATAATTATTTTTTACTGCTTGGTGCTTTACTCTGAGAAAACACTTTGACCCAAGATGAATATCATAGTAGCAGGCATCATCATTGTTCAGTCAAAAGACATCCACTTTTGATATACATCGCCAAATAAAGGGTTAATGAACACACACTTTTTATTCTGTATGAAAAGTCAGGATCTTCTATAACACCAACAAATTATAGTTCTAGAGTTTGATGTCATATCGCACCTTCGGTAGGACAAGGGCACAATTTCCCCTTTAGTAACATTGTACATTGTGCCTTTGTTCTACCGGATAAGGGCACAATTTCCCTATTCGTCACATTTGTTTGATGTCATATCGCACCTTCGGTAGGACAAGGGCACAATTTCCCCTTTAGTAACATTGTACATTGTGCCTTTGTTCTACCGGATAAGGGCACAATTTCCCTATTCGTCACATTTGTTTGATGTCATATCGCACCTTCGGTAGGACAAGGTCACAATTTCCCCTTTAGTAACATTGTACATTGTGCCCTTCTTCTAGCGAAGGTGCGATATAATGAAATGCTCAGAGCGATTTTCCGATCAGATATAACACTTTTATTCTTAAATCGGCACTTTTGATTTTGTATGAAGTCAGGATTTTCGAACTTCTTTAACACCAACAAATGATGGTTCTAGAGTTTTGATGTCAAATAATGAAAAGCTCAGAGCAATGTTAGGATCAAATTAAAAATACTTTTATCCGTTGGCCGGCGCTTTTGATCTTGGGCCCAAACTTGTAAACTTGCCTACTCGATGCACAACCTTTCACTTTTCTCAATCCCTCAAGGGTTAGCTGGAAGAGATCCCTTAAAGGGATTAGTTCGCCTTTGTAGATTATTTTCTGTTATCTTCATTGTATTTTTTCTGTTTTATTTTCTACAATAAAGTGTTTACATACATACATACATACTTGTATGAAACGTGAATGGTCTCCTCTAATCAAAACATAGGCAATATTATTAAAATATTGTTTCTATCTACAAAACTTTTCAGTGTCTGACTGACTGACTTATAAAATTCTGATCCTAGGGATTTGAAATTTAGAGGGATTATGCGTTGGGTACATAGATAGGGAAGAACTAAGAAAATTATTTTTGAAAATGGACCCACAATGGAAAGTAACAGCAGAGGCAGCGAGAAACTAATTCAACGCGTACACAGTCGGGGGCGTTCTTAGCACAAGATAAACCTAACCCAATTCTTGCTATGTCGTTCAAATTAGCGTGCATTCTTTGCTCCGCCGAGTCTGCTCTGTTTTCGCTGCTGACTGTACATTTCGCTTCCCTAATTAGGCGAACATTCCCGGAATAACCACGTCCGGGGAATAAATATGATTGCCGGTTAATAAGGGGTCGTGATGGTGTCGTTAGAACTCCCTTAGGGCTCGCACATGTCAGGCATAGTTACAGCATATTGGATATATTACAGTTAGTGTTAGTGGGGGCTTGTAGTACTGTTAGGCGATGGGCTAACAACCTGTCACTAATACACTGGTAAACATCTTAACCTGATTGTCCAAAATGTGGTTACAGAATGATCAACATGTTTAGAGTTGCTGGCATTCTGTAGCTCTGCCTACCCCAATTTGGGGATGAAGGCGTGACGTTAAGTATGTAAATGTAAGACTTTTTTTTAGGAACCGATTCAAAATCCAACATAGATTGATTGATTTACTGCACAAGGATCTTCATTCCTATTTTCTATTCGGAATGAACTTCCTGCTGAGATTTTCCCAATGCGCTACAAATCGGGTACCGGGGCTGCATAATGTATAAAGTTCAAAATACATAATGGGTCATGATACATAATGGTTATAATATAATGCTTTTATTTCTGAAACCGCTAAGAATTTTTCAGGATTGTTATGAAACAAACCTAACCTAACCTAATGAGTTCTTCTTCTTAAAAAATCCTGAAAAGGTTACGGTTTCAGAAAAAAAACCATTATTTAATAATATTATGAATATTATGTATTTTGAACTTTATATATTTATGATACGATCTCCTAAAAATAATTTTGGGCCTTTTTCAAAAGGGTGTCATTTTTCACTCATTGGTGACGCCTTCGGCGTTGCAAATGTCCATAGACGGCAGTGACCAGATGCCACCAGGTGGACCATCTGCATGTTTCTCCGTCGATGGCAATAAAAAAGCCATACGGCCGCATTTGAACTCCGTTAATTATTAATGCGTTCCTTAGTGACAAATGCAAATTTGAAAAAAAAAGAGTAATTTGTGCCTAAAACGTCTTAGAAAAATGAGTTTCGCTGCAGAAGTTAGCGAAGACGGTTTATCTCTGAGTGTTAGTTGTTTTCTACAATAATATATTTCTCTATTGTATAAGGATCTTTGTCTTTGTCTAGTACCCATGATAGTACAGTCGAAGTCATAAATATGTTTACACTTTAGTAGGTGCCTTGTCACTTTAATTACTATGTCAATTTTATAATATGACAGTTTAATAGACGTTATGTGTATGACTTTGACTGCACATACATGCCTATAGCTTAATTTGTTTGGGGCCAAATCAAATTGTGTGACATGGTCCCTGATATTAATTAGTTTAAGCAGTAGCTGTTTCCCGCGACTCCGTTCGTATATAAATTATTTATCGCTATGCCCTTAAGAAACGACAATTTTTCGGGATACTAGGTGTTTTTTCGAGACTCAAACTATCTCCATACTAAATTTCATCTAAATTGGTTCAGTAGATACAGAGATACAACCTCACAAACTTTACCTCCTTATGATATAATAGACAATAAAACGCTCCCTTCACTAACTGACCAAAAACCAACAGCCAGTATAAGAAAGTTGAAATTGGGGTGGAGTGTTTCTTGGATTTTTAAAAATCGGTTCTAACGGTATGTCATAGTAGAAAGCTATGTTCTAACCTAAATAGAATGCTGTCTGCGTCCCTGTTATGGTCGTTTTTATCGATGCTGACAAAACATCTATCATTTTCTGACCAATATGTAAGTGCGAGAGTGACAGACGCTTTATCTACCTATAAAGGCGACTACAATACAGGCCCGGGATATAATTTAATATTCACTTTACGATAAAAGACAAAATAACAACGTACTAAAATACAAAAACACTCATAACGCTGCTAAATAATGTATTAATTAATTTCTCGCTTTAACGAACCTTGGATTTAAAATGAAGGAGCTATAAAATTATTCATAGCCCGTATTTACGGCATAGTCCAGCGGTATGCACTCATTCCAGGCATTAAAGTGACATAACTACTTTAATATTAAACTGCGCTGTAATGAGTTCAAATATTATGAATAACTTTGACACTTTCCAAAAGCGACGGTATGAATATTAATTTTAGTGTTACTTGAATCATTTAGGTTGCGGGTTTCTGAACATTCAACATGCAACAGAAGTCTGGGAGCCTAGTCAAGATGTATCTTTACAATTATATTGAAGTAAACAGTGGGCCGAGCGCGTTGCCACGGGACTTAGTGTCAAATGGCATCAAACGGGAACTAGTGTCAAATATTTATTAAAATGACAGCCACCCGGGGATTAAGTTGCTTAGTAATAAAAGGACTCAAATCACACAAAACACACTTTTATTTGAAACCTTAGTTCTTACGAATAAAAGTCCCGACCCTATGTCAAAAATTGTTCCGTGGCAACGTGCTCGGCCCACTGATGACAGATCGTTTCGATCACGTCGAATTCATATTTCGAGTTGAAAGAAAACAGAGGCCCTAGACAAGATGTATTAAATCCTAACGTTTTTATGTATGGGGTGACATTCTCGTGCGTTACGATAAACCACGTGGTCAGCTGTCATTCCATACATTTTGAGAGATAGAAAAGAAAAACGTTAGGAACGTTTACATCTTGGCTAGGCCCACTGAATCGTTGGCAGCGTTTGCATCTTGGCCTACTGTTTACATTCTGAGAATCGCAATCAATAGAATATCGAAAGAAGATATGAGGCCGATCGGATTTTGGTTCGACGGAAGATGGGACGTGATTGGAAAGATCGTGCGTCTTGTAGGTTAAACGCAGTCTTTTCCAGACAACGTTCCTGAGATGGTTAAATTAAATTAAATTAAGTTTAGAAAGAATATTAGTGGGACTCTTTTATGTGCTATCTGTACCGCCAAGCAACACTGTTCGCATTTTTGTGTTCCGGTGTGGGGATAAGACAACCGGTGAAATTACTAGCAAATAGGCATTCCATCTTAGTCCTCAGGGTTGGCAACGCATTTCAATTGTAGGAGTCTTAAGATTATAGTCTTGAGAATTCAAATGTCTATGGGTCTCAGATTCCACTTACCAGGTGGCCTGAGTGCTCGTGTGCCTTCTCCTTATCATAAAAAAAAGTATTGTTTTTATTATGTAGTATGAAAACAATAAATAACTTTGTTGTCCATTAAAGTCAAGAACATTCATTATTGAGTCACTATAGGACCCTGTCGAAGAAAGTTTAGTATTCATTTTAGTATAGTTTCTTTCTAGTGACTAGCCAATGTTATTATAATAGGGTTTGAACCACAGTAAAATATTGTGATCGGGAGAAAGTACCCAAAATCATGTTAGTTGTACAATTTAGCTATGACTAATTAATTAATTATTTTTAACTAGCGACCCGCCTTCGCTTCGCTCCGGATTAAACTTTTATGCACATAAACCTTCCTCTTCAATCACTCTATCTATTAAAAAAAACCGCATCAAAATCCGTTGCGTAGTTTTAAAGATTTAAGCATACATAGGGATATAGGGACAGAAAAAGCGACTTTGTTTTATACTATGTAGTGATGTAAACTGTCTACCTATTACGGGTTATTCAGCTCACTGGCAGATGGACAGATGGATGGACAACCGAGGTTTAGTAATAAGGTCACGGTGGGACCCTTTGGGTACGAAACACTAAAAACTAAAACCATACATTGTATAGAAAATATGTATGAATTTACAGTGGGCCTTATAAGTAACTGCACACATAAGTGCTTTGTCACTTTAACGTCATATCCCGCCTTACCTATATAACAGTAATTTTTATCGTCTAAAAATATTTTGGCAATTTCGTAGCCATATTCTGTATTAATCCACCTAATTTTATGGCCGCGGCAGTAAACGTTGGAAATATCTAGATTAACTCATTTTTTTTTATATATTTATACATACATACATACATAAAGTCACGCCTTTATTCCCAGAGTGGGGTAGGCAGAGCTACAGAATTACCAACAACTCTAAAAAACTTGTTAATAATTCTGTAACCACATTTTGCACAATCAGGCTAAGATGTTTACCAGTGTATTAGTGACAGGTTGCAAGCCCATCGCCTAACAGTACTACAAGCCCTTATTCCCTTATATATTTATAGAATCCACTTAATTTTGTTCCTGCGTCAAAAAAAGTTAATTTGAATTGAACTGCATTACTCAAGTAAATTAAATCATATCGGTTCAGTTTTGGGTGGCCATCATGTTTGAACTCCTGCTTTAACCTATCAAAGGCATTAAACCGACAAGGTACGAAAGTGTACAGCTACATATAAGGCCAACTGTACATACGCAAATGCAAATGTGGATAAACAAGAATCATGAACTCTCACTCTGCGTCCGACCAAACCTCCATCTCATTCACACGCCCAAGAGTGACAGGGTAAGCCTCGTCGTCGCTAAACGGTCTGGATGGGCCATTAGTGGTCTCGCCAAGAAGGCCGTAACTGAGTTAGTGTGGACTGACACTTTGTGCAAAATGATTAGACGCGAGAAGACTATATTTGAGGCATTATTTATTTTAACAATTTTATTCAATAGATGATACATCTGACCTATGCTACTGTCTATATACCAACATATTATTTTTAAACAATGGCATTATTAAATTACACGTAAAAAAATATTGTGTATTTTTTAATTGTTTTATTTTAATCGTAAAAATAGATAAATGTTAAAATATGACAGTATACCACATCTATTACAATACAATACAAAACACTTTATTGTCCACCAAACAAAAACATTACACAGAATTTGCACAATTTAGAAGACCCAGGTAAACAACAGGCGGTCTTATCGCTGATTAGCGATGTCTTCCAGACAACCTTAGAAGGGATAAGGTGTCGAGTTAAAACAATTTACACAGTAGGTGGTGCAGACCAATTTCGAACAATAACAAGGAACTATGCTAGCTATAAAATACAATATACTTATAAATACACGCTTACCAAACTAATAAATAGATAATCAAATACATACTATTACAAACTAATACATTATAATGACTTACATGAATAAATAGATAGTAATAAATAAATACATACATTAATATCAATACATCCACATCAGGGAAAAAATGCAGCCACACGACAGAAATGCATAGTGAGAGAAATGTACTGAGACAATACAATTAAGACTGCGACAAAAAGTGCTCAAGGAGAAGTTTCTTAAAGACAGGTAAAGATTTAGCCTGCCTCTACAGGGAGGGAGTTCCACAGACGGACAGCCTGAAAAGTAAAGGAATTGTTGTTGTTGTGGTGTTACGTACGTTATATCAGGTTAGACTTGTGACAATCAAATAAAAATATCTCATGCAGCGAGGCTTGTATTTAGATTAAATTTTTGTGCATAATGATACGTTCGTTGGAAGGTTTTCGTTAAAATAATAGGTACTCTACAGACAAACACGTTGTATCAAAAAAACTTTAAAACACAAGCGTCAAATAGGGAACACGCATTTTTAGGGTTCCGTAGCCAAATGGCAAAAAACGGAACCCTTATAGATTCGTCATGTCTGTCTGTCTGTCCGTCCGTATGTCACAGTCACTTTTTTCCGAAACTATAAGAACTACACTGTTGAAACTTGGTAAGTAGATGTATTCTGTGAACCGCATTAAGATTTTCACACGAAAATAGAAAAAAAACATAAATTTTGGGGGTTTCCCATACTTAGAACTGAAACTCAATTTTTTTTTCATCAAACCCATGCGTGTGGGGTATCTATGGATAGGTCTTCAAAAATGATATTGAGGTTACCAACATCATTTTTTTCTAAACTGAACAGTTTGCGCGAGAGACATTTCCAAAGTGTTGAAAGGTATGTCCTCCCCCTGTAACTTCTAAAATAAGAGCCAATATTTGTGAATTAAAATATTATGTAAATATGATGAGAATGCCGACGAAAACAATCTAAATATTAAAAGAAGTATTAATTTTTTTAAAGTTTTGATTCTATATAAAACTTAATAAACGGGTCAAAACTTAGTGTATTGCGTTTATATTATTATGCTTTTTTACATTTTCTCCTAAATCGTATTAATAAAACTCAATTCTGATTTTCATTCATGTTCTCTATTTGGTATGGTCATATTAGAAACCTTAAAGATAAACAACAAAAACAAAAAAAAAAACTATATTTGATTCGAAATTATATTCAAAATGGAATCTAATAAAAACCACTGACCAACTCACACTTGACCAATTTGTTTAGAAAGTTGAGCAACGATCTACTAATAAAATGCCGATTAGCTAGCATCCAAATAAAGCAGAGATACCAACCAACCCAAATAAAGCAAAGGATTAAATAGATTAATGTTATAAACATACTTAATTATTTATAATACTTCTAATGAACTTCTTAATAAAGGGAAGTAAAAATCCGTCATCCTTCACGAGCAATAGAAATTCAAACGTTTTCTCTCCACCATTTGACTTTGGCAAAAAACAAATTGGATTATAAGAGGCTGCGATGGAACAACCCCCCTTAAAAGGGGAGGTATTATTTTTAAATTAACAAATTGAGATGAAAGAGTTGAGGCAAGATAGCAAAGGACTTGCAAATTGCGTTCGGTTTGGTTGCAAGCAGCGACGGGCCCGTCATTTTGATTCTTTAATTAATTTGGTTTGATCAGGAATTACTGGAGCCTCGGGCTTGATTTTTTCCTCTATCTATTCTTTTTCGTTAGCTTAATGTTTATAATTGTTTAATTTTTAATATTTCCTTAATTAGAGAAGATTATAAGAACAAATGTGGTAAGTGGGGGGTACACTTGACTCTAACAAAAATTAGCGCTTTAAAACTTAATATTTTATAAACGGATTTCTTGATTCAAAATATTTTTGAAACACCTAAATATCCAGCGACACCCTACACTATGGGGTAGACAATACATCCCCACGTTACGTGTAGGGGAGGTACAAACTTATTTTTTTTTACTTTTTATTATACCACTTTGTTAACGTGACTAATATGTACATTCATGTCAAATTACAGCTTTCTAGTACTAAGAGTCTCTGCGCTAGGCTGCGGACGGACGGAAATGGCGAAACTATAAGGGTTCTAAGTTTGACTACGAAATCCTTTAAAAGATGAGAAAAATTAAAAAATAATTGCTTCAGGGTAAGGCGGATTAAAAAACAAGTTAGAAGTTTGATTTTTTAACAGCTGGAACTGTAGACTTGACTCTATAGTGTTAATTTCGACTCGATACCTCCACGCGTTCCCGAGATAAAGGATTTTCACAGACTGACGGAACTTTGGAGTTTAAATAAAAGACAGCCAAAGACGGAGTTAAAAGTGAATTCTCTATAGGATAATTATGTATTAAGCTTTTGTTCATGGACTCCCGCAACTTGTGATTATGTATATTAATGTCAAATTACACCTTTCTAGTACTAAGAGTCTCTGCGCTGCGGATGGACGGACGGGCGGACATGGTAAAACTATAAGGGTTCCTAGGAACCCTAATAAAAACAGGCTTTAGGCAGGGTCTGTTTGCCACCATCATTTCCTTTTACCTACCGCAAAACAGGATTGTTCGCATTGACGTGTTCTGTTGTAGAAAAATAAATTGAACCCTAATACTACTAAGAACACTGTCTAAAATGAGCTGGCAGAAGTAGTCCGTTAGACCTGAATCCAGGGACTTGAATTGGTTTCCGTTAAATAACCTTTTGATTGGGTATTCGGAAGCCGATAAGTTTTAAAAATCACATTAGTCCGGCAAGCTTATCATCGGCTAGCCACAGTAAAAGGCTAATCAATCGATGTGATTGGTTATCATTTTCGCTTGAGAACGTACCGGTATCAAAAACCCTTAATACGCTTGCCACTTTAAAGAGGTTTTAGAAGTTAAGATATTTTGGTCCCTGTCCCCAATCACTACGACATATTATTTGCACAACCCGACAACACAAAAGACTAGCGGTAGGTAGGCCGCGTCAAACTATAGTAAACCTTATGCCAATCACGGAAAATCTTCAATATATGCGTGGAAAAGATACAATAATGAATAGGGTTAACCCAACCCTATTATAATTGATACTATTTATTCAAGCTGCCAACACCCTATCGAAGAACAAGCGCAATGGATGCGGTAACTTTATTCGAAAAGGTTGTCATACGGTAACACAATTGATAGGGCTATTTGTTGAACGGGTAGCTCTTTGATAGGCTTTTGAATCGAAAGCGTTAAGCAAATAAAGAGGCTTTCCGGTCCTTGCCTAAAACATAATTACACCCTCTTGCAATTTCGCTAGTTCAAAGAACAAAGATAATTTACCATGCGGTTGGTTGTAATTCCGATAGAATTTAATGCATTATTTTTTCTTTCATACCAACAGGTCTAGCTTCGTGTGCACAGATATTGCAATTTGAATGCATGCAGCACATCGTTGCGAGAATTAAAACATACTGCTATTTTAATATACGTGAATAAACGTGTCCCGTGTGGTTGCCGGGTTAGAATAGTGCCACTCCATGTCTTCCCGTGGATGTCGTAAGGGGTGACAAAGGGAATAATGGCTTGTAGTATTGTTAGGCGATGGGCTTGCAACTTGTCACTAATACGCTGGTAAATATCTTGAGTGACAGGTTACAACGTACCTGTCACTAATACACGTACGTATTTTTAGGGTTCCGTAGCCAAATGGCAAAAAACGGAACCCTTATAGATTCGTCATGTCTGTCTGTCTGTCCGTCCGTATGTCACAGTCACTTTTTTTCGAAACTATAAGAACTACACTATTAAAACTTGGTAAGTAGATGTATTCTGTGAACCGCATTAAGATTTTCACACAAAAATAGAAAATAAAACATAAATTTTGGGGGTTCCCCATACTTAGAACTAAAACTCAATTTTTTTTTATCAAACCCATACGTGTAGGGTATCTATGGATAGGTCTTCAAAAATGATATTGAGGTTACTAACATCATTTTTTTCTAAACTGAACAGCTTGCGCGAGAGACACTTCTAAAGTGTTGAAATGTGTGTCCCCCCCCTGTAACTTCTAAAATAAGAGAATGATAGAACTAAAAAAAATATATGATGTACATTACCATGCAAACTTCCACCAAAAATTGGTTTGAACGAGATCTAGTAAGTAGTTTTTTTTTTAATACGCCATAAAAACATTGATCAAAGCTACAACGAACTTTTATATTATGTTACTTGCTGCTACGGAACCCTTCCATGGGCGAGTCCAACTCGCACTTGGCCACTTTTTAATATATCCATTAAACAAACGATTCTTTCCGAACGCTATTTCACCCATAAATTAATAAAGCAAAGAGGAAATTGCTGAAATGGAGTTCATTATAAGTCAGAATGATAATGGCGGCGCAAAACTTCATCCGGCGGTTAGCACATGTGCGGCGTTAATTTAGCTGAGAAAATTTAGTTGCAGCTAAATACTGGCCAATGAGATAAACGGAGGGCCAGGCATATAAAGCTAATATTGTTGTTTAATACAACCACAGGCAGGCTGTGACTAGAGCGTGGGATATCGGAGCTTTTTTCCGCTAAAATATTGGTTTTTCGGAACTTACAGAATGTTTTTTTTTATTAGTAGCCAATTACTTATAGTTGTTTAGTGGAACCACAGACTGGCTGTGAATAGATCATGGATATCAGACCTATCTTTTTTACGATATTGAAATTTAAACTACGGGTTCTCCGAAACTTTTGCCATCACTTAATTAACCTAAACCAATTAATTAATTATTTATCAAAGAACTATTTAGGATGAATATTAAAATACTGATATTTTACAATTTCCATGCTGGGTATTTCAAAACCGGGTTTTTTCGATGTGTCGGGTTTTGTACAAAATTAGTAAATTGCCAAAATTTACTTTTGTTTTTCAGATTATTTAGCTTCAGATAATCAGTCCACACTTTTTATTAATCCGATATCGTTGTTTTATGAACCTTTAATAACAGTGCCGATTCAGTGCCTTCGTCGAATACAGAGGATAACAATTTGAAAAAGAGTAAAAACAAATCATTGAAATGCGAATCGAAACTCGCGCACCGAGAATTCCGAACCACCCGAGCCCACTCGGCCGGTTTTTCATTATTTGTTCTTTTTCTTCAAGGTCCGCACTTAACTGGAAAAAATATGAGCAAAGCATACAGTTATTGCCCACGACCAGTGATTACCCATTACATTTTTAGAGACTGCATTCACAAAAAACAATATTTGCTTACATAGAAACATGGCTTTGTTTACTGATTGTTACACTTTTGGCCTGTTTCACAATCGACGTGAATCATATTTGTCACATAAATCCCTTTTTTACACTTGAAAAAAGACAAAGTAAGGACAGTCTTTATTTGACAGATGAATTTACTTGTCGATTGTGAAACAGGCCCTTAATGAGCAAATATTTTTTTTAGTAATTTGCTGTCTCTAAAAAAATAAGTGGGCAATCACTGGTCTCGGACAATAACTGTACGGTTTACCCTAACAGACGATAATAATAGTTTTGATTTAGAAAAAAATTGCTATCGCAGTTAATTCTTGTTAGTGCCATGATTAATTTTACGAAAACGAACCATAACCTTAAAGAACTGCCAAATAGACGTTCAAAAATTCTCTAAATACCTAAATTCGAGTGAAGAGTCTGGAAGTGATCGCTATTTAGCGGTAAGACCGCCTGTTGTATACCTATGATTTAAATGTACTGTTCCATGTTGTTTTAATTTTTTTAATTTTTGGTGTTCAATAAAGAGTATTTGTATTTGTATTTGTATTGTAATCTTATGGGCAGCGGTAACACGGAAACTACTGTACAAAATGACAATACGGCTTTTAAATAAAACACTTACCCTTCACAAGCTTTTTTACACTTGACCCAAGCTCTGCTAAAGGCAGTGAATCACCCCTTTATATCTAAAACTTTAAACATGAAGCGCCACTTTGTTTTCACTCAGCTTTGTTCTAGATAGCTTAAAGCAAACTTAATAGGTGTTCGAAAACTCCACGGAAGTTCTCGTCTATTCATTAAAAATTTACAACGCCGTATGTCCAAACTAAAGAAGTGTTTGGAGTTTGAAATTTTGGAAGCTGCAAGTGTAATGAGAGTTGGATCTTTAGGAGCTAGAAATACTTGAAAGCAAAGGGAGTTGCAGAAGTGCAATATGCACTTTCAAGTACCTCTTTTGATGAAGAAATACAGGTACCTCTATTAACTCTATTTTAACGGTGTTACGGTTCAAACACCACAAACAGTATTCTTTTTTATGGCAATTAGAAGGCACGAGCATTCAGGCCACCTATGGTAAATGAAATCTGAGACCCAAGGCAACAAATTCTCAAGACTGCAAGAAGACCTCAAATGCGTTGTCAACCCTGAGGACTAAGATGGAATGCCTAAGTACATATCTATATTTAAGCATGTTTATTATTGTCAACCCCCCGTGTGGTTGCCGGGTTAGAATAGTGCCACTCCATGTCTTCCCGTGGATGTTAGGTGATAGGCTTGCAACCAGTCACTATTATGAAAATGTGGTTACAGAATTATAAATAAGTCTTTTTAGGGTTACTGCCTACCCCACTCTGGGAATACAGGCGTGATGTTATGTATGTATGTATGTATTTATCATTTGTCAAGTACCACACTGCAGGGACCAAAATGAGAACTTGAAATAATTTCAATTTCACTAAAAAAATTAAAAACTAGGTGCAGAGCAAATTACATTACAACAGAAAGGTAGTAATTTTGGTAACATTGTATTATTTTACGGCTTAATATTTGAGAATGCGTTGAAGTATGAAGTTTGCTATATCTTTAATAAGTAGACGAAGTTTAGGAACTTAAAACTACAATTAAATGAGAAACTTAGGTTTCAGTCGAATATAATTCTAAATAAGCTCAAAGGGACTACGAGCTTGTTTTAAGTAAATTTGCTTACTAATTATTTTAATAAATTTCCAGTTTAAGCGCCTTAGGGAGTTAAGATACGTTTAGGCGTTTAAATTAAGTCTTCGTAATGAGATTAGGGACAGTGTAGTGTAGAAATACGAAAGAAGATTAGGTTTTTTTGTGAAAGAATATTTTTTTATATCGGACTTGATTGGATTTTTTTATTGAATACCTCTTTTGCAAGTAAACGAATGTCAGCCGGTAAGTGAATAAGTAAGTGAGTAAAATCAGAAAATTATGTTGCTATGTTCACTACATAGCTTTCTAAGGCCTATTATACAAAAAATGTACATAATACGTTCATTAGAAAATAGACCTATTGCAAAGGAAATAAAATAGGTTTTTCTTTGTTTTTATGAGGGTCAATAAAACTAGAAAATTGACTCTATTTTATTTGTAATAGGTTCATATTCCATTGGCAATTTCGTTGTATGGTGGGTCTTAAGGGGATCGGTTACCTATCTGAAACAATAAATAACCTTTGCCAGCTGTTCATTTTCAATAATTTTAATTTGTCCGAAAGTATTTTTTCTCTGAAGCCGTTTAACTTTCCTGAATTGTTATAAAATAAACCTAACCTAACCTACACGTTCTCATTAATAAAATTGAAAAGTTATTTGGTTCACAATAAAATTAAAATTATGAGAAATGAAAATTATGGCAAATGAAACAGCTGACAAACGTTTTTAGTTTTTGCGATAGGATGCCGAATAATAATAATAGGCCTTCACCTTAAGAGACTCTCAGTAGACGGCTGGATCAAAGGCCAGATGTGATATAGAAAAGAGGTACTTTTCTTTGCAGCCTTAACCACTGGTAGCTTGATTCCTACCCCGCAGTCAGCTGTCACCGTAGGTAAGCTTTTTTACAATTTATATATGTGGTAGTAAGGTAGATTTCCGAGTGCACGTCGCCGTACTTGTAGTTGACACCATACTTTGAATTGCGATTAATAAAATGAGATCAACATTACTTCTTTCAACACCTCATTTTACCAATGAGTAATTTGTTGACTTAAGATATTTCACACCCCAAATTTTAAAATATGTATGTATATATGTATGTATGTACTCGTAAACACTTTATTGTACAAAAGAAAAACCAAAACAATACAATGAATGAAAATAAACAGATGTACAAAGGCGAGCTTATCCCTTTAAGGGATCTCTTCCAGCTAACCCTTGAGAGATTGAAAAAAGTGAAAGGTTCTGCATCGAGTAAACAGGTGTACAAATTTATTTAGAGCACCCAAAAAACAAAAACTAACCAAAAAGACCATAAAAAAAACATAGAATAAAAACAAAACTAATACATTCAAATACGTACATAAATACATAGAAAGATATGTAATTATACATCAATAAACATACTTAAACTTACATAAACTACATATATGTATATATCAACATTTGGATAGTTGATACAATATTTAGGAAATAGAGTCAAGCCAGAACTTTTTTAATTTGCCTTTCAGGGAATCTACCGATTATGATTGTAACCGCTGGTAGCCGATTCCACAACCTGACAGAGTGCACAGAAAAGGATTTGGAATAGGATTTAGATTTGTGAGACGGGAAAGCGAGGGTGAGATTGAGCGCGAACGGTTTTGGGAGCCGGTGGCCATGAAGCTAAACCGCTCAGAGAAGTAGGAGGGAGAACGAGGATTAAAAAGAGTGTTAAAAAGCAGCGACAGGACGTGAACATTTCGGCGAAAACGAATTGGTAACCAGTTTAGCTGTGCACGGAAGTGGGAGACATGATCATATTTCCGCAGACCGAATATGTACCGAATGCACACGTTCTGGAGGCGCTCAAGTTTATCGAGCAGCCGTTCTGAGAGGTCCATATATGCAACGTCAGCGTAGTCTATGAGAGGGAGGAGAAGAGATTGCGCTAAAGTTATCTTGGTTTGCTGAGGAAGAAAATTCTGCAGGCGCCTTAGAGAATGAAGTGAAGCGAAGAGCTTGTGGCTGACATCGGTAACCTGAGTTGACCAGGAAAGAGTCTGATCCATTGTGACACCCAAATTTTTAACTGTGGAGGAAAAAGGAATTATGGCACCGTCAAACATCAAATTGGGAATCACAAGGATGGATGGATTGGGGATATGGAATTTATTATCAATTTAAAGCACCTGACATTTACTCATACAATCCGATTGACTAACATTTTTTTCATTTTGAAAAAAATGCGACATGGTCACCCGAAACAAATTCGATTAAACAAAAGTAAAGGTCACATCTATCAGAAAACATGAAAATGTTTTGGGTAGATGTATAAATGAACGTAATATCGCGACGCAAATAAATATTTCTCTTGACATGTCGAGCACTCGGACGTCTACCTTATCGTTATTTTACTTTTATACTTGAACTAGCTTCCGCCCACGACTTCGTACGCTTATAAATCAGTTCCCAAGGAAATAGCGATATGAAATATAGCCTATGTGTTAAACCAAGGTATAAGCTGTTTTCATTTCAAATACCACCTAAATCTGTCCCGTAGTTTTTGCGTGAAAGAGTAACAAACATCCAAACTTTCGCGTTTATAATATTAGTAGGATATTGCAAAATAACCTAACTATTATATACATTATTATGTTTAATAATGTTGGTAAATAGGGCTGCAAAACCAGACATACTTTCTTTTATCATAATTGCTAGTACTTTTTGACACTAGTTACTCGTATCTCACTCATTCCTCGAGCGGAATTTGACAAGCAATTTGCAAAGTGATGACCCAGAACAACGACAGGATAGTGTCAACACGGACTATTATTAAAACCTTCCGGACGAGTAAATAGAAAAACACGAGACGAAGCTTTTTAAACATCAAAAGTAAATTAGTGTACGGCATTCAATTCGCCCTGTCTTCCCCGAAGTTTATATAATTGGACAACAAACTTGCCGGGGCGCACCGGAAGGAGCTTTCGATAAAAGTCCCCGGATGTCCGGTCCCAAGGCTCGAGTAACTAGGACCTCTCCAATTTTATTATGAAAAGGGCCCTCCGAAGGTTTCTTTTACATTCCGACCTGTATTTAAGCCCTTCTAAATTAAATCTCCTTATAACATATGGGAAATGTGATTTATTATAAAAATTGGTCGCGTTTGAGGATTTCGCTACCTGGGGGTATTTGTTTGAGCTTTCGATTCTACGTTTATTGAAGTGCGGTTATAATTTTTTTTATCAATTTACTTGTAATTTATTCACAATTTATTGTTAATTTATAAATTACAAACTGTGCCGAAATTCTACACGGTAATAACGATATGGTCTTTGACGTGTTTCCAACGTTTTGATAACTCTTATATCATGGATGGTACTGGAGGCCGAGTAATAAACGATTCTAAAACAGGTCAAACGCGATATCGTTATAACGCAGTGGAATAAAGGCCCTGGTGTGTGATTCTCTTCAGCGTGTAACTTTTCAACTCGATGCAGCAGAGCTGATATTATTCGGCGAGTTTAAGTGGTCCCGTGATAGCGCACAACACACATTTTTGCGCGTGCATTATCAAATTAGCAGCTTTATACGAAATAGAGCTTGACCCACCTTTCACTGCATGCTATTCAATTAATTTGTGAACAAATTGTCGATCTATTGCTGTGGTGCTGTGCATAATTATTAATTATTTTGGAATTAGTTAAAACGCCACAACATTTTGCAATCGAAAACTAAACTTTAAACTTTATATGTGTAGGTACTAAACAATCATACTTCATCTACGAGTATGTATAGATTGATATTTACCTTTGTGTAAAAGCAAATAATCGAATAGGAATTGAAATAGCTTATTTTTAGTATGATTTTATATATTGACGACACGGTGGGCTAGTTGGGAGTGATCCTGCCTCCGAAGCCAGTGGTCCTGGGTTCAAATCCCGGTAAGGGCAGATATTTGTGTGATTAGCACAAACATTTGTTCCTGAATCCTGGATGTTTTCTATGAATTGAATTATGTATTTCTCTCTATAAGTATGTTTATCGTTGTCTAGTACCCATAGTACAAGCCAAGACCTTAGTTTGGAACTAGGTCAATTTGTGTGAGTATGTCTCCTGACATTTATTTATTTATTTATTTATATTTTTAAGCTACTTACTGCCAATTAAGAAAAATGCCTCGTTAAAAAATAAATAAATTTATTTATCATAACACGTTAAAAAATACTTCTCAATTAAATCCAGCTCAGCAAACGAGAACTTTGGAACATTACCCGTAATCCCGCCTTACCTCGTTTGCCCTCGGAGCTCCTGAGGTCTTGGTAGTATTCTTTCTCGCAATGTCAACTTCGACATCGAAATTATTGAGACTTTTATCGAGGATCTACTCTACTTGGGCTAAACGTACTGGGCTGGGATTCTACACGGTAAAAACGATATCGTCTTAGACGTGTTTCCGTATTGTCAACGTTTTGATAACTCTTATGTCATTAACAATAATGGAGACTGTGACTATCGCTTCTAAAACACCTCAAACGCGATAACGTTGTAACGCAATAGAAAAGAGGCCCTGTTTTTTTACCAAACACCGGATGGTAAGTGAAGTCTGAGACCCATAGACGTTTGAATTCTCCAGACTATAATCTCAATACCAAACATTCAGCTTTAAGCAAAAACTTTTCACTTTGAACCAGTTTTTGTAAATTGAAAACTGTAAAAGATTCGACTGTGAACTCGGAAACATTGCGTAGGTAAAGAATAACTTCTAAGCCAATTAGGCATAAGGCGAACATAATTTTCGCATTAAGCCTAGCAAGTTTATACTTTAAGTTCTCACTGCACCTGTACTTAAACTAAGCGATAAAAAAATTAGTGCTTAGTAACTTAAACTATAAATTGTGAAATAGTTTTATATTTTAAGGGTGTTTTTGGAAGTTTGTATAACGGGGTTATTATTTTTATATTTTAATAAACTAAACTATTACTTTGAAATAATAGAATTGTTTTTTGTTGTACAGATGAATAGTACGAGTATATAGATATTACAATTATTATGACTAAGTTTAATATTCTTGTAGTCAACTTAAGGGAAAAAAACAGGCAATTTTTTCCATTAAATTATTAACTCGGAGGTCTATTTAATAAATTATGTCATATACCCTTTAATTTGGTTTCATTTGTACAACAAAAAACCACTCTTGGGTTTTTCAGATATTTTTTTACACACATAAATAAATAATATCTCTGGCTAGGGTAGGCAGATTTACACAAATCAACAAACCACTCTAAAAAGACTTCTTGATAATTCTGTAACCACATTTTGCACAAACAGGCTAAGATGTTTACCAGTGTATTAGTGACAGGTTGCAAGCCCATCGCCTAACAGTATTACAAGCCCTTATTCCCTTAGTCGCCTCTTACGACATCCACGGGAAGACATGGAGTGGCGCTATTCTAACCCGGCAACCACACGGGGGCCGGCAACCACACGGGGGATTTAAGATAATGTTTTTTACTTTTCATACATTTTGTGCTAGGTTTACAAATAAAGGATTCTGGTATTCTGTAGCTCTGCCTACCCCACTCTGGAAATAAAGGCGTGACGTTATGTATGTATGTATGTGTATTATCTTAAATATTTAAAAAGTATTAGTGATATTTGATCTCTATTCTACATAGAGGATATTTGCCTAATTCATACAAATTCCTTTTGGGATGGATAGCCCTCCGAGAAACATTGCATCTATCCGGCGAAAACGTTGATCGCATTTTGCCTTTCGTGCGACACAGAGATATGCAACACGGTGAACTTAGTGTTAGTTTGAAGTCTTTCGATAGATTCGTAAAGTAGCATGCGATTCATCCATGAAACTAGAGTAATTACAATCGGGGCAAACATACCCCTGGGGCGGTTCTCTGCCTTTTTGGCGACAAATCTCTGACAAAGGCATCGTTTCGCAACCTATTCATTTGACAACTCGCTCTTTTTTTGTAACTACAAATATTTCAGGATTTTTATAAAACTAACCTAACCTAACCTATAGGGTTCTTCACGATAGTCCTAAAATAAATCCAGACTTATATGGGTGGATCAACTTTTTGTTGTTGTTATTCTGTCCTGTAAGCCAGGAGACAACAGTGATAGAGTTCCTTAGAAAAATGGTTATAATATACACTACTAATACGCTTGGAAGAAAACCCATAAAAGAATGGGCTTGTAATTGCCACAAAAGCCGATGTTTGCTGGATTTATATACTTTAAAATCGTGGTTTTAAAGAGTGACCCAGGAGAAGTCACCATGGCAACGAGCTACAAAGAAAAGTTGATTGACCCATATACAGTTTCGGAAAAAAGCACGGGTTGTCAAATTATGTTTGTGAAATGAATCATTTGTGAAACGTTTGATTATGAAATGATAGGGCATCTATCCCGGATTTACCCTACAGAAACGCCAAAGGCAATATCGTTCAAACCCAATAGAATAGAGGCCTCCAATTTAAAATATGAAACAACACTATCCACAACATACTTAAAGCATGTTTATGCAAATTAATTGTTAACTAGTTAACTCTGTATATCGCTCTATTAATTTCTCAATTTGTCTGCATATATTTAAGCCTCAACAGGCGCCTAATGGGCCTCGTCTACATTAACCGCCTGGGGGAACGATCTCGCGCGCTCCATTCACTTCGCTGTACAGTTTCCTCGGATGCAGCATCTCACAAAATTATGGTCGATATTCATTCAAGTTCTCTTAACCATCAGTAGTGCTTCGATGCTGCATTCGAGTAAACTTACAATAATCGTCATCATGTTGCAGAATAGGATAAGTACAAAGTACCTAAAAATATTATTAACCCCTGACTTATAAAAGTGGGGTAGCTATGTCATAATTACGGTTTACATTTATCTGGCATATTTTTTTTTGGCATAATCATCACTTGGCATAATCATCATTTGGCATACAGTCTTTTTTTTCAGAAACCGTATACTTTTCAGGATTGTTATAAAATAAACCTAACCTAACCTAATGGGCTCTATATGCAATGCTATTTGAAACAATCCTGAAAAGTATACGGTTCCTGAAAAAAATGACTGTATTCCAAATGATGATTATGCCAAAAAAAGTTATGCCAGATGAAGGGAACCCTATAATTACAGATAAGGACAAAGCATGGCATAAGCTACCCCACGATTATTCCACGTATATAACTAAGGGGTATAAGAAAGACACACTCTGTACAATAATACTATACGAAATGTGAAAGCAACTCTGTCTGTCTGTATGTTTCGCTTTCATGGACAAACCGCTGAACCGATTTAGATGAAATTTGGTATTGAGATTATTTGAGTCCCGAGGAAGAACATAGGGTACTTTTTATACAAAACAAAGGAGCGAGAACTGAGGAAATATTTAGTAACGATTTCTATATAGAAGGAGTTGCGGGAAACAGCTTCTTGTAATATAAATAAGGAGATTTTCCGTTAGTAGCTTTATAAAGCAGGAACTTAAGAATACATATTATGAGATTAAATTAAGTGTAGTGTATCTGAGAACCAGCATCTTCATCCATGAAGCTCTATGAGTGTGTTTTTGTTTAAAAAGCATATAGATGTGCAACTATACAGGTGTCTCATTTAAATCGGTCAGTATGGGAATTTCTGACACTATAACACATACGAAGATCTGTTCTTAAGAACCATGTCATCGATTTTAATTAGAAGAAAAACTGCATTCATACATTTAAAAAAACATGTACTCAGTTCGGGAATCGAACCCGGTTGGAGCGAAATGCTTAAAATACAAACATAGGTATATACTCGTACATTCATTAAATTATGCCTGTTTCCCAGAAAGGTAGGCAGAGACCACTTACAAATCTCTTTCGCTTCTTCCACATTTATACATCGAGTCATGTATGCACGTCGGTTTCGGGTACTTAATACTCGTACTCAGCCCTTTTCCAGCATTTTGCCGATTGGATAAATAAATTGTAAAATATAAATAATTAATCGATGGCCTAAATACACACACATACATACATAACATCACGCCTTCATTCCCAGAGTGGGGTAGGCAGAGCTACAGAAATACCAACAACTCAAAAAGAGTTTATAATTCTGTAACCACATTTTGCACAGTCAGGCCTAGAAGTTTACTAGTGTATTAGTGACAGTTTGCAAGCCTATCGTCTAACAGTACTACACGCTCTTACTTTATACCTGTATAAAAAATAATAATGCAGATACCTGAGACAAAGTAAAATATTTTACGAGTGCAATGCGTCAAAAGTTCCGTGTAATTTCCAATTTTAACGGTCAACGAATATCTGGGCCTCTATTCAGGTGCGTTAAAACGATATCGTATTTGACACGTTTAAGAATCGTTTATGTCACAGTCGCCATTATTGTAAATGGCATAAGAGTTACCAAAACGTTGACAATACGGAAACAGGTCAAAAACGATATCGTTATTACCCTGTAGAATCCCAGCCCTGACCCGTGTAAAAATCATACATATGCAGCAAAACAAAAAGCTAAGACGTTCAACTTCCAAATTCTAAAGAACGCCTAAACAAAAGCGTGCAGCAGGACACAATTAATATTGCGCGCGCCAAAGCGCTTAGGCCGTTGACCCAGAGTCTATTATTGCTTAATCCAAGCGCCAGATAAATTGTGTCCTGCTTTACCTTGTTGGATACGATTAGTATTCCTCCAGCGATCCCCAAGATTACTCCCTTCCCTTCAATTATCCCCCACTAATTGGAAAAGTCGGCACTCCTTGAAAGAGCCTGAAAACATGCCCTAAATAACATAATTATACCTTTTTTATATTAAGGAGAAGGCACACAAGCACTCAGGCCACCTGATGGTAAAGGGAATCTGAGACCCATAGACATTTGAATTCTCAAGACTATAATCCCTCTATGCCTCGAATGCCTCTATGCTAGTAATTTCACCGGTTGTCTTATCCCCACACCGGAACTCAACAATTCGAATACTGTTGCTTGGCGGGTGGTTAATGGATAAGATGGTGGTAGCGATCCGGATGGACCCTTCACAGGGTCCTACCACCACTAAGGGGCCTTCCACCGGCCTACCACCTGCTTAGTTATTTCCTTAAACTACTTGTTTTTTAATCCGTCGACGAATGAAAAGCCGCTGGTGAAATTAAAAGCATAGAGCCATATCTTAGGATTGCAGTCTTGAGATCATATTCTTGAGAATTCAAATGTCTATATTGGTTTCAGATTCCATTTACCATCAAGTGGCCTGAGTGCTCGTGTGCCTTCCCATTGTGATCAAAAACATCCAAAACGCTACCGTAAGCGATTATCGAAACCTGTCGACATTTGCGGAGTTGATTATATAATTTTCTGTAGCGATAACGTTCATAGAATGCATCTTGTCTAGGGCAACTATTTCGAACTTTACAAGCGTCATCGATGTCATCGGCACAAATACAGATATATAAGTTAAAATACTATTATACCCCTCTGTATTCGGTGGTTAAAAATCACGGATGATCAAACAATAAAAGATTTAAAAATACAACATTGTTACCTTCATTTTCCTTTATACTTGTGAGACCTGGCCATAGAAGGTACATAATTAAGGCAATTTAGTTTGAACTCTATTTTAATGAATGTTAAGGTTATTTTTATTTGTTTCTAAATTGAAAATGGCATTTTAGAGAAAACCTTATTTCCTTCTTCTACTCCGAGCACAAAGTTTTACCTTCTATCGAGTAACGTAAACGCATTCGATCGATAGAAAGTGAAAAGCGATTGATATCAGCGCCCTCTAGTATGTATTTAGACGTTCGATTTAATAGCAACACGGCTAGCGCATGGCGGCGCGCGAGTTACGTCGCTCGCGACATAGACTACCCATCATTGTCTAATTAGAACGGTCAGAAAAAGACAGGTAGTCTATCTCGCGGGCAGAGTGGGGTAGGCAGAGCTACAGAAATACAACAACTCTAAAAAGACTTGTAAACAAAAAACACACAAGAAATAAAATAAATAAATAATAAAACACAACTTATGTTGATGTTACACAAGTATTTACGTTATTTAGTGTGTATATAAACTGTTGTTAAAATATATGCCCGTATGAAATTAACACGCTGAATATATTTAGGTTCAAGTCCTAAGTGTAATTTGCTAATGCAAAAAGCGTATCGAATGCGTTTGCGTTTCTCGCATAAATTACATGGACGCTAACGCGTTCGAGACGGTTTGCCGTGTGAATAGCAACTTACTCTTGAAGCTCAAAACATGTTTACGAATAGTAAAACGACGTGTGATTAAAATGTTCGTATTCGTTCACGAATTTCCAGATCAAATCACGAGTTTCAAAGGCCTTAGAACTTTATTTTCAATTCTAATTAGGTTCTGATGCGATGTCTTTACAACTTTAGGTAAGCTTAGAATTTTCGAGAGCGCGCCGTTGTATTTTACATAAGTCTTTTGGATTAAAACCAATTTAAAGTACGTAAAACCTACGATGGTTTATAACGAGGTCTGACAAACTTAGCGTTATATATAATAGAAACATGTCTACGTTGACTTCATTACATTAGTAGGTATTAAACTTGTAAAATCGCAGACATTTTTGTATTCTGTTTTCTAGATGCAAGGCGGAATTTTTAATGATTTCTTATCGCCCTATTGTACTGTGTTTCAGAGTTATTTAATTAAAAATGGTTTTTCTCTCATCTCATCTTGCTTAATCATTGCGTAAAAACTTATTTGTGCTTTAACCATTCCATATTACATCGGCTATATAAAACAATGCAGTTTGTTAAAATGATGATAATAATGGTAAAATATTAGTGAAACTTTAAAGGAACATGTAGAACTAAAGGGTTCATATTAGAAAATGGAGTACCTATGGAGAGATGGGTGATGATACTAATGATTGTCATGCTTCTAAGTTTACAATTGCTGTTTTATAATCTAATGTGTTTGCGATGAAGCTCTCAGCATTGTGGGTGATTTTTCAATGTAGTACAGTCAAGGTCATAAATATGTATACACTTTAGTACCTTGTCACTTTAATCGCTGTGACAATTTCATATGGCAGTTTAAACATGACGTTAAATAGACAAGGTACTAAAGTTTATACATATTTATAACCTTGACTGTACATGGACTAACCCCCTTACTAATAAACGTTCAATAAGCTTGGAATAGTTATACCATGCTTTGTCCTTATCTGTCATTGCGACATTTGAATTTGACGACAGCATGGTATAGCTATTCCAAGCTTATTCAACTTTTATTAGTAATAGGGTAACAATGTTTTACCGATGCGTAAAAGAGAATATACATTTCGAACTTTGAATAAAACTCTGAACTTGTCACAGCACCTCGTGCAAATAAATGGAGACCACGAGTACAACCGAGCAGATAAAGCCTTCGGAAGTGAGAGCGAGAGGGCGACAGCCGCCGCGTCCGTTTCCGCCCCGCATAGGCAACGCCGCAGGGTCGTGTGAATGAGGATTTTTTAAAATTCGAATGCTTTTTACTGTGTCGTTACGTTAGTGTGAAGGAATTTTTGAAATACGAATATTCAGCTTCATTTGTTTTTAGAACATAAAGTTTAGGAAAAGGTTGGTAACGGTTTGAATTTAACGTATAATTTTTAGTTCAAATAACTTTTACAAGTTTGAAGATTGTTTTATTCTGAATTTAGGGCTCTTGACATACAACACTGCCATAAAAGCTGTCGTAAAGTTGACAACACAAAATGTTTAAAACATTCGCAGTCTATGGATTCAAACTCAATAGAAAAATCAATACGTCATTATTCTGAACATCTGTCCGCAAACCTAACAGTGTTAGATGCATTGACAAGTGCTGACACAAACGGCTTTGTTAATGACGTCAAATTAGCGAACACAGCGGTAATTTGATGCTTCGCTAACATGTCAAGACATGTGTGATTTGGACATCTATTTGACATTGTCTAACGAACGTTAGATCTGAGTTCATATCTGCCCGCTAAGACAAATGGCAGTATCTCGGACAAAACTCCTTTAGCAAATGCAACCTTATTACTGATAAGATAGTATTTAATTTGCTTTAGATATTGAATTTGAAATACTGCGTATTGGTTTATGAGGTCAGATGTATGTAGCATAACGTACGGCTAAATGAGTGTAGGTATATAGTTTGCGAAGCCAAGGAAGAAAACGAATTCACATTTTGCAAAAATAGGCTAAGATGTTTACTAGTGTAATGAGTGACAGGTTGAAAGCCCATCGCCTAATAGTAATTTTCCTTAATCCCTTATTCCCTTAATCGCCTCTTACGACATCCATGGGAAGACATGGAGTGGCACTATTCTAACCTGGCAACCACATGGAAAAAATTGATAAGTAAGTGCTAAATATTATGTTCTATTCGAGTCTAGTGTGTGCAGATTAATAATGTCTCAAGCCCGCTTGCACATAAGCACCAGAGCCGTAGTTAATGCAATGCAATACAATACATAAACCTTTATTGATCAGCAATAAAAAACAGTACATTTTAACTATAGGTATTCAACAGGCGGTCTTACCGCAAAATAGCAATCTCTTCCAGAACCTTAGACGTAGAATTAGCTAAGGAGGCGGTGTAAACTAAAATAATTGCTTTGAAAAATATTTCAATTTTAGTTTGTTTAGTTTGCTAAACAAACTAAAATTGAAATATTTTTTACATAGGTATACATAAAGTTAAATATAAAGACATAAATACAGAAAGTAAATAATTTAATAAATACATACTTAATATACATCATTTACATTAGGTATATAATATACATACATAAATTCTAGAAAACAGCTCAACAATGAAATCATACGAGTTTTAGTATAGTTTAAAAGTAAAATAAAATAAAGTGATCTATTAACTTGCTTTTCAAAATAGTAATAGACTATAATTATTATTAATATAAAAACGTCAGACACACAGTTGTTTGTTTCTCTATCCGTAACTTTTATGTCAAATAGTTTTGAGCTACTCCTCCTATATAAGGCAGCTCAAACGTCACACTCACTTCGTTATATTGACGCAACACTTTACCTGATGAAAATGTCTTACCTCTTTCTTTCTGTCACACCAAAGGGAAATGAGAAAATAGATGAGTTAGAAAGACTACATAGGTACAGATGTAGGAAACGACATTGAGATTGTATTTCATTAGAACATTTCGTATTGGTCTTGCTCGTCATCGCTGTGTGGTTGCAGGGTTAGAATAGTGCCACTCCATGTCTTCCCATGAATGTCGTAAGAGGCAACTAAGGGAATAAGGGCTTGTAATATTGTTAGGCGATGGGCTTGCAACCTGTCACTAATACATTGGTAAACATCTAAGCCTACTTGTGCAAAATTTGGTTACAGAATCAACAAGTCTTTTTACAGTTGTTGGTATTTCTGTAGCTCTGCCTACCCCGCGCTGGGAATGAAGGCGTGATGTTATGTGTGTATGTATAATCTTGCTCGTCAGTAGCCCCAGAAACCATTGAAAAGCCCACTGAGAAAACCAGATTCTTATAAATATGAACATGCGAGACAATAAGATGTCATTTGATAATTGAGTACATCTACATGGCACATAATATGTATAGTATATTTATAGATTTGACATCGAGTGACCAGGGGTACTGATGTCAAAATGTACATTTATCATAGTACACAATATGACTGGTTTACATTAGGCAAACTTGTTGCTTACAGTTTGAAGTGTGCCTATGATCCGATTGTGATAAAATTGGCCGGTCGGTGATAGAGACAAAACATGGACATCTTTTACCTTTTCCTTTAACAAGAATTGCAATAAGGCTGCCTTTTTTTGTCAAAGCATTTATATCGTAGTGGCCGTTGAAATGGCATGACCTTAGCACATTTGAGGAAAGAATTAAAACGTCATTTTATACAATTTGTAAGTCCGTCAAACTCATTTTAACGCCAGACTAATGTCAAACTACACCACAGATTACGTAATAGCAATTAAAGCAGCGCAATTCCATAGATAATCAAAGGGAATAATTTTGGTCCGCGATTATGTTGAGTGGAGCCTGCAGAAGAGGTGGCCCTCCGGAGGACTGAGGGCCTCAAGAGGCGCGTTTAATTAATGGAACCCTCCACAGACCCTCTACACGGATTTAATTGGAGGAAATTTGTTGCCGCCTTAAGTGTGTTGCGGCCTTGTAGTTATGGACGCCAGAAGTTGGCACGGATCCGGCTCGAAGGACCAACTCGCTAAATACGGTTAAGGTAGACGATTTTAAAATTGGATTTTGTGTATAAAAGGGAATTTTAAATTGCCTATTGAACTTTTTAAGTAAAATACGCCAGATTAATTTGGAGAAGTATTTACTTTTGATTCGACGCAATTTACAAATTGTCCTTTTTAGTTACGTAACTAGAACGTTATGAATTATTCAGCCGCTAGGGTAATTCAAGCTCCCAATGACATTCAAAGGTTTTGAATTAGCTTAAATACCGACCTACTAGGGCCCAAGTTTATATTCAGCCCGCTTATTACAAAACTTGACCGTTTTCTCGAGTGCCCTTGTGAGTTCAACTTTAACTGCTGGTATTCAGAGTTTCTTTTGAGGTGGTGCTTGTTCGAGAAAAATAAAACGCTAAGTCATAAAGAACGTAAATAAAATGCGGGCTAAATAATTTGTTTCCCAACTCGGTATCGGCTCTGGTCGCAATAAATTCATATTTTGCGGCTTAACTGGGTTTAGCGCCCTGTTTTGAATGGGAGCCTAATAAATATATGGCCGGAATATTCTGAATTTGGCCTAATAATGTTGCAATAATTTTCAATTTCATTTGTTTTGAGGTTACGATTTTATTTAGCTGAGGTTCAACTCAATTTATAGACCGATAGGTCACACTACTTGTTATGGTGATGTCTAATATCAATTGGCCTCGGTTTCACTGCACATTAAAAATACTTTTTCACGAAAATTATATATTTTTTTGGAATAAAAAGTCTGATATAACGTTTGTGTGTTGTTTATTTGACGTTTGGAGTCTGATGTTTGGAGTGTATTTTAGTGTTTTATTTATTTAAATAATAGTTCGTTTTTGTGCATCTTTCGTGTTGCCCACCGTGCTCTCACCAAATGGGCCCTGCGGAAGACCAGCGCTGGCTGTAAAGCTAGCAACATGCTGAGTAGGGTCCATTTTGTGGCAAATTGTGTTTTGTTTTATATTTTTTATTTAGTGAGTGTTTTATTATTATTAATATTTGTCACAAATAAATGCTTGAATTTGCTTTTTTTTTTTGATAATGTATTGTTCCAAAAAATGTACTATTAGTGTGATAAAATCCATCCAAATCTGTTGTGTATGCTTATATTTAAAGTGGGAGTAGGATAGAATTTTGAAAGCGTATTCCACACTTAAACAAAATAGATCCTTTTTAAATGCAAATTCCCTTTCCCGCTACTCTAAAACGTAAATCCTCCAATCAGTTCACGTTTTTCAGTCCGCCATTAGGTCTCACTGATCCACTCCAAATCTCGACACGGAACTAGTCCGGAATGACGCAGGGCTAAATCCCGGGTTTTCCTTCGGTCATGCGTCATGTGGCGTCACTTTTTCCCCTGGCTTGTGTCATGCCAACGACCTGCATCACGATTGAAGGGTTCTAAGCCAAATGTTTTTGCGGCGATTTCGTTTGTACTTTTGGAACTTGCTGTGGGCAGCTTTTACATTTAGGTTTAGATTTTGCTGCGGTGCTATGGGGGTTCAAAGACGTAAGATTATGTGTTTGCTGTGAATATTTTTAAACTGAGTTTTATACTATTTGTTTAAATATAACAAAATGACGATGTGGTATGATGATCAAACAAAATATTTGATTTTCTAAACGAATAAATTAAAAAGACTGTCCAGTTGTTTACTCTTCTAGTTAGATCAATACCAACGTCAGTCTTTGTTAGTGTATGAACTCTAGTCAATCCATGTTGGCTATTTTGGCAATATTTACTTAAATCCATTACTTTTATAACAACAGTCACTTCTTCTCCTAAATGTTCCTCTCCGACTAGCGAAGGTTGGCAGTCAGCTCCGAAAACTTTTCTCTGTCTCTCGCGAGGCGAAACAGATGGGCAGCACTCGTGACACCAGTCCACTCCCGGAGATTCTTCAGCCATGATTTTTAACGATTTCCTCTCAAAGGTTCTTAGCACCCCTGTTCCATCAGGATTTGCTGTGTTGCCTTCTGCACCAGACATTTTAGAGATGATTGAAACCCCAAGGTCGCTGAAGCTTCTTCTGACTGGTTATCCAGGCAGGATAATAGTTATACCATCATTGCCTCGGTCGCCAGTGCCTTTTTTATGGCATCGAGAAGGCAAACGAGCACACAGGCCACCTGATGGTAAGTGGAAACTGTGACCCATAGACATTCGCATTCACAAGACTGCAATTTTAAGACTGCAAATGCGTTGCTAACCCTGAGGACTAAGATGGGATGCCACTATGCAAGTACGTTATGCTATGTTAGTCGTGCCTTGTCCGTTATCCAGCAGGGGGCACCGCGTCAACTCTAGAGTTATTGCTGCAGACTATTTATACGAACCGTCAACACGGGCAGGTGGGGTTTACATTTGGGGCCAAAGTTGATGTTAGACTCGTTCTCCCCCTTACTCCCCATACAGTCACTGTTCCTCCTTAATCATTCATAATTATGTAACAAATAAAACTTTAGACAGTTCATTAACAATTATTTAACCACCTATTATCATTCAACATTATCTCCGTCTGTAGCCCTTGTCAAGAATCCTGATTATTCATCTGTCCGCCTGTCAGTCGCTTTACTACCTATCAAAAGGTTTTATAGACCTTAAAACTTCCGGTCCATAGGGTTTTGGTAGGAGGGGAAAAATGCTTCGTGGGATTATATACAATATAATCAGGCTGGAATATTTTATGTTAGCTGTTAAACACGTTCAACAGCAATTCATGGCTACCATAGAGTTAAAAAAAATAGCTGAAGTACGTTTGATAACGCGGTGACCTTGAGTATTGTAATAAAAATATCATACAAATAATAATTACTTTCGTGAATTGTACGCAACTTATATAATTGCTAGCCCTACCACTTTCTTTCTTAAATTGCGCAGTGAACCAATATTTATAACATTGACTTTACGATAGCTATAGGTATAGAGACAGCAGAGATTAAGGCTTTATGTATTTCTCTATCATAATAAGTATGTTGATCGTTCTTTAGTACCCATAGTTAAACGTAGATTTTAGTTGGGGATTAGGTCAATTAAAGTGAAGTTGACCACTGACCTTATTTAGAACTTTAATAACTATTCAAAAGGGCACAGAGAAGGCAAATGAGCCTCCAGGCAAGAAGATGGTAAGAAATTTGCATCCTTAAGACTATAATCCTAAGACACCAAATAAGGTGGCCTAGAGGCTTAGGGTTCGACTCGTGATCGTAAGATACCAAATTCGTACCCCCGTGGTCGAATCACCTGCACCAATGAGTTTTTTTAACTTAAACACCGATGCTCTTACGGTGAATTAAAAATATCCTGAGGAAACCTGCACATTCAAACAGCTGAGTGTGTACGAGGGTAATTGCACAAAAGATTCTAAAGGGTCATTGCAGGTGCATGCAAGTGCATTTTTCTGACTTTCCCGGTGATTTTTTCTTTTTTTCTGTCATAGGAACCTTTTCCTGACAATAACGAACACAACACAAAATCATTATCTAATTTGGTGCAGTCATTCGGAAGTTATGCGCATACATACATTTCGGCGATTCATTTTTATACATACTCGTTTAAACTGGGTGATTTTGGAGTCATGATCCGGAATAGCCAAAAGTTAATAAGATGGTCATACTGAACAACTTTCTGATGGGACCAACCTCGAAATCGCCAACAAAAAACCAGCTGTTCCATACATTAACTCTCAATTGTTCAGGATGATCATCTTATTCACTTTTGGCCATTCTGGATCATACATATATACATACACATAACATCACGCCGTCATTCCCAGAGCGGGGTAGGCAGAGCACAGAAATACCCACAACTGTATAAAGACGTGTTGATAATTCTGTAACCACATTTTGCACAAGTAGGCTTAGATTACCAGTGTATTAGTGACAGGTTGCAAGCCCATCGCCTAACAGTACTAAAAGTCTTTATTCCCTTAGTCGCCTCTTACGACATCCACAGGAAGACATGGAGTGGCACTATTCTAACCCGGCAACCACACGGGATTTTGGATCATGGCTCTAAAATCACCCAGTATAGATTTTAGGTCTTAAAATTTCATACAGTTTCCGTAAACTTTGATTTGTAGTCATGTCTACTCGTTGCTACTTTCTTATTTTCCTCTATAACCCAATGATTAGCTGAAAGAGATCCTTTGAAGGGATAGGGGATAAGTTCGCCACGTTCCTATTCTGTGAATATTGTATTTTAATTTCTATGTTTTGTACAATCAAGTGTTTACATATATACAAAACACTACTTACTAGGGGTTAAAAAGGCCTCCAATAACTCTCCTATCTCCAAACCTCCGCTTGATTCAACAGCACATATATTAAACAGTGTTCATTGCGCGTTGAATGGGCAATAACGGACCGAATTAAGTCCTCCTCCTAATGGGAGGAATGAAGACGAATGAGCGTTTACGTTCGGTGATAAAGGAAATTAGTTGACGTTGAATACGGCACAAGTTGTTTGGGTGTGTCACAATTTGTTGCAGCTTTTTTGGCTTTGTGTTTTTTAAAATGGAACCCGTTTAGGATCACTCGTGAGTCTGTCTGTCCGTTTTTCACGGCCAATGGGCTCTAAACCTACTTTATTGAAGTTGAAATGTGGTACGTGTATTAATTTCTGCGACTCAAACACGGATTGAGTCGCGGTCACTTTGAAGAATATTCAAAATGGACTTACTGTGCGAAGTAAAACATCAAATGAACGAGCTTGTCCGATTTTTAACCCCCAACGCCAAAAGAGGGGTGTGACAACTACTTTCAGAGGGTATAATTATCTCTTAAACTGCCCAACCAATTTTCATTAATCTTTTTATTTTTTTATGTTAATGAGAAGGCCGCCTGATGGTAAGTGGAATTTGAGACCCATAGACATTTGAATTCTCAAGACTATAATCCTAAGACCTCAAATGCGTTGCCAACCCTGAGGACTAAGATGGAATGCCTCTATGCTAGTAATTTCACCGGTTGTCTTATCCCCACACCAGAACACAACAACGCGAACACTGTTGCTTGGCGGGTGGTTAATGGATAAGATTGTGGTAGCGATCCGGATGGACCCTGCACAGGGTCCTACCACCACTAAACCACCACTAATCTTGCTAAGAACCACCTGATTAATGTAGCTTTATTTAAAAATATCTGCGTCCAAATCCGTTAATCCGTTTGGGAGCTACGATGCAAACAGACACTCAGATGGAGAAGTTTAAAAAGCGTGAAATAAAAAATAATAATTTAAATTTAAAAAACCCCTGACTCTAAATAGTCGGTAAAAAAACCTCTAAAAAGTGAAAAATAATATTTAGTGGCCCTATACGTTTAATAAGAAGTAGGTAATAATATTTATTATTTATTTATTTTATTTTATACTAACTAAACTGATACTGCGGGGGACCGCTAAGTGAGTTAAATAATATAAAATACCCCAGCCACTTGCGCGTGACCAATATGTATGTTCATGCCAAATTACAGTTTTCTAGTACTAACAGTCTCTGCGCTAGGCTGCGGACGGACGGACGGACGGACGGACATGACGAAACTATAAGGGTTCCAAGTTTCTCTACGGAACCCTAACAACTATGCCATGGTAATAAAAATATGTTAAAGCGTTCAAATTGTAAATAACTCCCAAATCCAAACTACACCATTAATGATTCATTCATCCATTAATGCTCCAGGGCATATTCTTCTGGATAAAGCAATATGGAGCTCATGCAGGGTCTCTAGTCTATTGAAAAGGTCCTCTATGTAAGCGCAACTCGAACTCGATAAATCCTCTTGTCGACAAATAAAATCCCAGCTTTAATTTTATAACGTCGAACATGATTTTAAACCTCTATACCTGAAATATATTTCTACAGACACAGTACAGAGTTGAGATTCTCTGATATCGCCTTTGTCGTGTTTCCGTATTGTTAACGTTTGTATAACTCTTAAACCAGGGATAGGGGACAAATGTCCTGAGACACGTGGCGCCAGCGACGTCGGCTGAAGTGACACAACGTTTCCGGACTTCGCTCGACATGCCTGGCAACATCGCGCGACACGTGTCGCCAGCAACGTCGGCTGAAGTGGCGCGACGTTGCCGGACTCGTCTGATTCTGGCTCAACATGTCTGGGAATATCGCACGACTCGTGTACACGCGAACACGCGATATCGCCAAATACGTCAGGTGAAGTTTCGCGAAGTCGCACGACTTCGCCTGACGTCACTATCGATATAAGACGCGCGATGTGGCCAGATATGAAATCAGCCGGCTTCACTTGATATGTCGTGGGACATTTGTCTTCTAGTGTATCGCTTGCTTTTATGTACTTGACAGTAAATGGTGACAGAGTTAAAAACAATACTGAAACACGTCAAACGCAATATCGTTTTAACGCAGTAGAATAGAGGCCTAGCATGTTGCCTTCAATCGCATCAAGTGCGCGTGATCTCGTTAAGCTGGTTTTCACTTTATTATTAATGTATAAGTATGAAACCTGCATGGTACTTAATTGGGTTTACCTTTGCTTTGTCGACACGCTTTTTACAGAACGCAGAACTTTTCAGAATTATCATTTCATTGGCAGGCTTCTCTAGGCGCAAGAGTTTACATTTTATTCTATTTATTCTACGCAATTAATATTCGGGATAACCTGAAAACAACAGGGTTTCAGCTGAAAATTGCTTTTGGTGAAGTAATATTCGGCGAAATTGTACATTCTATAAAAAAAATGTCGGTAAAAGCAAATACGTATTATAAAAACCCAACGATGACGTGTTTTCATTAAGTCGTCTATAGGTATTGTGTTAGTTACCTATCATTGATTTTTTATTCCGCCATATTGTTTTTTTATTTAAGTACCCAGTGACACGCGGTGTTTAGACAAATTTAATGACACCTCACTTTACAAACGGTCAAGCTGTTTAGGCTACAGGAGGTTAAAAATAGAACGGACATACTTACATACTAACGCGCGAAAGACCCTCATGGGTTGCGAATATGAATTCATAAATCATGGATGTTTTCTAATGTATTTATTATGTTCTGTAGATAAGTAAGTAGGTATGTTTATCTTTGCCTAAAATAGCCTGACTGTTAAATACGATTATAATTTTCTCCACTTTTGAACGTTTTCTGGTGATGTACCTTCAACAGGCCGATCTGGTCTAGGGTCATTTTCTATGCTCTCCCTCCCACGCTTAAATTCATTTGACCACTTTTGGACAGTAGATAATGAAGGAGCGGACTAACGGTAAACTAAATCCATTTCTTCTTTAATAGACTTGATTTTCTTCCCTGTTTAGTCAAGAATTTTATCACGGCTCGATGCTCCAATTTAATTAACATGGTAAAATCGCTCATAGTGATCCCGTTTGTTCAGCAGTAGCAGAAAACAAAAGAACGTGTGGGCTTCAAATTTACTTTTTTTACTGTCAAAGAATGACACTTAGCGGCCAGTATTAAGGAGTTTACTAAAAAGGTTTGCAAGATACCAATACCGAGAATTAATTGAACGCCCTTCGTAGATTGTCCAAAATAAAAACAATTACATTACCAAAATGAGTTAATTTTTTTAAATCTTTTTTCTGCTGTTGTCTTGAAACCATTTAAAAATAACCTAAAAAGTCACGAAACATGCAGCTTTATTTACTTTTGCTGACCATTTAAGTGTAATCATTGCCATTATAAAAAAAAATACTCCTAAAAGTCCGAAACAGCCATTCGTCAAGACAAGATGCATTCGACGAACATTATAGGTATCGAATATGTATAAGAGTGACGTAAGCCGCCATTTTGACAGTTTTCGATAGTCGTTTACGTTTATGTATCCTTTTAAGGCCCCAGGGTTTTGATGTAACTGTTTGGGACTAGGTCAATCGGTATTAATTTTTCACCTCCCGATAAGATTTAGAATCAGATTAAGAAAAAGATTTATTGCCACTCATAACAAAGTAGAACAGTTATACATAGTATCATTTAAAATACACACACAAATAAAAATACAACAGTTCTCAACAACGTAAACAATGTTATAAAAAAAGGTTCAAATCTCCGCGTCTACCAAGCGCTGTTTCTGATCCTGTATCTTCATTTTAATGTGTGAATCAGGCTTTAATGAATCTGCATTACGTCACGATGTAAAATATAAAACAAAACAAAACCCAGAACAAACCAGAAACAGAAAAATAAACGGAACATTAACTTAGCTCTGTAGCCTTACAAAAAAGGCACTCTTTACTCTGCTAGTCACTAGACATCCAGTCGACTTGTGACCAGTGGCTTAATAGCAAGTAAAAGAAGTCCACAAACAACCCCGGATATTAACCGCGCATTATGCAAACTCTCCCTTATAATACATTTCGCGCGAGGGATTACTGCCGCCCTCAAGACGGATAAATTTCCTCCTCTCATTGTATTTTATTACGTTTTTTTAAAGCCGGTTTATACTTGAAATTTTTGAGGAATCAAGCGAGTTGACGGGTTTACAGTCACTCGCTTTATTTTCTAATTCACAATCATACTTCAAAGAACACAAATTGTTGCGTATGCAACATTTATTTATCTATAATTATATTTGTCTTGTATAACTTCAAAATCTAGTTCCAAATAATGTATTTTTTTATGTTTAATTTTAATACAATACTCATTCAATTGTAGTACTGTCGTGTAAGGTTTAAAACATTTTAACGGCTTTTTGTTCACTTCCCTAAAATTAATTCAATAATTAATACTATTATTATAATCTGTGTATAATTGATTTAGTAAATTTATATTTATATTTTTATTACTGTATATAAAACTTAATAATTTAAAGTGGAAACATTTAACGTTTCCGGTGGAGGTGAACAAAAAGGAGAAAAGATGGCGGGTGGGGACAGTCTTGGATTGGGAGGTACACTGAGAGGTACGAATTGTAAAGTTGTAAGGAAATAAAAGTGGATAATCGTAATAAGCCTAGGATTATTGCACATAGAAAGATGTTGGACCAAAAGTAAAAGTGGTAAAAACACGACACTGTGGTTTAATTGACTATTCCTTATAGTCGAAATACCTATTAGCTCTTAACAATGTAGTATCAAAACGCAGATTTGGGCTTCTCCCTACCACTAATTTTAGACCCGTTTCTTTACTTAAAAATATGCAAATCACTCTCCTTACAACCTCCGACCTGCTGAGGCACTATTTCTTTATAACCAGTACCTATTAAAGACAGCAGTACATTTATATTGAATTTTATTTTAACAAGCTGTTAGGAAATCTTCTTGTGAGAAGTCTGGGTTCCGGCAGCTACACAAATACACTCCTATACTTCTTGGCCTGATTGCGCAAAATGTGGTTATGGAATTATAAACTAGTCTTTTGAGGTTTGTTGATATTACTGGTAGGTCTACCTACCCCACTTTGGGAATAATCAATGAACGCGTAATGTTCTGTACGTATGTATGTAATCATACTTTGGGAGACTGTATGTTAATAATATTAAATATACACACAATATTGACGACACGTTCGGTTGGTTTAGTTGGTAGTGACCCACCTACGAAGAGAGTGGTCGCATGTTCAAAGCCCAGCAAGGGATATTTATGTGATTATCCCTGAGTTCATGAGTCTTGGATTTGTGGCGACCTAGCGACATCTAGTGACAACTTGTAACAACCAACTCGCCAACGCCACCAGCGTCAGACAGCGCAACTAAATCTGACAGTGCGCTACATCGCGCTAACGAAGTTTCTTCTGTCGGTTGACTTATATACAACTTCCAACTTCATCCAAATGGACTTCGGTCCCCAGGCATAACACCAGCCTGGAGTGAGATCTCTCTATTGTCCTCTCTACCTACATTGGTGACCCCGACGTGATCGTCGTCCTACATTGGTACAGATTTCGACTAAAAGTGTTTCTACGATAAATGTTATGCGAAGTGTATTTTGAACAATTAATTATTATGCCAGATAAAAGTGACTGACTTAAATATTATACACAACAACACATAGGTACCTGTTTATCACATAATCCGCGTCGTTTAATAATTTAAAAATCATAAGCATTGATACAGAGAGATATTTTTTCGTAGGTCTGTAAAATTCTTCTTTAAAAAGGTTTAGTCCTTTTGAGCACTTATACTGTTTTTAAAAAAACCTCAGCACTTTGCAATTTTCTTTAGAGTAATTGACATGAACTGATGTAATTAATTTGGTAATTAATATTATGTGATTTATGTCTTTTAAACTACGTACGTTACGATTTGTACTTATTATACTAACACAATGTTTAAACAAATAAATTATGTCTATTTCTATTTTTATTAGTAGACTTTGGGCTTAACATTTTCCCGCTAAGATAAATAGTTGTATCTCAGACAAAACTCCTGTAGCAAATGCAACCTTATTGCTAAAACAAGACGATTGAATCAGCTTTGGCTATTTAATATGAGTTACCGCCTATTGGCTAATGAACGAGGGCAGAACAGTCTGTGTTAATGCCTATTACCAGACAATTCTCACTTAAAAGAATCGGGTTGCAGATTTCTCATTTAATGCGTTCCAATTATAATAATTAGACTGAATTTTACAGCCACGAGCATAATTTCAGCACTTCATTCATTTCACTGCAGAGCTATGCTCTTGTCGGTGTAGTAATGCCATATTTCTCTATTATCTGCCAGCTTTTAACCTCCTTGTATAACACAACAGAGCACTTTACACAGCCAAATTCCCAACATTAACACTTCATCAGCTCCCGCCTCCTACAGCTCGAATTTAAAGACCGTCCAATAATCCCAAATCAATGGACATTCCATTTGCATTATACAGCGTGATCCCAGGAAGTGAAAAGCCGGCTGGCAGCATGCCAGCGACTCAATTAGTGAAATAATAACCGTGTCACGTGGCCTGTATCGATCGTGTTATCTGCCATTAGAGTCGGGCTGGAACACTTTGCAGCGTTGTAGTCGAACTTTAGGTAACCTGGATTTTTGTTTTAAAGTAGAATATGGTGAATTAAAGGTTACATACAGTGTCAATCTGAGAAGGCTCAGAGACTTTTAATTTGCGATATAGATGATGATAAGGATGCACTTTAAAATTGAAGATAGTTGGTTTTGCCATCTATTGGGTTCCTGGTCGTGTTTTGGAGTGGAGACCATGGCTTGGCAAACGTAGTGTAGGACGCCCTCCAGCTAGGTGGAGCGATGACATACGAAAGTGTCCGCAAGCAGTTAGAAACAAAACACTCAAGATCATGCCATACCATGGAAGAGGCCTATACCCTGCAGGAGACCCAGTGCAAGGTCCGTCCCGGTCGCTATCACCATCTTATCCATTAACCATCTGCCAAGCAACAGTGTTCGCATTATTGTGTTCCGGTGTGGAGATAATACTACCGGTGAAATTACTAACATAGAGGCATTGCACCTTAGTCCTCAGGGTTGGTAACGCATTTGAGGTCTTAGGATTATAGTCTTGAGAATTCGAATGTCTATGGGTCTCAGATTCCACTTGCCATCAGTGCCCGTGTGCCTTCTTAAAAAAAAGTTATCTAACTAGAGACCAGCTATCAATTAACAGTATCCAATTAGTAATCGAGAGCCACAACACTCGATGCAGATTCGTCTGCACCACGACTAATGGTGGATGGTGTCTGGACCATCGCCAGTAGTTACCTGCATTACTGAATATTTTTATTTTTGTAGTCTCGTTTTTTAGGTGGATATCATTGAAGACACGCTTTAAAGCAAATGTTCATTTTAGTTGATGACATGCTGGCCTAGTGGTTTTCCGGTGTGGGGATAAGACAACCGGTGAAATGACTAGCATAGAGGCTTTCCATCTTAGTCCTCAGGCTTGGCAATATATTTGAGGTCTTAGGATTGTAGTCTTAAGATGTCATGGTTTTGTCGTTTAGCAGAATAAATTATACTTAACTACTTTTATAATAACACTGTTGCTTGGCAGATGGTTTATGGATAAGATGGTGGTAGCGACCGGGACGGACCTTGCACTGGGTCTCCTGCAGGATATAGGCCTCTTCCATGGTATGGCATGATCTTGAGTGTTTTGATTTATCGTTTAGTCTTGAGAATTCATGTCTATGGGTTTCAGATTCCACTTACCATCAGGTGGCCTGAATGTTCGTGTGCCTTCTCCTTATCATAAAAAAGTAGTGACCCTGCCTTGGAAGCTAGCGGTCCTGGGTTCAAATCCCGGTAAGAGCAGATATTTGTGTGATTAGCACGAGTATTATGTTTTCTATGTATTTAAGTATTTATTTCTAGATATAAGTAAGTTTATCGTTGTCTAGTACCCATAGTACAAGCCTAGAGCTTAGTTTGGGACTAGTTCAATTTGTAATTGTCTAGTGATATTTATTTTCGTAACAATTGAAATTCGGCTTACTTTTATAGAACTGCCCAAAAAAAGGAGTGTAATGTTTATACTTACATGTAGTGGTTTATTGCTACTTCTGTTCTCCTGGGAAATGTCCTATGTGTTCACTTTGTTGTGTTTCAGTATGGTAAGACCAAGAGAGACCGCCGATAATAACTGGCATAGAGGAATCCTATCTTTGTCCTTAGGGTTTGCAATGCATTTGCAATCTAGAGATCGCAAATGGACGTTTTATTTAAATAAATACCACTAGGAATAGAATTACGTCACAATAAATAATCGTACGTTTATAAAGTGCCCTCACACAACAAACAGGCGATATCTCAAATTTAATAAGCGAAGTAGATTCAACCCTCTCAAGTTCGTAATATGGTCGCATTTGTTACAGGAGTTTTATCTGATATACCGTCTGTCTCACACCAGTATAGTTAATTTTCGTGACGTAAAAGAAAAGTTAACGTATCACTTTTTTGAAAAACTGGGTCCCAGCCCTCATATTCTTGGTATAACGTAAACATATTTATTTTCATTTATAAATATGAAAGAGGAAAATTTAAAAAATACACAGAGTGATAGCACCCAGCCAAGCCACTATTACAAGTTAACGAGACAATACCTGCAACACAAAGTTAACGTCACGCGCTTTATGGCCATTCTTAACTTTTGATGGCTATCGTAAAGATTACGGTGTCATCTAACTGTCTGCCACAGCCGGCGCAGCTGGTGCACTAAACGATGATTACTAAAAATAATAAAGGGATTTATGATGGTTTAAAATTATTATTTTAATAAGTATTTTTAATAACCATTGCTGGATACTATTCTAGAGATTTTATTTCTATTGATAAGTCGTTTTTATAGCTCTTTTTAACAGGATACGTCGTTATGTTTTCTTCTGAAATATTAATCGTTTAAAAAGATTACAGGCTTTGAGGATAAACGATAAATCTTCTTGATTATTTTGCAATCACCAGGTACTAACGAAGTCTTAAACAAGGTCATGTGGAACATGTATCACTTCAAAAAAAAAGACTTTGTAGAGAGGTTAAAATGGTGCAAGGAACTGTTGGTTGCTTTATGTAATATGGTATTTTATTTCTACAAATTTTATATAAGTCAAAGTATTAGGTGTTACTGTTTTGGTATGATTATTATTTATTTATTTTATTTTGGCAACAAACAGTCGTAACATGACATGTATTTGACGTACCATTACTTAAGTATTTATATTAAAAAAAAAACAAACAGTGGCGAAAAATATTTAATATTATCTTTAAGTCCCGGATTAACGACACCAAAATTGATTTAGATGCAAAATCTCCATAATGTGGTAATTTTTATTCCAAAAATAAAACTAAGGTAATTGCACTAGTAAATTTACAAGAATAAAGTCGCATAACGTTCTTATAATAAGTAGATTGAAAGTAACGTTATTTCAAGTAAAATTGTTTGACCTAGCCCAGTAACGCAGCCGCACTAAACTGCGCCCCTTGCTTTTATCCGGCAGTTGGTCCTAATGCTCCTATAAGTGGAATCGTTTCGCTCGTCCGAGTCTCTTCCTACTTTATAGGTTGCGGCTTTTGAAATGAATGGCAGATGTATGGCGTTGGCTTGGTTCTTTGCCTTAAGGTGACAGAAACTGTGATGGAAAATAACCTTTTTATTAATAAAAACCGGAGGAGTGCGAAACAATTCAATTCAATTCAATTCAATTCAATTTTTATTCAATTATCAATTTACATTGTGTTTGAAACAAACTAAATTACTGAGGTAGACACGTAACAATTTCGGCCAATTAAGGTAGGTGGACCATGGAAGGCCACTCTAACGAGTAAACACTTTCTATTCGTTTATTTACTGGATAAATTAAGGAAACAAATTATTAAGTAATATTTTGTTTTATTGCGCACCATATAATTGACTTTCTTTTTACCTAACTTTAACCACTATTTATTAAATTTAAGTTTTATAAAGCTCTTCCAAAAGGCCTTGCAAGGAACACGGCTCCAAACAAGGCCAATATTATACATCAGTCGTTTAACTTAAAAATAGAGTGGTAACAATATATATATCTGCTTTTACAAAAACTACATAATAAGCTCCATCATTTAAGCGAAACATTAAATGCTCAATGTATTTTAATCATCTATAAAAAACTTAATGAACATTACTTGAACACCATCGTGTAACTAAGAATATATTAATGGGAGTTATTTTAAAATAGTATCATATTAGCAACAAAGAACTTGCCAACGTGTTTTATAATAAAATTAAAAACTTTTATTTTTATCCAAAATGGCCTTCTTATGGGTCCGTTCTTTGTAAGGCCACAATGCTCCTAAGAAGGCCAAGCTAACAATAAAGTGTGACAATGACTTTTTCATATTAATTACTACAATAAAATAATATAAACTACAGACTACTGTTTATAAAAAACTTATCATGGCACATAGTCAGTCTTGTAGTTAGGAATATTTAAAATCAACTAAGTATTCTTAAGATTAAAAGACGAAAATAATTATAACAAAATCAAGATTAATTTCGAAAACTAATTTAGAAACTAAAAAGATATTAACTTTGGATAGATTAATCACAATTTGGGCATATAAATATGAGATCTTTTTTAGTGAGACCCATACACTCCTCGTGATACCACTTTTGACATTGGGTACATTGCCTCATGTCTCTCATTTTACACTCGCCACATGCATGACAGTACCACTCCTTCTCTTCATCTTCTGCACTTTTCTTCTTCTCTATTTTCGATCTTTTATTGTTTTGTTTTGGTACTATTCTTTTAAGCCGTTTTACAGGATCATTTTTATTTTTAGTGTTCTTTTTTTGACCTTTTTTAATTGTATACTTTCCATTTTTCTTACTCGTCGTTTGCTTCATCTTATTCTCTTTATCTCCAGTTTTAAATAAATCTTTTACTATTCGTTGTCCCTTATAGTTAATAGCTTTTTGCCGTGGACGTGAAGACTTTATCGTAGCGTAGTTTGGAGTAGGCAAAAAAGTATGAAACGATTCTTCTTTATCCTTTATTAGCTTAATTAACGGCTCGTCATCATCTGAATATATGGTCTCATGACTCTTTAGTTGAGCTTTTGTTTTAATTGAGCTTTTGTTTTGCACTAATAGTTTTTTTGGAGTGATTTCTCCTTTCTGTTCGAGATCATCATCAGATGAGGTAGAAAAGCTGTATAGATCCGAGACTTGAAGTTTAGACATGTAGTTTTCTTTTATAAATGATTCACCAAGATTAAAATCAAGATCAGATTCAGAGCTAGAACAGACGATATTTTGTTGCAAGCCAGACGTGCTCGGAAGAGGATTATCGTACAGAGATCGTTGAGGGTCATGTTTCGTATCTGCGTCGGTTTCAACGTGTACTGAACTTACGTGGTGGCACTGATTATTTTCTATAATACCTAATTCTAAGTCTGAATCATCACTTGAAAAACTGTAAGAAACAAGAACTGGTTTACTTTTTGGTGTTGCAGCTGCAGATTTTGACGACAATTCTGACACTTTCTTAACTTCAGACATAGGAGGCGAGACTTGAACAGATATAAGTGGTTGGTCCATCTGGTGTTGTAACATTTCCGATAAAGGTCTTTCAGTTACAATTGAAGGAGCATAAGCATCTTCGGGTATGACATCGGGATCAAAGGGGTATAAACCAGTGGCTTTAAATCCATTCGTTACATTGGTTTGAGTCATACACTTTGGCCATGTTCGGGAGAAAATTTTGTTAAATGCAGCTTTGTTTAAAGTTCTCTCTTGAGAATTGCACAGGTAGTTTAGAACTTCCTCATCCCAGTGATGTTCGAAGGACCGATTCACTGATTTATCTAGAGGTTGGAGTTCGTGCGTCGTGTTTGAAGGTAAGCAGTATAGTACTATATTATTTTTATCTGCTACTTCCAGAGCCTCATATGATAAATGACACTTTGCGCCATCAAAGATAAGTAGACACTTACCGGATACTTTATGTTGTGCTAAATGTTCAATGAACTCTACGAATAAGCTACTGGTCATGCTGCCTTTGGGTGCCATGCTTACCTTTGTTCCAGGTGGCAAATTCTCTGCTAATTCTGATCTGTGCCTAATCCCTTTAAAAATAATCATAGGCGGTATAGCAGTACCCACAGCATTTACGCACATTGCTATTGTTACGTTCTCGGCGTGTTCCGGAGCAACAAGATGTACTCTTTTATTTCACCTTTCAGCTAAAACTACATTTTGTTTGTGGACCGTAATGCGACACCCTTTTTCATCCATGTTGTACAGACGTTCTGGATGTGCAATAATATCTAACTCTTCATAGAGTTTCTTCACTTCTTCAAAGTGGTGTTTAACAATAGGCTTATTCATTTTCTGAGCTCTAGCTGGATTCATTAACTGGGGTTTTCTTTTTGATATTGATGGGTTTCGAGATAAAAACATTTTAAGCCATTTGCGTCCAGCCATTCTAGTTGACATATTGAACGAGTGTTTGATTTTAAACCTCTCACAAAATAAAAAGGCTTGTTTTCTGATAAATTTAGGCGTAAGTGGTATACCCAGTTTTGCAAACCGTATGATTCGCTGCGATAAATCTTCTTCTAATTGTTTTGTGAGAATAGTCGTCTTCCCAATAATTTTAGCACTGTTACCGCTCAATATATGGTTTCTAAGGGTGCGTCTTGGAATATTGAACTTTATCGCTGCAGCATTTGTATTAAGTTTATTATTTTGTACTGCTTCCATGGCACGTCTTAAACTGTCTTCATCCCATGTACTACCTCTTTTTTTTCTAGGTTTTGTTTCCGACATTTTTAAAATCTGAAATAATTATTCGCATAAATTTTAATCATCTGTTCAATTACCCACTTAATAAAATAATTATGAAAAAAAATGTTATTCAATCCGAGTTGAAAAAGTTATAAACGCTTAAAAGTAAAAATATAAAACACTGTTTTAACTGTAACGGTACGTACTTATTTATAACTAAAAAGTAAATGTTCATATGTTCATGGTTTGTGAATGGTCCTTGTGAGGCCCATGTACCATAGCAAGGCCAACGGTCAAATTTTCGATTGGCCTTATAAGGAACCACCGGCCATCCTAGGAACACTGCCAATATTTAAACTTAAATCGAGTTAAAACCATGTTTTTATTCTTTAGAAACCATAAACATAACCTTATACAACAATATACAGTAAAAAATATGAGATAATAATAGGTTATTGACTAAAAACTTACGTTTTGCTAAGCGCGCGAATAACAACTGCAACGTCGACGACCGAAGTCTACAAAACGTGAGCTCGCACTGCCACAATAATGGCGCGGTCGTCAAGCCGCCGCGTTTGTGGCCTTGAGTTTGATGGAGCTTAGTATTTCGTAAAAGGGATGTGTCTTTACATGTCGATAACTACGACTTTTTAATAGTTGGCCTTCAAAGGAGCGTGGCCTTCCATGGTCCACCTACCTTAGATGTTTTAAAAAAAAAATTATATATCGGTACATTTTTCTCGTTGAAAATAATAAAATTTCTCTATAGGAATTATCACAATATTTCAGACAGTAAAATAAGATTAAAAATAAAATGAAAATTAAAAACAATAAAAGATTAAAAATAAGACTATGAACATTCAGGTGTCAAATAAATAATAAATAAAAATTACATTACAAATAACATTACTTAGTACATTCAGCGATAAAATCCTCAACAGAGTAGAAACACTTTTCCAACAAAAAAGCACGAAGTTTATTCTTAAAGATGTTGCTATTTGTCATAGACTTTAACTCGAGTTTATTAAATAGAAAAGGTCCCTGATATCCAGCCGGTCCCTGATAACGAACTCGCGTGTAGAAGGTTCCTAAATACCATAGACTTCTTGTAGGTTTTCCTGTAATTCATAGGTTTATACTTAAAAATAACTTTAAAACTATGTATTGTAAAATTAAAATAAAAAAGTTTTCGAGATTCGTGTATAAAGCTCTTTAATTTACCACGTGGTTAAGTTTGTTCTAGCTATTTTTTCATTTTCCAATTTGTACCCCCCAACAGTGATATACAAAATTTAATAATTTACGTTTCACGTCCGCATTTGGGTCACAAATATTCACATGTATACAAAAAAAATACTTAATCGTTACAGTAGATTTGGAGAAAATTAGGTGTGGCAGACGGACAGACAGACATACTAGTAATCCTATAACGGTCCCATTTATACATTCGAACGTACGGAACTCTAAAACCGTAAAATAACAATCGAACTCGAAAACCACCAATCATTTAAATAATGTAAATATGAACCGTTATTAAATTGCAAAATATGAGTGATAATGCACAATTACATCCCAGAAATCCGAATATCATGATATTAATTCAATTCCACGAATCGGATCAGTAATTTTGCGGAATGAACTGGTAATACATTAATATTCCCGGTAATCCCGGTAACAAAACCGGTACAGTGTGAGCGGAAATCAAGGACTTAATAATGTTGAGAGGTTTCTTAAAATGGAAATGTAACACGAGTAAGAGGAATTGGTTTACAGTGGAATACGCCGTTGGAATTATTAAGTGCATATTTTGTAGGGTTCCGTAGTCAACAGGGAACCCTTATAGTTTTTGCCATGTCCGTCCATCCGTCCGTCCGTCTGCGGCTTAATTCAGAGACTTAAAGCTACAAATCTGTAATTTGTTATGGTTATGGGGTCCCCTTCAAAAGTCGAAACTCATTTCATCAAATGTGTCGTTTCACCGAATTTCATTTCATCGGAACAGTATTATTTTAGGTTATCTAAAGCATAGGTTAGGTTAGGTTAGACCTGTGACCACTAAAAAATTATATCTTCTGCACGTGGAAATGCCCGTCGATCAAATGAAATGAAAATTCAGCGAAGTAATACATGCGATGAAATGAGTTAATGGCAGTTATATAGATTTGTCCTCTACACTTGTCGTAAAATTAACTACATAGCGTGTCATAATAACCCCAAAGATCTAACGTAGCTTTAAAAATCTAACTGCTGTTTGGATAATGTCGTCAATATAATATTAGTTCATGATCATCATCATCAGCCTATAATATCCACTGATGGACTCGCCATCTGGGCCTCCCTCATTCAACCGCTCCCAGCAAACCTCCTCATGTCATCCGTCCATCTAGCTGGTGGCCTACCCACACCACGCTTCCCCGTGCGTGATCTCTACTCCACCAATCTGGTCCAACGATCATCACTTCTTCGATATATGTGACTAGCCCACCTCCTAGACTTTAAGTTATGTCGACCACCTTACGCGTAGTCTTATGACGGGTAACTTGGAATCTTATCCATCAATGACACGCCAAGCTTTGCCCTCTCATAGCTCAATGTTAGTTATCATGTTTACATTTTTTATTTGGCCAATATCATATTTCACATTATTACCACCACCATCTTATCCTTTAGCGGACGACGTCGCGGGCGTGGTAAGTGCAAATAACATTGACCAACTAGAAGTCAAACTCAATGCTGCGGCAGAGCAACTATCCAACTGGTTCGAGGTAAACGGCTTGGCACTAAACCTCAAAAAGACGCACTTCTTGTGCTTCTGCTTATCAGGACAGGCCACCAGACCCCTCACGGTCCTTACAAGAGGAATACCTATTGAACAGGTTTCCTCCACTACATTCCTAGGTTTTGAACTGGATAGGGTCCTGTCTTGGGAAGTGCACACGCACAAGCTGTGCGGGAAACTAGGGGGAGCGTGTTTCGCCCTGCATCGACTGAGTCGCATTCTCCCGTGTGAGGTGGTGCGCGCGTGCTACTTCGCCACGGTGCACGCCCGGCTGCAGTACGGCGCGGAGCTGTGGGCGCGCGGCGCCGACTGGCAGCGTGTCTTTCGCTTGCAGAAGCGCGCCGTACGAGCCGTCGCGCGTGTGCCGAGTGACACCTCGGCTCGGCCATTTTTTAAATCCCTGGGCATACTTACGCTCCCATCTTTGCTAGTCTTTCAGGTAGCGGCATACGTGCGTACACATTTAAACTCATACCGCACGCGGAGCGAAACTCACGGTTATCCCACTCGCAACGCAGGCAAACTCCTGTCGCTCCCAGGGAGACTGACAAAGACGCGAAGACACACTCGCGTGCTGGGGCCCGCGGTGTACAACTGCCTACCCGAGACGGTTTTAACGGCGCCTAGTGACGCAGCCTTTAAAGTCAAACTAAAGAAATGGTTGATCGAGCAGGCATTTTACAGTCTTGAAGAATTTTTGTCCTACAAACAAATGACGTAAAAAAAATGTTAGTATTGCCTTTATATTTAATTCATTTCATATGAGATAATATTTATTAATCTTATTTAAGGTAACTAAATGTAAATTTATTTTGACTTGTAATTTGACATTTTTTATTTAAGTACCCAGTGACACGCGGTGTTTAGACAAATTTAATGACACCTCACTTTACAAACGGTCAAGCTGTTTAGGCTACAGGAGGTTAAAAATAGAACGGACATACTTACATACTAACGCGCGAAAGACCCTCATGGGTTGCGAATATGAATTCATAAATCATGGATGTTTTCTAATGTATTTATTATGTTCTGTAGATAAGTAAGTAGGTATGTTTATCTTTGCCTAAAATAGCCTGACTGTTAAATACGATTATAATTTTCTCCACTTTTGAACGTTTTCTGGTGATGTACCTTCAACAGGCCGATCTGGTCTAGGGTCATTTTCTATGCTCTCCCTCCCACGCTTAAATTCATTTGACCACTTTTGGACAGTAGATAATGAAGGAGCGGACTAACGGTAAACTAAATCCATTTCTTCTTTAATAGACTTGATTTTCTTCCCTGTTTAGTCAAGAATTTTATCACGGCTCGATGCTCCAATTTAATTAACATGGTAAAATCGCTCATAGTGATCCCGTTTGTTCAGCAGTAGCAGAAAACAAAAGAACGTGTGGGCTTCAAATTTACTTTTTTTACTGTCAAAGAATGACACTTAGCGGCCAGTATTAAGGAGTTTACTAAAAAGGTTTGCAAGATACCAATACCGAGAATTAATTGAACGCCCTTCGTAGATTGTCCAAAATAAAAACAATTACATTACCAAAATGAGTTAATTTTTTTAAATCTTTTTTCTGCTGTTGTCTTGAAACCATTTAAAAATAACCTAAAAAGTCACGAAACATGCAGCTTTATTTACTTTTGCTGACCATTTAAGTGTAATCATTGCCATTATAAAAAAAAATACTCCTAAAAGTCCGAAACAGCCATTCGTCAAGACAAGATGCATTCGACGAACATTATAGGTATCGAATATGTATAAGAGTGACGTAAGCCGCCATTTTGACAGTTTTCGATAGTCGTTTACGTTTATGTATCCTTTTAAGGCCCCAGGGTTTTGATGTAACTGTTTGGGACTAGGTCAATCGGTATTAATTTTTCACCTCCCGATAAGATTTAGAATCAGATTAAGAAAAAGATTTATTGCCACTCATAACAAAGTAGAACAGTTATACATAGTATCATTTAAAATACACACACAAATAAAAATACAACAGTTCTCAACAACGTAAACAATGTTATAAAAAAAGGTTCAAATCTCCGCGTCTACCAAGCGCTGTTTCTGATCCTGTATCTTCATTTTAATGTGTGAATCAGGCTTTAATGAATCTGCATTACGTCACGATGTAAAATATAAAACAAAACAAAACCCAGAACAAACCAGAAACAGAAAAATAAACGGAACATTAACTTAGCTCTGTAGCCTTACAAAAAAGGCACTCTTTACTCTGCTAGTCACTAGACATCCAGTCGACTTGTGACCAGTGGCTTAATAGCAAGTAAAAGAAGTCCACAAACAACCCCGGATATTAACCGCGCATTATGCAAACTCTCCCTTATAATACATTTCGCGCGAGGGATTACTGCCGCCCTCAAGACGGATAAATTTCCTCCTCTCATTGTATTTTATTACGTTTTTTTAAAGCCGGTTTATACTTGAAATTTTTGAGGAATCAAGCGAGTTGACGGGTTTACAGTCACTCGCTTTATTTTCTAATTCACAATCATACTTCAAAGAACACAAATTGTTGCGTATGCAACATTTATTTATCTATAATTATATTTGTCTTGTATAACTTCAAAATCTAGTTCCAAATAATGTATTTTTTTATGTTTAATTTTAATACAATACTCATTCAATTGTAGTACTGTCGTGTAAGGTTTAAAACATTTTAACGGCTTTTTGTTCACTTCCCTAAAATTAATTCAATAATTAATACTATTATTATAATCTGTGTATAATTGATTTAGTAAATTTATATTTATATTTTTATTACTGTATATAAAACTTAATAATTTAAAGTGGAAACATTTAACGTTTCCGGTGGAGGTGAACAAAAAGGAGAAAAGATGGCGGGTGGGGACAGTCTTGGATTGGGAGGTACACTGAGAGGTACGAATTGTAAAGTTGTAAGGAAATAAAAGTGGATAATCGTAATAAGCCTAGGATTATTGCACATAGAAAGATGTTGGACCAAAAGTAAAAGTGGTAAAAACACGACACTGTGGTTTAATTGACTATTCCTTATAGTCGAAATACCTATTAGCTCTTAACAATGTAGTATCAAAACGCAGATTTGGGCTTCTCCCTACCACTAATTTTAGACCCGTTTCTTTACTTAAAAATATGCAAATCACTCTCCTTACAACCTCCGACCTGCTGAGGCACTATTTCTTTATAACCAGTACCTATTAAAGACAGCAGTACATTTATATTGAATTTTATTTTAACAAGCTGTTAGGAAATCTTCTTGTGAGAAGTCTGGGTTCCGGCAGCTACACAAATACACTCCTATACTTCTTGGCCTGATTGCGCAAAATGTGGTTATGGAATTATAAACTAGTCTTTTGAGGTTTGTTGATATTACTGGTAGGTCTACCTACCCCACTTTGGGAATAATCAATGAACGCGTAATGTTCTGTACGTATGTATGTAATCATACTTTGGGAGACTGTATGTTAATAATATTAAATATACACACAATATTGACGACACGTTCGGTTGGTTTAGTTGGTAGTGACCCACCTACGAAGAGAGTGGTCGCATGTTCAAAGCCCAGCAAGGGATATTTATGTGATTATCCCTGAGTTCATGAGTCTTGGATTTGTGGCGACCTAGCGACATCTAGTGACAACTTGTAACAACCAACTCGCCAACGCCACCAGCGTCAGACAGCGCAACTAAATCTGACAGTGCGCTACATCGCGCTAACGAAGTTTCTTCTGTCGGTTGACTTATATACAACTTCCAACTTCATCCAAATGGACTTCGGTCCCCAGGCATAACACCAGCCTGGAGTGAGATCTCTCTATTGTCCTCTCTACCTACATTGGTGACCCCGACGTGATCGTCGTCCTACATTGGTACAGATTTCGACTAAAAGTGTTTCTACGATAAATGTTATGCGAAGTGTATTTTGAACAATTAATTATTATGCCAGATAAAAGTGACTGACTTAAATATTATACACAACAACACATAGGTACCTGTTTATCACATAATCCGCGTCGTTTAATAATTTAAAAATCATAAGCATTGATACAGAGAGATATTTTTTCGTAGGTCTGTAAAATTCTTCTTTAAAAAGGTTTAGTCCTTTTGAGCACTTATACTGTTTTTAAAAAAACCTCAGCACTTTGCAATTTTCTTTAGAGTAATTGACATGAACTGATGTAATTAATTTGGTAATTAATATTATGTGATTTATGTCTTTTAAACTACGTACGTTACGATTTGTACTTATTATACTAACACAATGTTTAAACAAATAAATTATGTCTATTTCTATTTTTATTAGTAGACTTTGGGCTTAACATTTTCCCGCTAAGATAAATAGTTGTATCTCAGACAAAACTCCTGTAGCAAATGCAACCTTATTGCTAAAACAAGACGATTGAATCAGCTTTGGCTATTTAATATGAGTTACCGCCTATTGGCTAATGAACGAGGGCAGAACAGTCTGTGTTAATGCCTATTACCAGACAATTCTCACTTAAAAGAATCGGGTTGCAGATTTCTCATTTAATGCGTTCCAATTATAATAATTAGACTGAATTTTACAGCCACGAGCATAATTTCAGCACTTCATTCATTTCACTGCAGAGCTATGCTCTTGTCGGTGTAGTAATGCCATATTTCTCTATTATCTGCCAGCTTTTAACCTCCTTGTATAACACAACAGAGCACTTTACACAGCCAAATTCCCAACATTAACACTTCATCAGCTCCCGCCTCCTACAGCTCGAATTTAAAGACCGTCCAATAATCCCAAATCAATGGACATTCCATTTGCATTATACAGCGTGATCCCAGGAAGTGAAAAGCCGGCTGGCAGCATGCCAGCGACTCAATTAGTGAAATAATAACCGTGTCACGTGGCCTGTATCGATCGTGTTATCTGCCATTAGAGTCGGGCTGGAACACTTTGCAGCGTTGTAGTCGAACTTTAGGTAACCTGGATTTTTGTTTTAAAGTAGAATATGGTGAATTAAAGGTTACATACAGTGTCAATCTGAGAAGGCTCAGAGACTTTTAATTTGCGATATAGATGATGATAAGGATGCACTTTAAAATTGAAGATAGTTGGTTTTGCCATCTATTGGGTTCCTGGTCGTGTTTTGGAGTGGAGACCATGGCTTGGCAAACGTAGTGTAGGACGCCCTCCAGCTAGGTGGAGCGATGACATACGAAAGTGTCCGCAAGCAGTTAGAAACAAAACACTCAAGATCATGCCATACCATGGAAGAGGCCTATACCCTGCAGGAGACCCAGTGCAAGGTCCGTCCCGGTCGCTATCACCATCTTATCCATTAACCATCTGCCAAGCAACAGTGTTCGCATTATTGTGTTCCGGTGTGGAGATAATACTACCGGTGAAATTACTAACATAGAGGCATTGCACCTTAGTCCTCAGGGTTGGTAACGCATTTGAGGTCTTAGGATTATAGTCTTGAGAATTCGAATGTCTATGGGTCTCAGATTCCACTTGCCATCAGTGCCCGTGTGCCTTCTTAAAAAAAAGTTATCTAACTAGAGACCAGCTATCAATTAACAGTATCCAATTAGTAATCGAGAGCCACAACACTCGATGCAGATTCGTCTGCACCACGACTAATGGTGGATGGTGTCTGGACCATCGCCAGTAGTTACCTGCATTACTGAATATTTTTATTTTTGTAGTCTCGTTTTTTAGGTGGATATCATTGAAGACACGCTTTAAAGCAAATGTTCATTTTAGTTGATGACATGCTGGCCTAGTGGTTTTCCGGTGTGGGGATAAGACAACCGGTGAAATGACTAGCATAGAGGCTTTCCATCTTAGTCCTCAGGCTTGGCAATATATTTGAGGTCTTAGGATTGTAGTCTTAAGATGTCATGGTTTTGTCGTTTAGCAGAATAAATTATACTTAACTACTTTTATAATAACACTGTTGCTTGGCAGATGGTTTATGGATAAGATGGTGGTAGCGACCGGGACGGACCTTGCACTGGGTCTCCTGCAGGATATAGGCCTCTTCCATGGTATGGCATGATCTTGAGTGTTTTGATTTATCGTTTAGTCTTGAGAATTCATGTCTATGGGTTTCAGATTCCACTTACCATCAGGTGGCCTGAATGTTCGTGTGCCTTCTCCTTATCATAAAAAAGTAGTGACCCTGCCTTGGAAGCTAGCGGTCCTGGGTTCAAATCCCGGTAAGAGCAGATATTTGTGTGATTAGCACGAGTATTATGTTTTCTATGTATTTAAGTATTTATTTCTAGATATAAGTAAGTTTATCGTTGTCTAGTACCCATAGTACAAGCCTAGAGCTTAGTTTGGGACTAGTTCAATTTGTAATTGTCTAGTGATATTTATTTTCGTAACAATTGAAATTCGGCTTACTTTTATAGAACTGCCCAAAAAAAGGAGTGTAATGTTTATACTTACATGTAGTGGTTTATTGCTACTTCTGTTCTCCTGGGAAATGTCCTATGTGTTCACTTTGTTGTGTTTCAGTATGGTAAGACCAAGAGAGACCGCCGATAATAACTGGCATAGAGGAATCCTATCTTTGTCCTTAGGGTTTGCAATGCATTTGCAATCTAGAGATCGCAAATGGACGTTTTATTTAAATAAATACCACTAGGAATAGAATTACGTCACAATAAATAATCGTACGTTTATAAAGTGCCCTCACACAACAAACAGGCGATATCTCAAATTTAATAAGCGAAGTAGATTCAACCCTCTCAAGTTCGTAATATGGTCGCATTTGTTACAGGAGTTTTATCTGATATACCGTCTGTCTCACACCAGTATAGTTAATTTTCGTGACGTAAAAGAAAAGTTAACGTATCACTTTTTTGAAAAACTGGGTCCCAGCCCTCATATTCTTGGTATAACGTAAACATATTTATTTTCATTTATAAATATGAAAGAGGAAAATTTAAAAAATACACAGAGTGATAGCACCCAGCCAAGCCACTATTACAAGTTAACGAGACAATACCTGCAACACAAAGTTAACGTCACGCGCTTTATGGCCATTCTTAACTTTTGATGGCTATCGTAAAGATTACGGTGTCATCTAACTGTCTGCCACAGCCGGCGCAGCTGGTGCACTAAACGATGATTACTAAAAATAATAAAGGGATTTATGATGGTTTAAAATTATTATTTTAATAAGTATTTTTAATAACCATTGCTGGATACTATTCTAGAGATTTTATTTCTATTGATAAGTCGTTTTTATAGCTCTTTTTAACAGGATACGTCGTTATGTTTTCTTCTGAAATATTAATCGTTTAAAAAGATTACAGGCTTTGAGGATAAACGATAAATCTTCTTGATTATTTTGCAATCACCAGGTACTAACGAAGTCTTAAACAAGGTCATGTGGAACATGTATCACTTCAAAAAAAAAGACTTTGTAGAGAGGTTAAAATGGTGCAAGGAACTGTTGGTTGCTTTATGTAATATGGTATTTTATTTCTACAAATTTTATATAAGTCAAAGTATTAGGTGTTACTGTTTTGGTATGATTATTATTTATTTATTTTATTTTGGCAACAAACAGTCGTAACATGACATGTATTTGACGTACCATTACTTAAGTATTTATATTAAAAAAAAAACAAACAGTGGCGAAAAATATTTAATATTATCTTTAAGTCCCGGATTAACGACACCAAAATTGATTTAGATGCAAAATCTCCATAATGTGGTAATTTTTATTCCAAAAATAAAACTAAGGTAATTGCACTAGTAAATTTACAAGAATAAAGTCGCATAACGTTCTTATAATAAGTAGATTGAAAGTAACGTTATTTCAAGTAAAATTGTTTGACCTAGCCCAGTAACGCAGCCGCACTAAACTGCGCCCCTTGCTTTTATCCGGCAGTTGGTCCTAATGCTCCTATAAGTGGAATCGTTTCGCTCGTCCGAGTCTCTTCCTACTTTATAGGTTGCGGCTTTTGAAATGAATGGCAGATGTATGGCGTTGGCTTGGTTCTTTGCCTTAAGGTGACAGAAACTGTGATGGAAAATAACCTTTTTATTAATAAAAACCGGAGGAGTGCGAAACAATTCAATTCAATTCAATTCAATTCAATTTTTATTCAATTATCAATTTACATTGTGTTTGAAACAAACTAAATTACTGAGGTAGACACGTAACAATTTCGGCCAATTAAGGTAGGTGGACCATGGAAGGCCACTCTAACGAGTAAACACTTTCTATTCGTTTATTTACTGGATAAATTAAGGAAACAAATTATTAAGTAATATTTTGTTTTATTGCGCACCATATAATTGACTTTCTTTTTACCTAACTTTAACCACTATTTATTAAATTTAAGTTTTATAAAGCTCTTCCAAAAGGCCTTGCAAGGAACACGGCTCCAAACAAGGCCAATATTATACATCAGTCGTTTAACTTAAAAATAGAGTGGTAACAATATATATATCTGCTTTTACAAAAACTACATAATAAGCTCCATCATTTAAGCGAAACATTAAATGCTCAATGTATTTTAATCATCTATAAAAAACTTAATGAACATTACTTGAACACCATCGTGTAACTAAGAATATATTAATGGGAGTTATTTTAAAATAGTATCATATTAGCAACAAAGAACTTGCCAACGTGTTTTATAATAAAATTAAAAACTTTTATTTTTATCCAAAATGGCCTTCTTATGGGTCCGTTCTTTGTAAGGCCACAATGCTCCTAAGAAGGCCAAGCTAACAATAAAGTGTGACAATGACTTTTTCATATTAATTACTACAATAAAATAATATAAACTACAGACTACTGTTTATAAAAAACTTATCATGGCACATAGTCAGTCTTGTAGTTAGGAATATTTAAAATCAACTAAGTATTCTTAAGATTAAAAGACGAAAATAATTATAACAAAATCAAGATTAATTTCGAAAACTAATTTAGAAACTAAAAAGATATTAACTTTGGATAGATTAATCACAATTTGGGCATATAAATATGAGATCTTTTTTAGTGAGACCCATACACTCCTCGTGATACCACTTTTGACATTGGGTACATTGCCTCATGTCTCTCATTTTACACTCGCCACATGCATGACAGTACCACTCCTTCTCTTCATCTTCTGCACTTTTCTTCTTCTCTATTTTCGATCTTTTATTGTTTTGTTTTGGTACTATTCTTTTAAGCCGTTTTACAGGATCATTTTTATTTTTAGTGTTCTTTTTTTGACCTTTTTTAATTGTATACTTTCCATTTTTCTTACTCGTCGTTTGCTTCATCTTATTCTCTTTATCTCCAGTTTTAAATAAATCTTTTACTATTCGTTGTCCCTTATAGTTAATAGCTTTTTGCCGTGGACGTGAAGACTTTATCGTAGCGTAGTTTGGAGTAGGCAAAAAAGTATGAAACGATTCTTCTTTATCCTTTATTAGCTTAATTAACGGCTCGTCATCATCTGAATATATGGTCTCATGACTCTTTAGTTGAGCTTTTGTTTTAATTGAGCTTTTGTTTTGCACTAATAGTTTTTTTGGAGTGATTTCTCCTTTCTGTTCGAGATCATCATCAGATGAGGTAGAAAAGCTGTATAGATCCGAGACTTGAAGTTTAGACATGTAGTTTTCTTTTATAAATGATTCACCAAGATTAAAATCAAGATCAGATTCAGAGCTAGAACAGACGATATTTTGTTGCAAGCCAGACGTGCTCGGAAGAGGATTATCGTACAGAGATCGTTGAGGGTCATGTTTCGTATCTGCGTCGGTTTCAACGTGTACTGAACTTACGTGGTGGCACTGATTATTTTCTATAATACCTAATTCTAAGTCTGAATCATCACTTGAAAAACTGTAAGAAACAAGAACTGGTTTACTTTTTGGTGTTGCAGCTGCAGATTTTGACGACAATTCTGACACTTTCTTAACTTCAGACATAGGAGGCGAGACTTGAACAGATATAAGTGGTTGGTCCATCTGGTGTTGTAACATTTCCGATAAAGGTCTTTCAGTTACAATTGAAGGAGCATAAGCATCTTCGGGTATGACATCGGGATCAAAGGGGTATAAACCAGTGGCTTTAAATCCATTCGTTACATTGGTTTGAGTCATACACTTTGGCCATGTTCGGGAGAAAATTTTGTTAAATGCAGCTTTGTTTAAAGTTCTCTCTTGAGAATTGCACAGGTAGTTTAGAACTTCCTCATCCCAGTGATGTTCGAAGGACCGATTCACTGATTTATCTAGAGGTTGGAGTTCGTGCGTCGTGTTTGAAGGTAAGCAGTATAGTACTATATTATTTTTATCTGCTACTTCCAGAGCCTCATATGATAAATGACACTTTGCGCCATCAAAGATAAGTAGACACTTACCGGATACTTTATGTTGTGCTAAATGTTCAATGAACTCTACGAATAAGCTACTGGTCATGCTGCCTTTGGGTGCCATGCTTACCTTTGTTCCAGGTGGCAAATTCTCTGCTAATTCTGATCTGTGCCTAATCCCTTTAAAAATAATCATAGGCGGTATAGCAGTACCCACAGCATTTACGCACATTGCTATTGTTACGTTCTCGGCGTGTTCCGGAGCAACAAGATGTACTCTTTTATTTCACCTTTCAGCTAAAACTACATTTTGTTTGTGGACCGTAATGCGACACCCTTTTTCATCCATGTTGTACAGACGTTCTGGATGTGCAATAATATCTAACTCTTCATAGAGTTTCTTCACTTCTTCAAAGTGGTGTTTAACAATAGGCTTATTCATTTTCTGAGCTCTAGCTGGATTCATTAACTGGGGTTTTCTTTTTGATATTGATGGGTTTCGAGATAAAAACATTTTAAGCCATTTGCGTCCAGCCATTCTAGTTGACATATTGAACGAGTGTTTGATTTTAAACCTCTCACAAAATAAAAAGGCTTGTTTTCTGATAAATTTAGGCGTAAGTGGTATACCCAGTTTTGCAAACCGTATGATTCGCTGCGATAAATCTTCTTCTAATTGTTTTGTGAGAATAGTCGTCTTCCCAATAATTTTAGCACTGTTACCGCTCAATATATGGTTTCTAAGGGTGCGTCTTGGAATATTGAACTTTATCGCTGCAGCATTTGTATTAAGTTTATTATTTTGTACTGCTTCCATGGCACGTCTTAAACTGTCTTCATCCCATGTACTACCTCTTTTTTTTCTAGGTTTTGTTTCCGACATTTTTAAAATCTGAAATAATTATTCGCATAAATTTTAATCATCTGTTCAATTACCCACTTAATAAAATAATTATGAAAAAAAATGTTATTCAATCCGAGTTGAAAAAGTTATAAACGCTTAAAAGTAAAAATATAAAACACTGTTTTAACTGTAACGGTACGTACTTATTTATAACTAAAAAGTAAATGTTCATATGTTCATGGTTTGTGAATGGTCCTTGTGAGGCCCATGTACCATAGCAAGGCCAACGGTCAAATTTTCGATTGGCCTTATAAGGAACCACCGGCCATCCTAGGAACACTGCCAATATTTAAACTTAAATCGAGTTAAAACCATGTTTTTATTCTTTAGAAACCATAAACATAACCTTATACAACAATATACAGTAAAAAATATGAGATAATAATAGGTTATTGACTAAAAACTTACGTTTTGCTAAGCGCGCGAATAACAACTGCAACGTCGACGACCGAAGTCTACAAAACGTGAGCTCGCACTGCCACAATAATGGCGCGGTCGTCAAGCCGCCGCGTTTGTGGCCTTGAGTTTGATGGAGCTTAGTATTTCGTAAAAGGGATGTGTCTTTACATGTCGATAACTACGACTTTTTAATAGTTGGCCTTCAAAGGAGCGTGGCCTTCCATGGTCCACCTACCTTAGATGTTTTAAAAAAAAAATTATATATCGGTACATTTTTCTCGTTGAAAATAATAAAATTTCTCTATAGGAATTATCACAATATTTCAGACAGTAAAATAAGATTAAAAATAAAATGAAAATTAAAAACAATAAAAGATTAAAAATAAGACTATGAACATTCAGGTGTCAAATAAATAATAAATAAAAATTACATTACAAATAACATTACTTAGTACATTCAGCGATAAAATCCTCAACAGAGTAGAAACACTTTTCCAACAAAAAAGCACGAAGTTTATTCTTAAAGATGTTGCTATTTGTCATAGACTTTAACTCGAGTTTATTAAATAGAAAAGGTCCCTGATATCCAGCCGGTCCCTGATAACGAACTCGCGTGTAGAAGGTTCCTAAATACCATAGACTTCTTGTAGGTTTTCCTGTAATTCATAGGTTTATACTTAAAAATAACTTTAAAACTATGTATTGTAAAATTAAAATAAAAAAGTTTTCGAGATTCGTGTATAAAGCTCTTTAATTTACCACGTGGTTAAGTTTGTTCTAGCTATTTTTTCATTTTCCAATTTGTACCCCCCAACAGTGATATACAAAATTTAATAATTTACGTTTCACGTCCGCATTTGGGTCACAAATATTCACATGTATACAAAAAAAATACTTAATCGTTACAGTAGATTTGGAGAAAATTAGGTGTGGCAGACGGACAGACAGACATACTAGTAATCCTATAACGGTCCCATTTATACATTCGAACGTACGGAACTCTAAAACCGTAAAATAACAATCGAACTCGAAAACCACCAATCATTTAAATAATGTAAATATGAACCGTTATTAAATTGCAAAATATGAGTGATAATGCACAATTACATCCCAGAAATCCGAATATCATGATATTAATTCAATTCCACGAATCGGATCAGTAATTTTGCGGAATGAACTGGTAATACATTAATATTCCCGGTAATCCCGGTAACAAAACCGGTACAGTGTGAGCGGAAATCAAGGACTTAATAATGTTGAGAGGTTTCTTAAAATGGAAATGTAACACGAGTAAGAGGAATTGGTTTACAGTGGAATACGCCGTTGGAATTATTAAGTGCATATTTTGTAGGGTTCCGTAGTCAACAGGGAACCCTTATAGTTTTTGCCATGTCCGTCCATCCGTCCGTCCGTCTGCGGCTTAATTCAGAGACTTAAAGCTACAAATCTGTAATTTGTTATGGTTATGGGGTCCCCTTCAAAAGTCGAAACTCATTTCATCAAATGTGTCGTTTCACCGAATTTCATTTCATCGGAACAGTATTATTTTAGGTTATCTAAAGCATAGGTTAGGTTAGGTTAGACCTGTGACCACTAAAAAATTATATCTTCTGCACGTGGAAATGCCCGTCGATCAAATGAAATGAAAATTCAGCGAAGTAATACATGCGATGAAATGAGTTAATGGCAGTTATATAGATTTGTCCTCTACACTTGTCGTAAAATTAACTACATAGCGTGTCATAATAACCCCAAAGATCTAACGTAGCTTTAAAAATCTAACTGCTGTTTGGATAATGTCGTCAATATAATATTAGTTCATGATCATCATCATCAGCCTATAATATCCACTGATGGACTCGCCATCTGGGCCTCCCTCATTCAACCGCTCCCAGCAAACCTCCTCATGTCATCCGTCCATCTAGCTGGTGGCCTACCCACACCACGCTTCCCCGTGCGTGATCTCTACTCCACCAATCTGGTCCAACGATCATCACTTCTTCGATATATGTGACTAGCCCACCTCCTAGACTTTAAGTTATGTCGACCACCTTACGCGTAGTCTTATGACGGGTAACTTGGAATCTTATCCATCAATGACACGCCAAGCTTTGCCCTCTCATAGCTCAATGTTAGTTATCATGTTTACATTTTTTATTTGGCCAATATCATATTTCACATTATTACCACCACCATCTTATCCTTTAGCGGACGACGTCGCGGGCGTGGTAAGTGCAAATAACATTGACCAACTAGAAGTCAAACTCAATGCTGCGGCAGAGCAACTATCCAACTGGTTCGAGGTAAACGGCTTGGCACTAAACCTCAAAAAGACGCACTTCTTGTGCTTCTGCTTATCAGGACAGGCCACCAGACCCCTCACGGTCCTTACAAGAGGAATACCTATTGAACAGGTTTCCTCCACTACATTCCTAGGTTTTGAACTGGATAGGGTCCTGTCTTGGGAAGTGCACACGCACAAGCTGTGCGGGAAACTAGGGGGAGCGTGTTTCGCCCTGCATCGACTGAGTCGCATTCTCCCGTGTGAGGTGGTGCGCGCGTGCTACTTCGCCACGGTGCACGCCCGGCTGCAGTACGGCGCGGAGCTGTGGGCGCGCGGCGCCGACTGGCAGCGTGTCTTTCGCTTGCAGAAGCGCGCCGTACGAGCCGTCGCGCGTGTGCCGAGTGACACCTCGGCTCGGCCATTTTTTAAATCCCTGGGCATACTTACGCTCCCATCTTTGCTAGTCTTTCAGGTAGCGGCATACGTGCGTACACATTTAAACTCATACCGCACGCGGAGCGAAACTCACGGTTATCCCACTCGCAACGCAGGCAAACTCCTGTCGCTCCCAGGGAGACTGACAAAGACGCGAAGACACACTCGCGTGCTGGGGCCCGCGGTGTACAACTGCCTACCCGAGACGGTTTTAACGGCGCCTAGTGACGCAGCCTTTAAAGTCAAACTAAAGAAATGGTTGATCGAGCAGGCATTTTACAGTCTTGAAGAATTTTTGTCCTACAAACAAATGACGTAAAAAAAATGTTAGTATTGCCTTTATATTTAATTCATTTCATATGAGATAATATTTATTAATCTTATTTAAGGTAACTAAATGTAAATTTATTTTGACTTGTAATTTGACATTATCAATAAAGAAGTATCTGAGTATCTGAGTATCTAACCAGCCATGAAGGAACAGTGTTCGCATTGTTGAGTTCCGGTGTGGGGATAAGACAACCGGTGAAATTACTAGCATAGAGGCATTCCATCTTAGTCCTCAGGGTTGGCGACGCATTTGAGGTCTTAGGATTATAGTCTTGAGAATTCAAATGCCTACGGGTCTCAGATTCGACGACATGTTGGCCTAGTTGGTAGTGACCCTGCCTTTGAAACTAGTGGTCACGGGTTCAAATCCCGGTAAGGGCAGATATTTGTGTAATGAGCTCGAGTATTTGTTCGCGAGTTTTGGATGTTTTCAATGTATTTAAGTATATATTTCTCTATACGAGTATAAGTAAGTTTATCGTTGTCTCGTATCCATAGTACAAGCCTAGAACTTAGTTTGGGACTAGGTCAATTTGTGTGATATTGTTCCATGATATTTATTTATTTAAAAAAGGCAAGTTCCTACGCTGACAAATGGTTTTTAAAATTGACGGAAAAATTGACAGAAAAAAAACTTGTGAAATGCGCCTGTAAAAACTATTATCGGGAAAAAACACGATAGTAAAAAAAAAACCTTGTTGCTCTTCTACGTTACGGTCGTGTTTATTTTGCATAGTTTGCTCAATTTTAAAGTTTTAAATTAGTGTTTCGGTTCTTCACGCAACACCGAATCGCGAATTCTGTTAATTATTGTAATTATAAAGTGTTTAAGCGAATTGGACTGGGTACTAATGGCGTTTAGACTCGTCGCGCTAATGACTGGGTGCTTAAGCTTTGATTTAATCGTAACAACATGGAGCAGTGACTGAAATATTCAAATTTCTTCCACATGAAACACATAAACAATATACAAAAACCGGGCAAGAGCATGTCGGATCATGTTAAGTGTAGGGTTCCGAAGACGTTAAGTACTTACTACAAACATAAAAATCAACAAGTAAATACTAATTTTAAATTTAAAGTCATTTGGTGCCATGAGATACAAGTATCTCAAGAACCAATGATGTCTACTTAGTCGTAATAGTTTTCCTTTTAAATTCGTTATATGCGCTTTCATTAAAGATTTTTTCAGATTTTTTGTATTTGTAGTTTTAGCTGAAGGGGGAGGGGGACACTTGACTCTAAAATTAGCACTTTAAAGCTTAATATTTCATAAAAGGATCCTTTGATCGAAAAATTGTTTTCACAAACCCACAATATTTTTGAAAATCCTATACAACGACATCCCAGATTATAGGGTAGACGAGAAAAAAAATACATCCCCACGTTACCTACGTGTAGGGAAGATTTTTTTTTTACATTTTATTATACCACTTTGTTGACGTAACTAATATGAATATTCATGCCAAATTACAGCTTTCTAGTACTATGAGTCTCTGCGCTAGGCTGCGGATGGACGGCCGGACGGACATTTGCGAAACTATAAGGGTTCCTAGTTTGACTACGAAACCCTAAAACATTAAGAAAAAATATATAATAATTGCTTCAGGGTAAGGCGGTTTAAAAATAAGTTAGAAGTTTGTTTTTTTTTACAGCTTAAGGGACTGTAGACTTGAGTATACAGTGTGTAAATGGTATACGGGCGTTCCTTTTAACTGTGGTTAGTACAACCCCTACTGAGCACATTTAGGCAGCTTTAGTTAAAATTAAAAAAAAAAAGTAACCATACAAAATAATTTAACACGCAATGTATATCGAAAAATGCAATGAATTAAAAACGCAATTAATGACGTTTCAAAGCTAAGTATTATTAAAGCTGAGGCTACTTAAGCCGAAATACACATTTTCACAAGTAAACCATTACGTACTTACCTGACAGATGGACTTCGATGTACATTGCGGGTCGATAGTATGTTCAAAAATTAATAACGGTAGTAGGTAGTAGTTAGCGTAATCAAAATATTTTTTTCTGTTAATGATTAGTAGAGTCTTAATCTATGTCCAGTTTTAATAAACGCCCGTATACCATTTACACACTGTATAGTTTTAATTTCGACGCGTTCCCGAGATAAAGGGTTTCGACAGACAGACGGAACTTTGGAGTAAAAATAAAAGGCAGCCGAAGAATTAAAACTGAATTCTCTATATTAATCTAATCTCTAATTATGTATTTAGCTTTTGTTCATGGCCTCCCGCAACTTGAGATTGAACGCTTGTACGTTAAAAAATGCAATAAGGCAGTAACTTGAAATAATATGTCGAATAAGTATCTGCATGTCGCTATTCATTGATGCTTCCGTACAAACAAGCAAGGGATCCTACCTTTGAACGAAGAAGGGTAAGCCAACACGGGAGATTGTCCGCCCGGGGCGATTTCAGGTTTTCTATGATCCCACCTAGTTTCAGGACAAACTTCTATTGCTTTTAAGCGACCTTATCAAAAAGTGTAAAATTGGAAATTGGTGTTTTTGATTATACACATTTTTTTGATTAACGATTTCGAGTATTTCATCACAATTTAATAAAATTATTTTAGTGTCTAAACATATAAATTTCTGAATAGGAAATTGGAGAAAAACCACGTGTTATTTTAAACTGTATTTACATTCTATTAAATAAAATAAGTACTTTTTAGCTACTCTGCGCTAAACTGGCCCAACACAATGTTCTCAAACTTATGAATTCCTTAGACACGTCGCAGTTGAACAATGAGTTAGAATATAACAATTGTGCCAAGCTCTCGCACTCTAGAGTCTCTTTAAACCACAAACCAAAATGCTGCCCTCCCAGGCAAAAAAACAGTATATCAAATCCAATTGCCAACGTAAATTCAATCCTCTCTTCTAAGTAATAAGGTTGTGATTGCAACTGAAGTTTTATCGTAGTTGCTGCTATTTAGCTTAGCAGGGCAGAATGATTATCAAGTCCGCAAGCTTAGATTAAAGGCCAACTCCTCCGTCAAATTTGCACTACACTCACAAAATCCGCCAAAACAACTCTCGCCAAATTTGCCAGCAAAATAATTAAAGCATTGAAATGAGTTCCAAATTAATTTCTGAGTTCGTTCAATTTCTACTGGTAGCGCACAAATTGTTTCTTGCTTGTTAAGTCCACAATGACGGGTTACGTTTCACCGTGACGGAGTAATGAGTTTTCTTGTCGTTATCATAATTCCAACGTCTCTTAGAATTTTTGGCGTTTTTCCGAGGTTTTGGAACGTGGCTTGCTTATTTTTACAGCATTACAATGTCTCACTTCTGGGAAAAAGCCTCCCTTCCTTTCTTTCACGTAAACCTATCTTGGGCATTCTCCTACCAATCTTGATCGAAGGCATCAAGCTCATCTCGCCAACATCTCCTTAGACTACCGCGACACCCAATTTTATCACGTGGGGCCCATTTGGTACACACTTTAGCACATGATTTCTCCATCATGCGACAGACATGCTCAATCCATTCCCAAATGGCGTGTTTTGCTTTCTTCTTAAGATATCCTGTTACAACACAAATATTACTTCACATAGTGTAACGCATTGTTTTATAACTGTAATTCCACTGCGGCACACTCTACGCACGCACATGCTTCACATGTGAGCCACGTGAATCGATTATTCTAGGCGAGTATTACTGACGTCATTCCGTACGTGTACCTCTGTAGAAGCATCTACATACATTTTAATACAGTGCGAGTTTATCCTTTGACACGTTTACCACAAATGAAAATGAAAATCATATGTCCAATTTATGCTAACACTTATATACAACGACTGTGAAACTTAATCCTTATTTTTCCTCTGCGTCATCTGTTTAAGAGCAGGGTTAATTTGTCGGTATAGTTTTTATGACGCAACGTCCCCCGCTTCTCTCTATTTGTCACTATTTTCTTTACCTCTTTACACAAAATGGCGTCAACCTTGTTTTTTATGTTAAGGAGAAGGCACACGAGCACTCAGGCCACCTGATGGTAAGTGGAATCTGAGACCTATAGACATTTGAATTCTCGACTATAATCCTAAGACCTCAAATGCGTTGCCAACCCTGAGGACTAAGATGGAATGCCTCTATACTAGTAATTTCACCGGTTGTCTTATCCCCACATCGGAACATAACAATGCGAACACTGTTGCTTGGCGGGTGGTTAATGGATAAGATGGTGGTAGCGATCCGGCCGGACCCTGCACAGGGTCCTACCACCACTAAACTCTGTTTCTATTTAGTTTCATGTTGCTTATCATTGGTCTGCCCCTTTCCTACTAGCCTTCTATTTCCCTTCAGTAATATTATTTCTGCCGTTATATCATATAATTCCCATTATTTGGTCTCGTCTATAATAGTCTTCTATTAAAATATGTTTTATTGGCTTTAAGTAGTTACATGAAAAAATCAGTACCTTACAACTTCCAAAGACAGATATTAAAATCATCCATCACTGTTTAAAGTTAACCTTCAAGAATTCCAAGTAAAAATGTAACTCCAGCTTTCATTTTCACTACAATTGCTACATTAAATCAATCCGAGTATTACTTTTTATTTTTCTTCTACAATTAAAACAGTTGTGGCGGTGCTTCTGGACTTGATTAAAAAACTTCCAAGTTGGTTGTTTGAGTTTTTACAACAAATTCTGAATTTTTGTTAAAGTTACAAGTATCAATGAGCGCTATGGGAAATCATCAAGGCATTAGAGTCAGGACACAGAAGTAAGAAACGCCTTTTTGCTAACAAGTCCCCAGGCGATATTTGCTTAAAAACCTTAACAAGAGAAAAAAAATATATGTGCATTTAAATACTTAAGAACTTCACTGCTGTGTATCACTATAGTGGCAACTACATACATACATACATAATGTCGAGCCTTCTTTCCCATACTGGGGTAGGCAGGGCTACAGAATACCAACAACTATAAACGTTTTGATTATTCTGTAACCACATTTTGCATAATCAGGCTAAGATTTTTACCAGTGTATTAGTGACAAGTTGCAAGCCCATCGCCTAACACATCCACGGGAAGACATGGAGTGGCACTATTCTAACCTGGCAACCACAAGTCACAGTGGCAACTACCACATAGTAGTAAAATTTGAAGAAAGATCCCGTAATTTTTGGAATCTTTTAAAGAAATTTCTGTGAGTTTATCTAAAAGTTTTAAAAGCATCGAGAATGTTCTATTTTCATACAAAAATCAAGAAAATTTTAAGAGTTTACGATTTTAAATGTTCTTGTCAGCACAATGTTATTTTTTTTCTAATTTCCTTGCTGTTTGTAAAAGGTTTTGTTAGACTAGAGATTTGGACGTGCTTAGATGAAATGTAACCTCGTCGGGAAGTTGAATATGGCAGGCATCTCCACAGGGACCATTCATGTTGCGACCGGCGCATGGACAGTCCTACGAACTTCAGTTGCCTTGTGAATGGCACCTTTTGTTAATGTGGTCAACATCGCAATGGAATACAACTTAGAACCTTGATCGAACAGTGTGCTCAGCGACCATCTTTTCGATCTTGACTTGACTTGTCTTTGACCATAGAAACCTTTTTGCCCCAACTAAGTCCAAAATGCATTTTTTTATTTTATAGGATTGATTGAAAACAAAATTCAAAATATTGCTTCAGTAAAAATAGGCTACATGTTTTATACACGTCGGAAATGCAGTGCAAGAAACTCCAGCAAAGGGTCATTTTTAGGTTTCAGTATCCAAAGGGTAAAAAAGGGACCCTGTTACTAAGAATCCGCTGTCTGTCCACGCTATATCTCAGTAACCGTGATAGCTAGACAGTTGAACTTTTCACAGATTATGTATTTTTGTTGTTGCTATAACAAAAAAATATTAAAAACATACAACAAACACTACAAATGTTTTTTTTGTCGTTTTTTGTTGGATAAATAACGGCAATAGGTAGGATGCTTGAAATAAAAATATGCACCTTAAAAATAAATAATTAAATTAAAATTAAATATATTTTTAAGGGGGGCTCCCATACAACAAATATAATTGTTTTGCCGTAATTAAAGATAATGGTACGGAACCCTTCATGCGGGAGTCCGACTCGCACTTGGCCGGATGGCAAGTGAAATCTGTCGATCAGATGGCCCACGGCCGCCTTAATTGTGGCAATGTACTTATAGGTACAGTTCAACCCTGGCAATAAGATTTACCTATACATTATATGAACGTGTGGTCACCGGGTTACAATAGTGCCACTCCATGTCTTCCCGTGGATGTTGTAAGAGGCGACTCAGGGAATAAAGGCTTGTAGTACTGTTAGGCGATGGGCTTGTAACCTGTCACTAATACACTGGTAAACATCTTAGCATGTTTGTGCAAAATATGGTTACAAAATTATCAAGAGTCTTTTTAGTGTTGTTGGTAATTCTGGTAACTCTGCCTACCCCACTCTGGGAATGAAGGCGTGATGTTATGTGGGTCATACACACTCTTAAAAACAGTTGTCTTTCCTGTTGTCAATAGTTAAAAGCTTGTGTGCATATAAGTTTTGTTTTTATATGATAGGCCTAAAGCACTGCAGTTCTGACGCCGTCTATGCGGGAATGGGCTTAGTCAGAAAATTAGGCCTTAAAAACGTTAACTTCCGGGGCGTCCACAGGAAAGACGCTAACCTTATTCTGTGTACGACCCATGTATGTATGTATATAAACGTATACCTAATCATTATTACCAAAACAAATTTTCTTTTAGCTAAAAAATACCACTGTTCACCATACGTCATACAAAGAATTTAAGACAGCACAATATTCTCTAAGGCACAATCCTTGTACACCCGACACGCAACTTGGCAATTTAGCAGAGAGCCTGATACGTAAGTGGATGATAAAAATTGGATGCTATCCACTCCTAGTGATCGTTGGCGCTCAAGGGAAATCACGAAGGGAGCGCGCCTTGTACACCGCGTTACGCGTTGCTGTCGTTTAGTTAATACTACATTAGCATAAAGATTGACGAGAATTTGGGACCTTTAGGTGGATAATCAATGGCATATTTTTTAGCTTAATCAAATTACTTAATTAATAATTGCTTATCTTACAGGTTTATGCGTATTTGCTACCAACTTCATATATTATCATATCGGGGGACATCTTACACAAATTTATCTAGTCCCAAAATAACGTCTAGGCTAATATTATGGTCGATCTTCAAAGTAGCAGAACACTTAAGCGCTTTGTCACTTTAATGTTATGTTTGACCTGTAGCACTAATCTATCAAAGGCGTTAAAAGCGACAAGGTACCAAACTGTACTATGGGTACAATACATCGAATATTATTAAACATTCAAGACATGGGAACGAAGACTAATGGTAACGTACAAATATATGCCCTTACCGAGTATCAAACCCTAGACCGATACCTTTGGAAGCAGAGTCACTACTAACAAAGCTAACGTCGTCATACATAATACATATAAAAAAATATGGTAAGGTAATATTCTTCTTGAGCTTAAACTTAATATAAATCTTTTGCCTACAATATTCTGACACTGAAAAGCAGACATTTCCACGAGAAGGAGGGTCAAAGTTAACATCTAAAGGTAAAACACTGTTACCATCATTTGTTCACAAGTCTGGTAGATTGGGGTTCTTCCTTTATTGTAGCGACATGTGTAAATATGACCTACGACGTTAACAAAATGGCGGACTGTTATTTCGAGGAACAGTAAATGTGTGGGTAGTGTAAGGGGTGATATTTTGTGAAATTAAATTGAATTGAAACGTTTATTCGACAAAAATAACAACGCAAAAATACAATTCCAAAATATAAGTAGTAATATTTAACACTAATACTAGTATTAGTAGGAACAGGGTAACAAATTTAAAGTCTCAATGAAACTAGACGTTTAGTTTATTAGAACAGAAGTTTTTTTGCATTACAGTTTAAGCAATTAAATAAATTTTACCACGGTAAAAAATATTTATATTAAAATAATCATAGCGAATGAAGAAAGAACTAAAAATACATACAAGAAATATTTGATGAACTGTGTAAATGTAATAAAAAATCCTACACTTCAAGAAATTCGTTTCGTAACCCATGTTACTAATATTTGCCCGCGACTGCGTTCCCGTATTAGGTTTATTATTTATTCCCTTCTACAGAAATGTTTTATGTGACGTCACAAAAGAAATCTACTTTGTCATGACACACATCATTAGAAATCAAGGTTTTGCGTCGATATTGTTAATAACTTAGCCAATGTATCCGTTTATAAGAGTTTCAAGATTTATTTATTGACATGTTGGCCTAGTTGGGAGTGACCCTGACTCCGAAGCCAGCGGTCCTGGGTTCAAATCCCGGTAAGGGCAGATATTTGTGTGATGAGCGCGAATATTTGTTCCTGAGTCTTGGATGTTTTCTATAAATATTTAAGTATGTATTTCTCTATTTATGTATGTTTATCGTTATCTAGAACCCATAGTACAAGCCTAGAGCTTCGTTTAGGACTAGGTAAATTTGTGTGAGATTGTCCTCTGATATTTATTTTTTATTCTACTAGTCAAAAATAAAACCAAACCCAGACTCAGCATACCGCACCATAAACACAGCTCCCGTATTCCAAACATTCTTTGTTTATACTCTTTTATTGTCAGTAAAAAATACTGACGGTAATCCCACGAAACCTGGCCTAAGCTCGCTCTCCAACCCGTCAAAATACCCATTTTCCCTGCAATATTTATCACGAAAAAGTGTTACCCAATTTTCTTAGATTATTTCCTGCCTCAGGGGATCAGAGGGTAAGATGAGGAATCTGCCCCCCTGTGATTATATCGGATCTTTGAATCCCTTAATATTGATGGGGGGAAGCGATTAGTGCTAACGAATCTTCACCTGATCAAGTTGTCACTTGCATGGATTGTTTCCATCTCTTAAGCTGCGCCTGACGTCGTATTGTTTTGTTTTGTTCCCAGAAAATGCATTGAAAGGTCTTGTCATGATTTGAGGGTGTTTATTTATTTTTATGCCTCAACCCAAGGCCTTTATTGGACATTGATTAATGGAAATCTTAGTTTATTTTGCTACAATATAGTAGATGCTATCGCAATATGAATCTGCCGTGGTTTTGATTGTTTCTTGGCTTCTTTTCTAATTAGTAAAACCATATTACTTTTGACGTATTTTCGTATTGTTAACGTTGCGATAGCTCTTATTTTCATGACAGTAATGGCTTATTTAAAAATGATGCATGTCATGCCACATAAGTTAATTTTTTGTAGTAAACTTACTAATATTATAAACGAAAGTTTGGATGTTTGTTTCTCAATCACACTTCAACCACTGAAAAGATCGGGATAAACTTGATACAAAAATAGGTTAGATCCAGGAATCGGACATAGGCATATGTTCTAGTGGTCTTTATGCCGAAAAAATAGACAGTGTCTGAGGGAACAGGGATAAACGTATTCTATAATAACCTTACCTACGATGTTTAAGATATTCTGAAAATGTCATGGTTTCAGAAGAAAATAACGATACATGAAATTAAATTCGATGAAATGATGCAATCGATGAAGTGAAATTCGATAAAGTGATGGTTTACCATCCGAAATACCAGTTACATTGTTATGATGTTCTGATGTGGGGATAAAAAACAACAGATAACATGACTAACGGGGAGGCATTTCACTTTGGTTCTCTGGGTCATCAATGCATTTGCCTTCCTTATTTAACTAGTGGACTAAAAATTGCAAATCGTTGGTTTAACTGTAATACCGTGTAACTAACAAATTGAATAACAAGTAAGTCAGTAAGGCACATTTTGCAACTTATTGAATTTGGTCATTCCTGTCGTCGATTTTGTATTGAGTGTTTTTGCAGGGGTTCTGAGCTATGACTTTTTAAAACTTCATATCCTAGGAAAAAGTTACATGACAATGATTTCGCTTATACAGTTATTCCTCTCTTTCATAGCACTTTCCAGAGAGCGTAAAAAAAATGCATGCTCCCTATTACATTGCTTGTGATATTGTTATCGTATTGGCAATATAACGATAGCTTTTATTTACCAACGGTAATGGCAGCCGCGTTGAAATAATACGAAACCATGTCGAAGGCAATTATTGTTTTAAACAGTAGGTAGAATAAACTGTAAGTTGTAAGTTTGTGGTCGGCTTAACTTAGTAAAGCTACACTCCCAGACTCTTGCCAATCAAATGAAAGTTTTATTCCTCTCCCTCCACCCTGAAAAATAGCACACTTTGTCCATTCTAGGCCTCCATTCCGGACCGAACATGTCTATTACATTTAGCTATTGCATAATAAACGCTAGGGCTGCCAGGAACGTGATCTACCCCACGCAAGACGTGAGATGACTCAAAAAGACCCTCACACCCCAGATAATGCACCTAAACCACATCAAACTAACAACGCAAATCGCACTTTATCACCGACTCGCAGAACCCGTTTTCGTTTTGCAGTAATTTGGACTTAGGCCTCGCTGAGGTGAGTAAAAAGTTTTTTTAAGGCTTGGGTTGCCAACTTTCTGGGCAATTTCAGGTTAGAGGCTTGAATATTGTCAGTTAAAGAGTGTGTGGTGGAAATAGTCAAATGGGGAGTTGTAATTTATGACAATTTGAACGGAGGGAATTCGGAAAATCTCAAGTTTGGGACCGGTGGGGACGCTGCTTGACAGAAACGGCCCCGGGTGATATATTCGTAATTATTCGCTTTACGGACTCGGGGTTCGAGGAATTTCTTGATTCTTGGATTTGGGATAACATTATAAAGATGTTACGTGTGCGTGCATTTTTCACCAAGTGATATTTATGTTACTTATTGTTATTTTACGACAGTGTTTGCCTATTTGGTAGTGGCGTTTGAAGCTAGTAGTCTTGGGTTCGATACCCAGTTTTAGCAAATATTTATGTGATTAGTGAAAGTATTCGTTCTAGAGTCATTTTTATTTTAGATGTATTTAAGTATGTATTTGTCTATATAAGTATTTTTTTAATCTTTGTTGCTCAAAATAGTACCTACACTTAATATGCAATAGGAAAAAAGGCAAAAGTGTTGTGTCCATAGTTTTTTTTTTGAGCTTAGTTTAGGACTAGGGCAATTATTGCGAGATTGGCAACAACATCAACAAAGATATGAGTCATAAACTATACTAATATTATAAAGAGGTGAACTTTGTAAGTTTGTGAGGTTGTAGGGAGACTCTGGATTTACTGAACCGATTTATATGAAATTTCGTATGGAGATAGTTTGAGTCCCGAAAAAGGACAAAGAGTACTTTTTATCCCGAAAAAATTGACATTTTCCTAAGGGAATAGCGGTAAAAGATTTTTACACAGACGGAGTAGCGGGAAACAGCTAGTTAATATTTAAACTTAAGCTCTTATAAATAAATTGTCATTAAAAGACGAGACAGTCATCTCGCAAATTGTAATTTAATTTGCACTAATAAATTAAAAACTTGCCTTTTGGCTGTAGTTATTTGTCGAGCAGTTCAGAATATCCCTAAAGATTCTTGTCAAAATTGTGGAAAATGTAATGGAAGTTTTTATTTTACTGTCTGTTATGTTATAACATTGAAACATTGTATATCTATCATCTGTATTACATATAAATATCAGTGGATAACTAAGTTCGAGCCTTGTATTATGGGGACCAGACAATAAACCCCCCAACAACCCGCCAAGCAACAGTGTTCGCATTGTTGTGTTCCGGTGTGGGGATAAGACAACCGGTGAAATTACTAGCATAGAGGCATTCCATCTTAGTCCTCAGGGTTGGCAACGCATTTTAGGTCTTGGGATTATAGTCTTGAGAATTCAGATGTCTATGGGTCTCAGATTCCACTTACCATCAGGTGGCCTGAGTGCTCGAGTGCCATCTCCTTACCATAAAAAAAAAAAAAAAAAAAAAAAAAAAAAAAAAAAAAAATACATAGAAAACATCCAACACTCAAGAACGAAAATACTCGTTGCTCATCACACAATTATTTGCCCTCACCGGTATTTGAACCGGGACCGTTAGCTTCGTAGACAGGGTAACTACCAACTTGGCTAAAAAGTAGGTATTGCATTAATCATTGTGCACTAATATTTACCGAAAAAGGTTTCACGAACTAATTTATTTCACATACATAATACTAATTGGCAAACTCTTTTTTTTCGAAACTGTATATTTCACCCTGCCCGTGTGGTTGCCGGGTTAGAATAGTGCCACTGCATGTCTTCCCGTGGATGTCGTAAGAGGCGACTAAGGAAATAAGGGCTTGTAGTACTATTAGGCGATGGGTTTGCAACCTGTCACTAATATACTGGTAAACATCTTAGCCTACTTGTGCTAAATATGATTGCAGAATTATCAACAAGTCATTTTAGAGTTGTTGGTATTTCTCAGGCTCTGCCTAACCCAGCCTCAGAATTAAAGCGTGATGTTATGTGTGTATGTATGTATATTTCAGGAATTACTTAAACTTATCTTGCCTATAAAGTTCTCCACGATGGTCTCCTGAAATAAATCCCGAAATATTTTCAATTTCGGAAAAAAAGCGGTTGGCACATCATATGTTTGTGAGATTAATGAGTTTGTGAAGCGTTTGTAGGTGAAATGACAGGATATATATTTAAAAAGACCGATTAACTTATCGTTCAACAAGTTGCCAGACAAATTTACTGTTGCGACCATCACGAAATGTTTATAAACGTTTGTCGATTCATGTTGGCAAATATTTGGACAGATTGCGAAGCGATATCTTCAGTGCAATATTTAGTAGTCGAGAACTACTTGATACTAAAAGTGAATTGACAATTCAAAAGAATGTGTTTAAATAATGACATTACTTCTGGAAAATATATTGGGTATAGTACCAGTACCTACCTTGTCACTTTAACGTCATATTTGAACTGCTACACTAACCTATTAAAGGCGTTAAAGCGACTAGGTACTAAAGTGAGCAGCTACTTACAAGGCCTACTGTACTTAACTCTTAAACAGCCAAATCGATTTTTTTTAACCTACCTAACCTAACTAAATATAACCTAACTATATAGAGTATAGAAACTGAAAAGTTTGTTTGTTCGCTTGAATGCGTTAATCTCGGGAACTACTGAATCGATTTTGATGAAATTTGGTGTGGAGATAACTAAAGTCCCGGGGAACGACATAGGACTTTTTATTCCGGAAAATTGTTTAGTTCCTAAGGTAATAGTAATAAACGAGGTATTTGACATAATATAGACTATCGAATTATGATTTAATAGTGTCATCTATATACACATAGCCTCCTATATGGTAACGGAAAACTAATTCTACGCGGACGACATCGCTAGTTAAAATTTGAAAAATCGTATCCAAAACAATCCACCTGTTTACGAATTATGATGCAACAGACAGACAGAGATACACACAATCAACTTATAACAGCCCTCTCTTTGCATTGGGAGTTACAAACAAGACTCAACTTGTTCAAGCTTTATCCGTTTTTTATAACATTGGAAAGGTAAACTAGCACACATTCCACCTGATGGTAAACGGGATCTGAGACCCATAGACATACATACATAGATAACATAACGCCTCCATTCCTAGAGGCAGAGCTACAGAAATACCAACAACTCTAAAAAGACTTATTTATAATTCTGTAACCACATTTTGCACAATGAAGCCAAGAAGTTTACTAGTTTATTAGTGACAGGTTGCAAGCCCATCGCCTAACAGTACTACAAGCCCATATTCCCTTAGTTGCCTCTTACGACATCCACGGGAAGACATGGAGTGGCACTATTCTAACCCGGCAACCACACGGTACCATTAGATAAGAAAAGTAATATGGAACTTACGTCACATTTCAAATATAGAATGTCGAACGGAATGAGTAATGTTCCCATGGAGACAAGCCTGCATCTCACTTTCCTCTTGAAAAGGGAGAGGAAAGTGAGATGCAGGCTTGTCTCCATGGGAACATTACTTCTGGTCTTATGATGAGAATTCCACTTTGCCTGTAAGGTGTGGAAGAAACTCTGTATGGGTTTCATCTCACATAACGCCTGACAGATGTTTTCTATGGTGCTCAAGTCACGTATTTCATATCGTTTGTTATGTGATGGCGATATGGTTGGATGCTTATTCATGCTCTTATGATGTTATTATGGGCAGCTTTATTTGATTTAATGTGTATAATTATGTTTTTATTTCATGCGCATTTGCTGAGTTGAAAAAAAACTGATGTAAGAAGTCTGACGGCTGCTGTTAGCAGAAGGAACACTGGCATGCAATCCTGCCTTTGATGTGGAAGGCACAGGAAGTCCGATGTCTGGACTGCACCATGCCCGTCCCTTCTGTAGAGCCGTATCGTTGAAATTTTGTTTTAAACTATTATGTCTTGTCTTTTAATAGGCGCCAGCTCTTCGATAGCTTGGATGCTTGGCCCCGTATAATTGTTTGTTTTCAGATGTCTTTAATGGTGTTTATTAATTTCATGTACTGATGCTGAGTTAAGCTGCCATCTGGCGACGCTTACGTTCGCAAATTGTACTACTGATATATGGTTTTTTTAATTTAATGACATGTAATTAAATATCTTAGCACAGCTGTAGTTAGTAATAAAAAATTTTTTTAGTAGATATTGATAGGAGATAACGATTGATGGTCTTTCAGAGCATGAATTCTTATCACGACTTAAATAGGTAGGTAAAACTAATATTCCTTCAGAATATTAGTTTAGTTGTCATGCCAAAGTGACATGACATATCTGATGTCATCTCACTTAGAAATAGTGCCTGTGGCACCACAGACAGTAACTCTCTGTCTGATGAGAGGGGATGTCTATGGTTCCGCAAGTAAAGGCGACTGTGTGCGCCAAACCCTAAGGCGTTAAATCATAGACACGGGTCTATTTGTTTTTTAATGTCGATACCAACCTCCTTGGTACGATGTTTAATGCTTTTGTAATTTTATGCTGGCAACGTATAAAGGGAATTGATTCTTTCTTGTCTACCCCGCACCTCCACCATGTAAGCCTGGGAGGCGCCTATTCCTAAGCGTAATACTTTACGCACTTTCAACTAAGCTACGTAGAATAAAAGTATACGTCTTGCAGTGTTAATATATTCTTTCATTTATTTTAACGTTTAAATATACATTAGTTCACATGTGAATGCCAACGCGGTCCGTTGGAGACTCTGGAGCGTCCCCCTGAAAACCACCGGCGGGCATTCCATATTTCGAAATCTTTTTTTATTCAAAAGATTTCGAGACATTTCGACATAACAAAATAGAAAAAAGAAAACAATGAAAGGAGTATGTACTGCCACATCATGTGTTACAACTACATAAAATAGGTCTTTTACTCAAGTTTTTAACCTATAGCTTAAGGTTGCGATCCTAAGACTGGTAATGTGTTACCAACATTAAAGACTAAAATGGACTGCCGTAATTTTACCGGTTTTCCCCACACCGGAGCAACAATACAAACACTGCTTGGCGGTAGGTTAAACGATATAATAGTGGTAGCGATCCAGATTGACCATTTAATTGATAATAATACTGTTGTAACCCGATTACAATTCGAATAGTTTCTACACCCAACGTAGTTCCTCTGCGGGTCAGACTGTAATAGTCTCCATTGTCACTTCATACACTGACACCGTTAGCCATTGCGATCACGTCCAATCCGGACCCTCTACGTATAACCTCGCCAAAATAGGAAGTCATGCACGAAGCACGTGCTCAAGTTGCAACAGAGGCTTTTCGATTTACCCGTGTTAAGTTACTCGGGTCCGTATTGTATCAGTTCATAATGTCATAGGTTGGGTCGTGGCTGTTTGTTTATTGTAGCAGGATGTAATTTGAAAGGTTTATGATAGTTTATTGTTAACAGATACCTATGTGAGCTTGACAATATAATTTAGTATCAAATTGGTAGGACCACGCTATACTCAGTAATTAATTGCTGTAAAAAATGTACTGACTTGACTACAAAGTATCTTTCTAAAAAAACGTGGTTAAGTAAGTTTCTTTCAAAATTTAAATTTTTGGTAAAAATTCTTTTTATAACAGCATTTATGAGTCGTGGCTATAAACGTAACATACAGACTTCTAAATCCCCCTGTACAATTAATAGTTGAGATAATCATTTATTTGTAAGTGAATACACGAATGGGAGATCAAAGCGCTTCCATTTTGTTTTAACCATGTCTTTTTCACATAGTGACATTATTAATAATTGACAGCTATAAGGTACTTTACTCGTAAAAGCGGCCATCTTGTGAAAAACCAACATGTTTTCAAAAACAAGTTGTATTAAAATTTAAAAGGGAGTGGAATGCAACGAAGGGTTCTGTAATATTCTTGAAAAGCATTCTATATTTTATAATTAAACTGTCTACCTATTATGGTTCATGATATACTGCTTGCTGACAGACAAACGGACGGTCCCGTTGACACACTTTGAGTACAAAACCGTAAAAAGTACCTCTTTACCAAAATACATGACATTTTCATTGAGTAGGTCAATTTATTTCTTACCGTGAATAAGCCAAATTTCAGTCGCACGAAACTTCTTTACGAGTGTAATCTGCACCGAACGACCGCTGAGTCGAATCACCGAAATAAATTATATTTAAAGCCCTCGGTACATTTAAATTCACAATATGGACTAAGGCCTTTTCAGCTCAAGTCCTATCTTGTAGTATATTAGACGTTTCGCCGAACCGAAGCAATTTGGCCGAGATTAAAACCAGCGCCCGAGTGCGGCCGAATTCGCCCGAACGCACACGAACGAAATTCGCTGTGGAGCGAAAACCCAAGACCTCGGTAGCCTTATTTTGTTTGTTTTAAATAGTTGAATGCTAGGAGTTTGAGCTGATAGAATGGCAAAAATAGAAATTCTGCATAATTCTGTATAAGACGAAATAAAACTATTTTATTACTTACTCGTTATCAAAAACAAAATTTACGTAACCTTATTCGTTACTTGATAATTATAACAAGGTGTCATGTTTGACACTGGTGACTGAATGTTTTATTTTTAATTATTTACGTCGGAATTATAAAATATTTCAATAACAAAACCAAATTCTTAAAAACAAATAAAGTAATGCTTATCGAGAGGGGATGGAGAAAAACATCGAGTGTAGGCATCTTTTAGTACAATCGTAAAACAAGCGGAACATCAAGGACAACATCACTTGTCGCAGCGAATCCTAGGAATTATTGTTTATTACTTGCCTATCTGGTTTTGTTCGATCAATCAACTGATTGGTTGAAATAACGGTTTTACTGCATTTTCCTACATTTAGAAGATAACGAAAGCAGAGATACTTTTGAAATTACGTATACAGGGTAATTTTTTAATAGGTGCACAAATTTTAATATTTGCTTCGCTATTGTTAATCAATAACACATGTTGTGTTTTTTTTACTCTAGCTTAAAAAATATTAGAGATATTGCCGATTCAATGTTTCCACTAACATAACGATATTCATGGACCCTCTAATGCAGGGGTGCCAGGAGAGGGGAGTGTTGTTAAGTAAGTTAATAAATGAAATTTCAAATTTCGAATATCAATACAGTGTATCGCATACCTACAGCTTGACAACCCATTTCATCATTTCTAATGTGACTTTGTGTCCACACGAGAAAATAAAAGAGAGATTTGCAACAAAAAAAAAATTCTTTCAACTTGTTTTATTGTCGTAATATATTATATTAACGATACAAAATCATATGTTAAAATTTGTGCACTGATAAAAAATACCCTGTATAATATAACATCACACCTTCATTCCAACACTAAAAATATTTGATTTAATTCTGTAACCACATTTTTCACAATCAGGCCAAGAAGTTTACTAGTGTATAAGTGACAGGTTGCAAGCCCATCGCCTAACAGTTTTCTGCTCCTCAGACAATAAGTGAGGGATCCAACGGGAAAACAAAAAACAACACTAAGTATAACATGTTATAAGCAATTCAGTTTTTGTTCTTCTTTGTTTTGGATTTAACATATTATGAAAACTGCTCTCACTCCACGTAACTTGTGTAGGTACTGACATTTGAAGAGTAAATTCGGAAAACAACTAATGTCCGCTAACATTATTAATTACTTACGTTACCAAAACAACATTCTCCAATTAATTAACTGCCACCCAGTTCATGATTAAAACAATATTAATAATAACAATATTAATAATTTGGACATAAGGCTATGATATTCGAGGAATTGTTCTCAGCATAATTGTAATATCTTCAGAGGCTCTTGGGTATTATTATGGACCGGCGGGAATGTCTCACAAAGGGGGGAGAGGGGGGACAGAGGGTACAGGGTCTTTGTATGATTGAAGGAATGGGTACACTCGGATATTTACGGGGAGGCTGCGGGTTTGAGATAGGTTATTGAAGTATAATAGTGACGTTGGCGGGAGAGCGGTGGCCTAGTGGCTTAGGTCGGCATCGTTAGGTACCGAGTTCGAGCCGTATTCCCCATTTACTAATTTTTCTAACTTCAGTACTTTACCCCATACTCTTATGGGAAAAACATCGTGAGGAAACCTGTACATTCAAACGGCTCTGTTCGAGGGGTAATCGCACAAAAGATTGTAAAGGTCTCGAGGTGTATCTGAAAGCGGCCTATGTTGGCGGGGTAAATCTTTAACCGCCTTGATAATAAACGTTGAATAAGTTTAAAATATTTATACCATCTCTTCTTCTTTATCCTGTTGCCACCCAATGCTGAGTATAGGCCTCTTCCATAGCACTCCATTCTCTACGGTCTTGGGTCTTCCTTATCCAGTTCTTACCGGCTATTAATGCCAGCTATTATACCATGCTTGGGCCTTATCTGTCGAATTCGACAGATAGGGACAAAGCGTGGTATAACTAATCCAAGCTAATTCAACGTTTATTAGTGAGGGGGCTGGTGTTTTAATTTTTTATAAATTGGGTTCGACCTAGGCCTAAAGTAAGCCCTAGGCTTTTATATAAGTCATCTATCACACAAATATTTTCTGTAATATTTGCCCGGGGATCGATCCCAGGACTGCTACCTTTATAGACTAGCAACAAAGCTAATTGAGTCTTCATGTAACACGGCAAGCTGGGGTCTGTTCTGCTGCGTAAAACTATATTGCTTTTGACATGTTAAAGTATATCTAACTCGCCATTATTTTAAGTAAATAAGAGAACCTAGGTCGTGATACTTTAAAAAAAAAATATGTCTAAAACTTACCTTCACTATAGGAATGGAATGTGTTTTTTTGTATGTTAAGGAGAAAGCACACGAGCATTCAGGCCACCTGATGGTAAGTGGAATCTGAGACCCATAGACATTTGAATTCTCAAGACTACAATCCTAAGACCTCAAATGCGTTGCCAACCCTGAGGATCAAGATGGAATGCCTCTATGCTTGTAATTTCACCGGTTGTCTTATCCCCACACCGGAACACAACAATGCGAACACTGTTGCTTAGCGGGCGGTTAATGGATAAGATTTAGTGGATTTTTTTTGGTGATTGTAGTTGAAGGTTAAATTCTATCCTACAAACAAACTGTATTAAGTAGGTTCACAAATGTTTGATCCTTATTGTTTAAGAAAAAGTTATTTAATTCTGTCCATTTTAAATAAAGATCGCTTGCAGCAAAATTAACTATTGTGTCCTTTTTGCGATCCAATGTCTGACATTTTGTTAATTATTGCCACACATTTTGTAGAAAATTTGCAAAATCTTTAACTTTTATTGCAATTTGTATGATGGAGCATTTTGAGAACCAGTTTGGTCGATTTGACTGATTCTTTTGTGACACGTTCATAATATTCAGGATAAAGTTTGTATGAAAACACACCTGGGCTGGAATTCTACAAGGTAATAACGATATCGTTTTTGACTTTCCATATTGACAACGTTTTGATAACTCTTATGTCATTTACAACAGTGGCGACTGTGACATAAACGATTCTTATATGTTTCAAACACGATATCGTTTTAACGCACCTGAATAGAAGCCCTGAGCACGAACAACTAGTTTCAAATACATATTTCTCATTTAATACACCTGAAAAAAGTCCTAAATCATTAAATTTTCCTACACTTATACCACATTTTTAAACAAACCAAGTAAATAAACTTGTCCACTCGTTACACCCTTTAAAGCATAATAAAAACGGTATAATAACATAATTATTCCTTCACATAAATAAACATAATAAAATATAAAAGCATTTACGCAAACGTTCAAATGTCGCGATGCTATCTTTCTGTCCGAAATAAATAAAGTCAGTATGAATATTATAATTTTATTCAAATGTAGCCCTTAATTGGCTTGAGGGAGGGTTCTTTATCTGATTCTGAAATAATGGCGTTATTGTACAAAATGCGCTGCTGCTTTGCAAATACAGGGTGTTTTTACTTCTGCGGTCGTATCTTGGGATCTTTTTGTGTGAAATATGCGAGGTGTTTAACTTATCCTGTTTTCAATTTGTATATCGAACTCATTTAAAAATAACGGTTTTATTTTAATTTAAATTGCCGCTCGAAAACAATACGTAAGAATACGGCTAAAATATGTTTGTTCAGTGATTTCGTCAGTTAGATGATTTCACTCAAAAAGTCCATGTATAAATCACAGTTGCTTTTCAAGTCTGTGTGTCTGTTTGTCTATCTGTATTTTACGCTAACTTCACATGGATTTTGATGCCGTTTTTAACATCAATTAGATAATTTTTCACAGAAGGTTTTTATCTATAATATCATTTTGGTTTATATACGGGTGTTACGGAAAAATCACATAAAAGGAAGTGAAGCGGGCGGTTCGTTAATTATGAATAAATATAGATTGCTTTTTAGATTGCGACATTACGTTTGCACAGATAAATGGTGTTTCCATTTCGTTTCTTGCTGAATTATTTTAGGTTAGGTAAAGCACTAGGAGATACAGCTTCTAATATTATTTCCTTTAGGTTAAAAATAAATAAAAAATAGGTGCAAAAAAATATATTTTTTGATATCCAAACTGATAATAATATTAAAAGTCCAAAAGTAACTCTTATTTTTTCGATTTATCAGCTAAATTGCTACACTGACTTTAATATATAGAATACAATAGACTACGAACGCCAATGAAGTCGCTGGCAATATCTACTTATACATTATATTTACTTATTTATAACCAAAGTGGAAATACTCCGTTCACAGAGATGGTAACATTTTATCGCTAGCCCAGCAGCCTTAATTCCGACTGTGGCCTTATTTCGACGGCTAAATCTCGTGCAATGTGAAAAATATGCAAAGTTTTAACGCAAGCGTAATTCAGCTGCGACTTTCTTCAAAATGTCTGAAGGGCTGCGTAGCGATGTTATGTTTTGAAATTTTTCTCTTTGAGGAAGTTTGTGTGAGATTTTTTAAACTTAAAACTCATCAAAATAATGAAATAAATTACAATAGATATTTTTCCTAGTTAAAAGAGAAAAGTTTGTCAATTTATTGCACCTACCTACTTTTTGAGAAAGGTTTAAGTATTAAGTTAGACTTTTGTGCACTATTTAAATGATGAAATTTTGTTTAACCCTTCAAGCGGCAAGCAACCGTATAACGGCTGCTGCCAAAAAAACAATTAGTGCATTATAACAATAACTCAAAATTCAAGTTTAAACTAACTTTATAGTTGTCTTGCCGACTAAAGGGTTAATGTTTTTGATAATAAATACTTACGTAATTTCATTTAAAAATATATCACATAATGTTTAAGTAATACAATTTTAAACCATAGAATTCAGTACAATCTATTTACGGTTCAATACATCATGTTTAAAATAGATAACTGCTTTCTACCAGCATTAAATGCTTTAAATGGAAACCCTCTTTTTCTAAACTTAAGATTTTTATGAGCATTTCACTAATTTCTAACACTTTAAATGTATCTTTTCCCAGGTAAGCTCTTCTAAACATCCTGTTACCGTAAGTTTTTTACTAAAGACGTCAAATAACAAGACACAGAAGAAGATGTCCGAAGATGAAGTAACGAAGTTGTGCTGTTCTTTTCATTTTAGAATTCCTACGCTTTACCGTTGCCAAGTTTTGGGCAAAGCGTTTGGATTCTAAAACGAAATATCAGTCAGGATTCGGCTCTACGACGCTACGGTGCTACGAGACTGCTACGAAATGGAAACGAAGATTCTGTGACTTTCAAGGTATTATTTTTAGTGACAAAATTTTGTGATATACAGGGAGTGAAAATTAATCGGTTAGCAAATATATTAGCAGCAAACTATTTTGCCGCATAAAAAAAACGACAGGATTATATTTAAATCAACCAAACCAAAATGTTTGCCTGACTCGTTTCCCAAATATATAATTTGACCAAATTGCTTTATTTCCGAAACTGTTAATATTTCAGGATTTTTATAAAACTAACCAAACCTAACCCATAGGGCTCTAGATACTGAAATATATTCTGAAATATTTACAGTTTTTGAAAAAAAACAGCTTGGTCAAATTATATTTTAAATTTTGGGATCCACAGTTTGGCTAAATCTTTTTGACGAAATGTAAGTCTCTCCTAAAAAATATCTTTAATCTACTGCCAAGCCGCAGTAATTGCTTTAATTGTTTTAGTTCCTGTCAGGAAACGGTTGAAATGATTAGTATTGCATCTCTGTCCTCAACTTTAACATAAGCAGTTTTAGAATTTTAATCTCTAGTCTTGATATTGCAAATTTCTATGATTTTCCGATCTCACTTAAGTGTGGTGCTCATTGGCCTTCTGTAAAAACGAAAACACACAGTGTTTTAATGTTTTCTTAGCTTCATTTATCGTACTCTAAAAGTGCCTTTCCACCAGAGATGTGTTCTGCTGTAATGCGGCTACCAGTTTCCACCAGGGCTATGTGGACTTCTTCATCTTCTTCAGGTGCCATCTCCTGCCGGAGGTTGGTGATCACCATGGTTATCTTAACCTTGTCTACAGTCGCACTAACTAGCGACCTCTTGCTCATTCCGCAATTAGGTTTTTGAGCCAAGAAATTTGACGTCTGCTTGGTGGTCGGCTTCCTCGAAACTTTCTTTGGATGATAATATGATTGGTGAATATCAAACGCATCCATATCCACGTAGCATAACACACCTGGTGGATAGGCACCGATAATGTTTCCATGCATACCAGCTTGAAACTTTTCATATCGCTTTTTTCTTCAAGAATAATTTTCTCCTTCCACTGCAGGCGTAGCAAGCCCCGTGCGGACTGTTTTCACCAACAGTGGTTACTTCAAGATGTTTGCTCGTAATAGTAACTGCGCTATTTACCAGATCACGTCGGAAGCGAGCCGGGGCCTACGAGTTTATTTAGTCTAATGCAAGGAGGATGCAAAAGGATGGGACAATTTGCGAAATTAGTCAATCGGAGAATCGGTGTGCTATAGGATATACACTCAGCGTATTATAGTACGTGGCAAACAAGATCACCATATAGTTGGAAACATTCAGAATGCTCATGAACATACGCAGCCGTAACACTTGAAGTACGTTTAAAACCTATTTAGACAGGGTATCAAACTAACAAATTAGAATTTTAAAAAATATAGTAGATAATAAAACTAAAGAAAGTTGTAACAAAAATTACTTAGCCTTATTTAGAAAGCTAAGCATTCTGCCAGTCCACGAGAAAGTGAGGTACCTAATAGCAACAGAGCAGTTTAATAGTTTCGAATTTAAAACCCCTAGAGCCCACGCCCGCGCTCTGAGGGCCACGACGCAGCGGAGGTACGTGGAACCCGTGGCCAACAACTATTACGGAAAAAGAATGCGTAGTTACATAACACCGCGAATATTTAATTTAATTTTTTCAGAGGATGAATGTATTAGTAGAAATAGTTTTAAAATTAGGTTAAAAAAGTTGCTATTAGATACCTTAAAATCATCATAGTTGTAGTGGGTAGTAAGGTCAGCGAGGGAAACACAATGCTCGAATGATCTTTAAAGTACTAATTACATTAGACATATAGTTATAAGTTATTTTATAAATTTATGTGTTTTCTATGGATGGATATGTGATGGCATGTCTATCCATGGGAAACGGGTAAAACAAGTTGGGTACATATCAAATGTGAAAGTAAGTGCAGTACTTCGCCAATAAACACTATGTTTGGCGAATTTATATATAAATAAAATGTACCTATATTTTCTTGAAAATAAATTAAAAAAAAAAAAAAAGTCACTGCTGTAGGGTCCATACAGGGCCCACTCCGCTCGCAGTGGAAGGCAGCCATTAAAATCAACTTACTGATTACGACGGACCTCGTGTTGACTCTATTCTCGTTTTGTTTATCTGTAAACAAAACCAATCTACATTTATGATGTTTACAGTTATTTCCTAAAGTTCGGAATGGGAAAAGTTTGACGTTTTTCTAATTTTAACTGGTATGTTTTATGTTCGACAACGATTTAAACCTTTTTTGAGATAACAACTATGGCTAGTCGCAATAATATTATGATACCAATATAATAAATACATGTATTAACATGAATGTCAATGCTATTATTATTATTAGGTTAGCTCCAGTTTATGTGAGTTTTCCATAACACCCGCGAATAAACCAGAATTTATTCTGTAAACAATTACCTAACTGATGGTGAGAACTAACTTATAAAATAAAACCCTCCATTGAACCCACTTGCGGCATCGTGCCGAGGACGCTCGCAGCATTACCCCGCTGCACTGCAATGCTCAGTCGTTGAGCAAAAAAGGAGCCTTGCCGGTGGTCGCCAGAGACGCCGATTAACTTGTCTGACACTTCTTTTATATTTTTTTTCGTGTCAGACGACCACGGCCCAAAAGTTTCCAGTGCAAGTGCAGCAAATATGTAATTTGGCTTTAAAAAAGCGTATTTGCGGCACTTGATGGTTTGGGCGTGGTCTGCGGCGGTCCCTGGCTTGCGAGCAGAACCTTGACGTGAGACGGCGCAAGCGTATCAACGCAAATGACGTCCCGCGCCAAGGGGCGACCAAGATGCCACGGAACTAAAGTGCATCCATCGGGTCTCTTTCCATCTGAGGCAGACAGGCCAGTAGGCTCCAGCGAAGCCGGGAAAGCAACTGTGCCAAACCCGAAATTAATATGTATTTTTTTAAACAAATAAACTGATGGTGAAAACCGCATCGAAATCGGTTGCATGGTTTAGGAGGAGACTGGCGGACAAACGCATCAAGCGACTTTGTTGTATACTATGTAATTTAAAACTATTACGAGAAATATGCTTTCTGATGAGTGACGCCATTCAATAGATTTTTTAGGGCTAGCCAACAAGGAAGCCTTACAGTTTCGCCATGTTGCTTTATCCGTCTGTCCGTGGTTTAACTCTGAGAATATTGGTACTACTGAACTGTAATTCCTCCCAACAGACGAAACTACAAGTACAAAAAATTTGGAAACTGTCTTAAGTGAAACATGATAGTTAATTAAAAAGGAAAACTATCACGACTAAGTAGACCTGATTGGTTCTTGAGATACAAGGCAATCTAAGATACATTACATTCGATACTTGTTGTTTTATTGTGTTTTTTTACTTAACGGCTTCAGAACCCTACAGTGAGTATAGTTTGACATGCTCTTGCCCGGTTTTTTTAAATGTGATATTTTGAGAGGTTACTTGTACAAAAATGCAAACAATTAGGCTGTGTGTTTTGTCAATAGTAACCTATAAAACTTCAATATTACTCAATCAACTTACAGTTTACGATTTCGCGCTATTATACATTGATCCATGAGATAATTTACGTAAATCATTCATAACTTAAGAGATATGCTCTTGTCGGTAGACTGCCCGCCATTCCTCTCTATTGGTTTCTAGATTCTTGACATCTTGATACGACACGACCTTAGCTTTCTGTTTCACTTGTTCAAATTAACTTGGTCTGGGTCGTCCTCTGCCTTTTTTGCCTTAAATTTTTCATTAAATTATCGTGTCGTATCAGTTACCCCCTCATCTTCCCTCCTCTGTTTTCATCATCATCATAACATCACGCCTTAATTCCCAGAGTGGGGTAGGCAGAGCTACAGAAATACAAACAAGTCTAAAAAAGACTTGTTGGTAATTCTGTAACCACATTTTGCAAAATCAGGCTAAGATGTAGACCAGTGCGTTAGTGACAGGTTGCAAGCCCATCGCCTAACAGTACTACAAGCCCTTATTCCCTTAGTCGCCTCTTACGACATCCACGGGAAGACATGGAGTGGCACTATTCTAACCCGGCACCTACACGGAACATCCTCTCATCCTCATCCTCATCCTCTCATCCTCTGTTTTCTATCGTCTTTAACAGCCTTCTTTTTTCTTTTACAATATTAAGTACTTCCTCATTTATTTTTTTCTCCTTCAAAGTACATTATGTGCAGCTTAAAACAATTGTTAAATTATAATGCAAATAAAAGTGCGAATTCCCGAGTAAAAACTAAAATAACCCAAAAATCCCAAACTGTTTATTTATATCTCAAACCGCATTTTCTCTAAACACGATTTCATTCAAAAGAGACATCCAAATCTCCAGCAGCTAAATCACTCCCGCGCGAGATAAAGGCTGTCTCGTACAACTACTATTTAAATGCATTAGCTGTGCCATAGAGCTGTGACGGCGCCAGCGCAAAGTTTACGATCTCGACTTAATTAACGCGTTATTGAGTTAAGACTTGGCTAAGTTGATCTTCGAGTGATATACTTTGTTTTTGACCATGTTGTTTACCGTTTTAAGAAAAAATAAGAAGTTATTTTATACTGATGTAGAAAATGGTGTCCAGGGCCCTGTTTCATAAAGAAACAAGTTAAAAATTACAAGAGAAACTCTTTCTGGCAAAAGGAGTTAGAATGAGAGTTCCGCTTGTAATTTGTAACTTGTGTTTTTATAAAACAGGGCCAGGTTAGTATCCTATATTTCTTTTACTGACTTAAATTTGGCAGGTTGTAGCAAATCATAATAGTTTTAACCACAGTTCTTTTGAAGAGTTTACAGGTTTTTGATAGTTAGGTATCATATTAAATTGTATTCGGAAACATGCTTGATTTTGTCTGAGTTGTATAATTTTATGTAGATATAAAAAATAACTGTCTAACTTGCTGTTTCATGGATATATGCGGACGTTCAAGGTCTCTTTTGTAAATTTTACAAAGATTTATCCGTTTATTAATTATTATTAAAGTAGTATATCTATTTTAGTTAAAGTATTTTTTGCCGCTCTCTTTTAAAGTCAAATATCCTAATGACAGATAAGGACAAAGCATATTTTAAGCACACTTTAGATAGGGTAAACCATACAGTTATTGCCCGCGATCTGTGATTGTCCACTACATTTTTTAGAGACTGACTGAATCACAGAAAAAAATATTGTTTACATAGAAACATAGCTGTGTTACTGCTTGTTACACTTATGTAGCGTATATTCTCAGGATTGCAGTCTCTAAAAAAATAAAGAGGGCAAGAATCACTGGTCGTGGGCAATAACTGTATAGTTTACCCTATAGCGCGTTTATAATATGAATAGAAGGAAGTTGTTAAAACCAAGTAGGTCGATTTAAAGTAAGTCGTCAACGTAAATAAATGACAATATCAGACTATATTGAAATCCCGTTTAGCCGAGCGTATCATTCCGACAACCGGTTGTTATATTTTCGTGCCGCATCTAGCGCGCCTTTGTTGTCCGGGATCCGGGATATAATCCTGCCTGATTGAGGGATCCCGGGGATTGCGCGGACAACTACCAATTGTGATATTTTTCAAGAATGGCTTGTTGTGATTTGTTTCGCATTGATTTTTTATTCGTTTTGCTGCTTCACTTTTTGGCGCTACCTGTATAAATACAGGTTGTGGACAAGGAATGATTTTGCATGCAAACACTTTATTGTACAAAAAGAGATAACAACAGACAAAAGTATGGGGATGTACAAAGGGGAACTTATACCTATAAGGGCTCTCTTCCAATTAAACTTTGGGCGATTAATTGATTCTTGTTTTTGCTTGCTTTTACTGCTACTGGAAATTTCGAGAAAATCACCTCAACAAGAAGTACTAATAATTTTTATTATTCAACTTAAAACCGTAACTATCTGTGAATAAAAAGTTAAGTGTCTATGTTTGGTTTCAACCTATCAACTGAAATTATCCAATACTGATTCCATTACCAAATAATTGTAATATGAAACTTTACATAAAAATCAGGAAGTAAAACTTTTAAGGAACGACATATTGTAGACACTGAACAATAAAAACTATGCTGTTAAGTATTTACTCTATTTTTAACAAATTATATCTAAATTAAGGTAAAGACACCATTACTCGACAAAGGACCAATGTTCGACACTGACTCTTATTCAAAGAAGATAAGAGTTATTCATTTGTTTGTGTGTAATGAATAACTCTTATCTTCTTTGAATAAGAGTCAGTGTCGAACATTGGTCCTTTGTCGAGTACTGGTGTCTTTACCTTACATAAAAATAATACGGTTTTTAAGTCTATAATAAGGACTCTCGAACAAAGACTGCAGTCACTCTATAATAGGCATTACTTGCATTCATTCTTTCCAAGCGACTCTTATAAAACTACACAATATCCCGGGATCGTATTGTACTCAATTGAATCATCTACGATAAAATGTTCAGCTAACCAAGCTTTTGTTGAACTATGTGCTTGTAAACTTTTGAAACGTCTCATCTCCCTCATAAATTGGTAGAATAAGATGGTAAATTGTCAAAATTTATTTGATGTCAGTATCCTGGTACATTTGACGGCGTTGTATACGAAAATAACTTTATTAAATTATAAATTATTTTAAATATTACATGACCAAGAATATGGAAATTTGAGATTAAGTTTTCGAAGGTATTCTAGCGCTATAAACTAAGCCAGGCTGCCTTCGGCTTGGCTTTGGTTTACCCAATGTGGTGAACGCGGAGCTAAACCTTAAAGTTTTGCGAGACGGATTTCTACGATGAAAATGTTTCCGTCTGCAATGGAAGTTGGGAGTGGAGGTTTTTCTTACATCATTAAGTATTCATTTTGTGTTTTATCACTTTTTTGATGGTTTTTTTTTTAATTAGGTAGTTAGTCACTGAATATTGTTTGTTAAATATATATTTTACCGATTTTAGAGGTACTTTAGTGTACATCTTTATATTGCCAGTTTATAGCTTATTTATGAATTTGGTTAAATCATTACTTAACAAAATATACAAATATTTTATCAATAGGCCACAACCTTGAAATTTGCAGTGAATAAAAGACACCCGCCCGTTCAGGAGCTGTTTATTGCCAATACTAAGAACATTGAATTTATTCTAGTAGTTTATAAACAATAATTCCTACTACCTATTTGTTTTGTTATTTGCTGCACTGTTTTCGATTTATTCGTGTATGTTCTGATCCCCACGATACAGGCAACGCCTGGTGTGGGAGTAACTGCTATCCTGTAAAACCTGGAACAGTTTTTTTGTAAAAATTTATTTCTATTTATATAAAATTTAATTATTCTATAAAAAAAGAAAGGAAAGAAAATAAATGTATTGCCACAAAAACGACACGGTTTAAACAAACAAAGAATTAACACATAACTTTCTGTGCCGTTGCGTCAATAAGCACTCAGCTCGATGCCATCTCATCATGAAGAGGACATCATCTCATAGAGAGGATTAGGAATAAAATCCATGCTCATTGCACAAAAAGATTGAAGATAGGAATCCAGAGAGATGTATTACATACATACATACATAACATCACGCCTTCATTCCCAGAGTGGGGTAGGCAGAGCTACAGAAATACCAACAACTCTAAAGACTTACCGATATTTCTGTAACCACATTTTGCACTAACAGGCTAAGAGGTTTACTAGTGAATTAGTGACAGGTTGCAAGCCCATCGCCTAACAGTACTACAAGCCCTTATTCCCTTAGTCGCCTCTTACGACATCCACGGGAAGACATGGAGTGGCACTATTCTAACCCGGCAACCACACGGGATGTATTAAATCTCATTAAATAGTAATATGCAAGACAGAACAGCTCGCATAATTTTTCAACCGCCACCAAATATATTAATTACGTATGAACCGTCCAAAACTCATAATCCACCGTTATCACCTCTCTGTCTCTCTCCATAAAGTCTGAAAGAGACATTAAAGCTAGAACAGTAAAGTTTATAGCCGTTTACTTTGTGAAGGAATGTTTTTCCCGATGGATACAAAATACAGGGAACGAGTGGTTTTTTATGTTTTACGATTGGTTGCGGCTTCTTATGTCTTTGGAGGCTTGTTAGTGTTTACTACTTATTTATGACATATAAATTTATATTTATTCTCATGGTAGAAGTAAAATTCGAGGTCTAGTCCGCAACTTTTATGCCGAATCCGTCATTTCTTCCTCCAACCAACTCAATGAAATACCTTCTCTATTTTTAGACGTTGAGGTTCTAGGCTGTCTTGGGTCGAATGTGATTTTACTTCGTGTTTTATTCCGAAAGGTTGATATAGAAATTTGACTGCTTTCTTCCTGGGATTAGGCAGTTTTTATTTATTTGCTGTCTCTTTGATGTTTGGGTTTCTTGGAAGTTCACAGAAGTTTCGTGTACAAAATTGGAAAGTTATAAGTGACTTTGACTGTTGAAAATACGTTATCATCAGTTTTAATTAAGGATTTGTGTTTATCTACCTTGTGCTGCTTAACACGGGAGATATATTTTTTCTGTATTTGAAGGCATACATTGTATTTTTTCTACCCGTATCTATGCAGAACTTCGCTCCGGATTAAAGTATTATACATATAAACCTTCCTCTTGAATCACTCTATCTATTCAAAAAAACCGCTTCAAAATCCGTTGCGTAGTTTTAAAGATTTAAGCATACAAAGGGACATAGGGACAGAGAAAGCGACTTTGTTTTATACTATGTAGTGATATGACATTAATTAACAACAATTGAACTATGAGTGAGCAACTTAACGGAAAAAGTGGCCACCTTTAAAAGGTTATTAAACTGTGTGTATACTATATAATGCGTATTTATTTGTTCAACTGTAAAGCGCTGTCAGATTTTAAGATAATACTTTAGTTTATTAGAAAACACAATTAAAGTACTTAATGAGCGCGCCACTGGACTCTTTATAGAATTTTTCTTTATTAATTTTGTAAAAAGCAATCTGTATGCGATCATCATCATCATACAAGTATCTTTATATCTTTAGTAAAGTACTAATCTTAAATCTACATAATTAATTTTAACGAAAAGCGGCTTTAAAAGTATCAAACACCGACAAAAATAAACACATAAAAGACTCAAACCCAACTTTTTATGATCATGTTTCCTATCGAAAATTAAAAATATAACATTCCAAATTTAATCTACAACCTGCCAGCACTAATCAACTAATTCCAGTTGACTGAGTCCCTCCGCAACGAACCTAAAATACTTTTTATATCTCGCAACATCGTCAGTTATTAAAATTCGCATAATAAATTATACAGGGTGTGAGATAAATAAAAAACGTATTCTGCGAACCGGATTCTTGTTACGTGACTGATATACGACCCTTGTTTTGATTTGGAGCGATATTTATGACAATGCGTGGTTATACTCGTATTGAGCGTGCAAATGTAGCACATATGTTTTAGGGCAGGTATATTTTATTACCATTTCAGATTGAATTGTGTGGTAAGAACAGAAGTTTCCATAATATTCTTTGATGTGCTATTAAAAATGAAAATTTATATTTTTTTTAATAGCGTCTTATACGGTTCTTTTGTGTTATCGTGTTTCATTTAGGAAAATGAGGAATTAAGCGGTTGAAAGATTTTTTTGTTACATTTTACCCGTGATTTTATCCATTAAAAACTTGCCTACCATTATTTAGCTCATACTTTTGCAATAATTAAGGTAATCAGGGATAATTACACCTTTTGGGTTACTGAATCTTACATTATTTTCTTTGCTAGTTTAGGCCAACACGGTGTCATTTCCAATCTGTTTAAGACGACATTAAAACTACCCGCTGTAACGTGACAAGACTAAAAAGCTATGAGAAAGAAAACACACACTAAAATACAATCATACCGTAGATTTGTCGACACAATAGCTCTGTTTACCTTACTACCAACGTTAAAGTTTTGGTAGCACATAAATCTTTCTGAATTCTCAGTTTACAACGTAAACTCCAAGATCTACTAAAGACTCTTCACACGTGCTTATATTTTCCGCTGCGTATCTTAATGCGATTCTAGAGAGCGCGAAAGAGCTGGCGCGGCGCTTAGTAGTTTTTGTACATCGCTCGCTTAGCTCGCGTTAAGCCGCTGTTTACGACTGTGTTATTCTCCATTTTAATGTCGCTGCGACTCGGGAGCGCTCGTGTGAAAAGTCTTAATAAACGTAGTGTTATAGAAAGTTTAGTGTCCGGGCTATGGGTGGAAAAGTACATAGTATTTTTTAACAGGTGTTCTTGGACGTTATTTGAGAAGCGTAGTAAACTTTTCTTAATGTTTTTGTATCACGCTGTTTCACGATTGATGTTGTACTTTTTTAAGAAGCATCTATAGGGTAATATCGATAAGTATCATCATTTACATTGAACTCTTATTTTTTGCAATCGGCAACGTCGAAGGCCTCTATTTTACTTGGTGAAACCATATTGCCTTGGACATGCTATTGTTTGTAATTAGAAAATGTATACTTAGACCTAGTCTAAGTATACATAATTATGGTGCGCATGCCAAGCAAAAATCGCGGCACTTGCACTATAAACTAATTGAAGGTTACAGAGCAAACACAACGGAACAGAATCTGGAATATATACACAGGTTGATACAAGGTTGGTTATTGAGTCATTGGCTCATGATCTCATATATAACTCTTTTAAAACTTGTCCGTACACGAGTTGGCAGCCAGCCAAGGCTCTTTCAATCACTCGTTCATATGATAACAGCCTTACGATGCTGATCCAACTTGGCAACCCTCGATAGCATCTCCCTCAAACAAATATCAACCCAAACACTGAGAGAGAAAGTTCACAGCTCAAAGATCCGTTGTTGTTGACAGTCATAATGTAATCGTGAAGTTTGGATGCCGTTTTAATTAATATGACGTCAATTTAGAGTTGTTATTAGAATGCTTTTAAGGTAAATGTTTTAGACATTGACTATACTTGCTTTAAATATTGCTGTGAAAACCGGGAAATCATGAGACATGTATAAAATTCGGACTTAATTCTTTTTGGGTAGTTCATAGTCAAATTAGGTATCCATTCCTTCAATTTAGGGGTAATTACTCTACGGTTACTTCGTTGCATGTTGCTCATGCATTATTAAGCCTTTTGGATGTAAATAACAGTCGTTTAGTATGTCTTTTAACTAATTTATTCTTATCAAAAATTACATTTAAAAATAGAAAACAAAAGTATAACTTCAAAATAAATGAATTGTTTAAAAGTTGTAAAATAAATCTAAAGTGAGCTCAAAAACACCTTACTCAGACCTAAGTTATGACTTCCCGTTTTGGGTTGAGAGACAAAAACAACCATGAGTCACAAAATGGGAAGGCAAAGAAGTTTATTAAAGTATTAAAAGTAAAAACGTTTAAAGATTCATTCTTTCTTATTTCTAAAGCACTAAGGAACACAGTCACAAAATCACTCTATGACTTAATTAAGTGAGTTGTTAATGTGGTGTTTCAAATCACTTCGTAAGAACGGTACGTTAATTATGACATCGAGTAATTATTGTATTGTTTACTGCTTTAGAAAGGCAATACAATAATATGATTCAGAACAAAACATTATTCTTAAGCCAATATTATGTCATTTAATAAATAAATTAGTTTTGGTTTAAGCAAAGAAACTTATTTTACGAGAGTATTAGTATTGTTGGTAAAGAAAAACATACACGTTTTACAGGTTCATTATAAAAAAAATATGTTCACATTGTGCACCCTACTCTGCGATCTTTAACTAGCCAATATACCTTAAAAACATTATTATTAAATCCCAAAACTCCCTTAAACTGACCACCCCTTCACCCCTTGTTATTTCACCGTTAGTTTTTGGGACACGCTGTACATTTACCGTTTACAAGACCACAGATCGATCTAAATTACGCAACAGCGACCGCTGACCGAAAGGCTCGCCGATTCCCCACGGATTACAGCCCAGTGGTTTATTAAGTTAAAGCCAGACCCAGCCTGAGGCATCGTAAGATCTCCGAAGCCAATGGGATGACACGGTGAATAATCTTACCATGAACAGTTTGATTACGCCAGGGCTCGAATACCGGTTAATTTTTCCAACCGTTATTATGTACTTGACGCAAAACCTTTTCAGTTCGGTTGCGTTCGCATAAACCGGTTTTTTTAACTGGCCTTTTGAAACATTTATATAAAGACCTTTTCGAAATAACCGGTTTTGAGCTTAAAAAACCTGTAATCCAGACGCGCGTCACGCATCATAAACAAACGCCGCTTTGTGTTTTTATTCGATACAAAACTTTTTGTTTCTCGACTCGCCGCTCGTGGAATAAACCGGTTAATTAAGGTTAAAATAAAGTTCTCAACACGTTCGCGTTCCTAAGAAAAGTTCAGAGCAAAACCGAAATAACCGGTTCCTAGCCCTGGATTAAGCAAGCGACGAAAGTATGATTACACAGAATTTTCATTTTGTGAGTTAATCTTTTTTGGTAGTCACAAGTCTAACCTAACCTAACCTACGTAATTATTGTTTAAGGTATTCTAAAAACATTATGAGCCATTTAAAAGAGTTATATAACTATATATATATATATATATATTTGTATATCAGATCATGAGCCAATGACTCAATAACCAACCTTGTATCAGCCTGTATATATATTCCAGATTCTGTTCTGTTGCGATCGCTCTGTAAACTTCAATTCATTTATAGTACGAGTACAGGGCTGGAATTCTACAAGGTAATAACGATATCGTTTTTGACCTGTTTCCGTATTGTCAACGTTTTGATAACTCTTATGTCATTTACAATAATGGCGACTGTGACATAAACGATTCTGAAACGTGTCAAACACGATATCGTTTTAACGCACCTGAATAGAGGCCCAGGTGCCATAACCAAGATGCGTTCGCTAACTAGCGTTTCGATTCATTTTGTTTTTAAACCAATCGCGTCACTGGTAGATCACATCATACGAAAAATCACGTGATCTTCCAGTGACACGATTGGTTTAAAAACCACCATCCACCATCCACCACCATCTTTCCACCTGCTACGATCGTAACAAATCTCTTTCGCTTCTTCCATGTCATGTCATGCACATCGGTTTCGGGTACTTAAGATTCGGCCTTTTTCCAGAATCTCCGATTTTTTGCATTGTAAATCTCTTTCGTCAATCTTCTTTCATGCATTTTTCCAAAAAACCACCATCGAAGCATGCCAATTTTAATCTTAGTCACTGCATCTTCTTTCAGTCAATATTCCTCTCTGCACTTTTCATTCATTGCGCTATCAATTAGTTTCACACCACACATACAACGCAAAGAGCGCATTTCAACTCCAAAATTCAGAGTAGAGGCCAACAATACAATAATGGTCATAATATATACCAATGTATTAGTGACAGATTGCAAGCCCATCGCCTAACAGTAGATTATGACATCCATGGGAAGACATGTCATGGAGTGGCACTATTCTAACCTGGCAACCACACTCGAGAAACCATTACCATATCTCCATACCAAATTTCATTTATATCTGTAAAAGCGTGAAACAGACAAACGACACATAGTACAGACAGCGTTACTTCCACATTTATAATATGAGTAGCTTTTAAAAACCAGCCTTTTCTTGGACTTGTTACGGAATGCCACCTCAGCCTCCAATAGAAGCAAACATTTCAATAACATCAGCGTTACGTGGCGCCGAGAAAATTTCAATCTGCGATGACAAAAGCAGAGAGAGTTGGCGCTGGGCCAGAGCTGACGGAGTCTTTGTGCCACAATCAGCAACTTGTTTTAAATGTAGGTTGTGTGCTTTCATGACGCGGGAACGTGATTGAGCAGGTGACACATTTTAGAGAACCTGGAATTTATCCGAATCTGTTAAAGTGTTAAAATAATACATGTTCACCGTCACAATGTTTTCACGGTTTTCATTTGTTTTTTTTTTATGTTAAGTAGAAGGCACACGAGCGCTCAGGCCACCTGATGGTAAGTGGAATCTGAGACCCATAGACATTTGAATTCTCAAGACTATATTTTCGTTGCATTTAACTGTCCCCAGAAAACGTGGCGAAGTGGTATGTTTTTGTAGGAAATAATTTATTTTTTTGTTGTTGTACTTAAAGTAGGTACTACAAATTGTAGGTACATTAAAACTGAGAGCCGGGATAAACATGAGGTGCCCTCTCCTCGCACCTAATGGTTTTATTTTCGAAACAAGCAACAGTGTTCGCATTGTTGTGTTCCGGTGTGGGGATAAGGCAACCGGTGCAATTACTAGCATAGAGGCATTCCATCTTAGTTCTCAGGGCAGGGTTGGCAACGCATTTGAGGTCTTAGGATTAAAGTCTTGACAATTCAAATGTCTATGGGTTCCAGATTCCACTTACCATCAGGTGGCCTGAGAGCTCGTGTGCCTTCTCCTTTTACATAAAAAAGGCAGGTAGTATTTGAGATGCCTGTTTTAATACACTTCTAAGTAAATATAATAGGTATACTTTTTTTTCTATTAAAAAGTACTGATGCTGTCGAAGTCGCGAACAAAAGCTAGTATTTAATACTCCGGAGCACTTGATTACTTTTTATTAACATAATAATATACCATTTTATAAATGGCCGCTTAACTAACAATTACAAGATTACATACATACATAACATGACGCCTTCATTCCCAGAGTGGGGTAGGCAGAGCTACAGAAATACCAACAACTCTAAAAAGACTTGTTGATAATTCTGTAACCACATTTTGCACAATCAGGCCAAGAAGTTTACTAGTGTATTAGTGACAGGTTGCAAGCCCATCGCCTAACAATACTACAAGCCCTTATTCCCTGAGAACAACAACAAGTACAAACAACAAGTTGTAATTACAAGATTATCGCATAAATACCCAAACCCTGTTACTGACTATAGAAAACTAACTTTTGCGCGCAACTCCGTTCTCGTAGAAGTCGTTTTGCTATTCCCTCGGGAACTGTCCATTTATTAGGAATAAAAAGTAGCCTATCTGCAATTCCAGACTATACATAGTCTATTTTTTGCCAAAATTATGTAAACATTAATGTGTACATTTTAATGGAAGTGCGGAAAGGATTTCCTTTTATACGAGGACAAAACAGAGGACGCGAGAAAATTACAGTTTTAAAACTCAAACAGAAAAACAGTAAGTAATTACGAAAGACAATTTTAGTTATATCTTGATCAGATAAAAAATCACGGTGCAATTCAAACAGTTAAGGATCAAGAAATGGAAAAGTAAAAACACTAGTGCGATAAATCTTAATTGCGCGATATTCAGCTACAAAAAGAAATACTTTAAAGTCAAAGTCTAACTCAAGCACAGTTCCATAATAATGACCCTTACAAATGGAAACCTAGACCGTGTTAATTTAATTCTAATTTAATTCATTTGACACAAATGAGTTTTACACGAGATACGAATTTTCAATTAAGTGGAAAAACAATGTAATGGAGATACAATTCCAATTTCAATGTATTCAGATGTTCGGAAATCAAAGACACAGATTAAACGATAACCTCTTACAATCCTCGTGTTTCAGTATTAGAAATGGATTCGGATTAAGAAAAATCGCTAGAGCGAATCCCAAGACGTTTTAAGATGAGTAGGTACTTGATATTTGAAGATTGATTTTAGGGTTCCGTACCTCAGAATGAAAAAACGGAACCCTGATAGGATCAATTTTTTGTCCGTCCGTCTGTCTGTTTGTCAAGACTCTTTATTTTGGGAACGCGTAGAGGTACCTATTGAATTTAAATTAAAACCATATACTCAGGTCTACAGTCCCTTGAAGCTGTGAAAAAATCAAAGAATATTTCGACACTCAACTACTCTCAAGGGAATCGAAATTTAAAGGGTATTTGCCATAGACCTAGAATCCTGAAATTCGGCAAAATTCCTCAAGGTAATAAAAAAAAACTATTTGCAATTGGTAAACTAATCGCGACCGTTTACTATGTATGGAGCCAACGGTTTTTCAACGGCAACGTTAAGTTCGCCCCATCAATACGTTTTGATATTCCTTTAATTTTGTGCAGAGCCCTCGGTACGCGAGTCCGACTTGCACTTGACTGGCTTTTTACTTTTAACTTAACAGATAAAAACCCTCAGTAATAGCAAGCCCAACTTTCAGAGCTGATATGAAAGACGCCATTTTGCTACCGCATGTTCCTCGCAAAGATTGGCTACATTCAAGATAGACCAAGAAGGGACAAAATTGTGTACAGTTTTGACCACTCTGGGTCATTTAATAATAACAAGTCCTTACTGATATCCGTTATTTCGACCAAACTATATTTTGACTCTTTTTATATAATAATTATACAGATTGTCTCTGACCATGGGACTTTAAATATAGGTATCGATTCTACTTCTCAAATGGAACTCCTTTTGTTAGTGCATAACTCCCCTCATTTGAAACAGGATATAAAAAAGAAATATGCGTTAAAACTAATTATGTTTTACGATAAAACGAACATTTAATAGTCCTTGAAATGTAGTTTCATATTATCAAAATCATATTTACTAAACCATAAAACATTTTAAAAGGAACGTAGCTATCGACGCTGAAAACTCGAGTTTATGCGCTTTAAAAATATTTTGTTAGCGGTCTATGATTTATTACCAATAAATTTATGTGAGAAATGCACCTATTTTATTTAAACAGTAAATGGAATACTCTATTTTAGATCCACTTAAAAATAAAATCGGCCAGTGGCTCTCCAACAAGTAGGGTTCCGTACCAGTCTTGTAATGGGCACCCTTTATTTTGTCTCTTTGCTTAATGCGGTCATAGTATTACTTACTTAGTTTTTTATATTCCTCTTTTAACTTCTTAAGTAATTACTGTCCACTAAACAACAAAAGTGAAAAAAAAAAGTTGTGCGACGAAGCGTATCCTTACAAATGTATGGCTAATTTTCATTGAACAAAACTCTCTACAGAAGTTAGAGGTCTTGGTCACCATTCAGTACTTTGAGATTGGGCAGCTAAAAAATATAAGTGTTCTGTTATTGAAGACTACTCTCTAATATTATTAAAATAATTCAAATCGGAGCTGGGCAGTTTAGTACCTTTCCTTGATAGGTAGGTTTCATGAACATCGGTTTAGTTGGTAAAGAGATATTAATAAGCTCTCAAAGAAGAAAACGGCGTTACATCGGTTCAGTTTTTATTTTCGTATCTCTAAATATAAAACGATTGAGGAACATATCTTTAAATACCAAATTCATATCGTTTACTCGAATCAAACAACCTGTCTTTCACAACCAGAACCTTCATCAAACAATCTGACGATAGCGTTGGTGAAAGCTTTTCTTATCGTTCCGAATTTTTTACAAGGAAGTTACTTTTAGCCAAAACTCTGAAGGCTCATCTCTCAAGGAACAATTATGCGTATATTTGTTTCATTATAAGCGATGCCATAGCCAGATCACGCTCATGAAGGTCAGCTAGTTCATCAAGGCAATGGGCGGGCAGATAATTAGAGCTATTTAGTCCAAAATTTTACTTCTTCCCGTGATATTTATCCATCTTTATGGTAAAAAACATGACATTCATTAAAAGAAGTTATAATGTGTTCCTGAAAAGGGTTGAAAATGAAATTGTGGATATTGTAGCAATTAAAGGTGTCACATGAAAGGATACGTATAATTTGTACCCTCAAAGCTATTTTTGTTTTATAGCGATAAAGGTACAATATAAAAAGAACGACTGACCTATACCGCTACAATTTTTGTACATGATCGCAGATCAAGTTAAATAAAATCGACCCCGCGCAAGGGAACAACACTTCAGAAAAACACAAGGGTTATAAAATCACGCCTAAATTATCGACACTTCACGCCCAAGAGTTTCATTTCCACCCAGCGTGTGACACCCATTTCTAATGAATACATAAAAAAGTCGATGGTGATGCATTGTCTGACTTTTCGTAACGAAAAGAGCCTTAAAATAACGTTGTAAGGTTCGAATTGGAGTGTATGGGTGCGGTACTAAAGTGAACGGGTTGGGAAACGTTTGAAAATATATGGCCGACGCAGGTTTGTAATACCAGAAGGGATTCCCAAGGACTATAATAATATTGACGGCCGTCGAAAAAAACAAAGAGCATATTTATAGGTGTGTTTTGACAAGGTTTTGACGAGTAGGGCTTATTCCACCTAATTTACATAATGCCCAATTTACCAATAATCCTACATCTCAAAAGGATTTAGTGTCAAAATACCTAAATTCCAGAATGCCTAACTTTTTGTCTCATAACACCTTAATTTTAATACGACTGAATTTTAAAATGTCTTATTCTCATAATGGACAAACGTCACAATAGCTTTATCGCAGGACACCGTATGTTCAAAACAACCAGGTGCCAGAATACCTAAATTTCAAATAGGCTAATTAACCTTCATGTATAATTTGCTTTACTATTTTCTTTAGTACTGGCCATTAACATTGAAGTACCAATCACAAATTAGAAGGTATGTCTAAAGACAATTCTATAAAGACAAAGGCAATATTTAGGTATTTTGAAACTGTGTCATTTTTGCATTCTGGAGTTTGCAGTTTAAGCTATTTTGACATTTTGTCGTATCTGTGATTCGGCATTTTAGGGACAGTACATTTCAATATTAGGCATTTCGAACATGAGACGTTTTAGGTCAAAGTCATTAGGTATGACATTTGTTCATTTTTGGAATGAGACAAATTGATATTCGGGTATTATGAGCCCATGGCAATTTGAAATTTAGTTAAATTAGTACATTAGGTATTATAAAAATTAGGTGGAATAAGCCCTACTCGTTTTGACTTACATACCCCCAGCACTTACTTTTTTAACTGAAATTAATTGTTTTACACAAATATTGAATTTACAGGAGGGTTATTGTGAGCTAGATATGCTGTTCATTTTACGGTGAGCGTAAAGGACAGAGCTATCGCAATTATATAGCTCTGTCCTTTTCTCTGAGCGTAAACAGAACTGCATAGTTATGTTACAATAACTCCCCAGAAATTAAAGTAGTGCCAACAAAAGCGAACTCATTTATTTAATATTTATTGCACAGAAATAAGAACAAACGGCAGATTTAATGCTTAATGACTTTCTCTACCGGTTGGCCAAATAACCAATTAAAAATGTACATAGTTTAGTACTGTTGCTAATACTTACTAACATATCACTTTAAGGGATATCTTCCAGGGCGAGTGACAAATAATAGAAACCAAATGTTTGAATGATGTTTTTTTTTCACGGTTAAGAATATAGTGTTACCAAATCTGACGCTTGTATCTACAATACATTTTTTTAATACGTTAAAAAGTTTTTTTGTATGGAGTCCCCTTTTATTACTACACTCTTACGGTTCAAAAGATTCAGTTGTTTAAAGTTAGGACGAATGGGCTCTCTTTGGGCACGGAACCCTAAAAACATTTGTTTTCCATTTCATTTGTAAATAGGATTTTTATAGCAAGCCTCGCAGTTCCTACTGATTCAAAGTACTTCCAACAAATATTTTCCAGGATCATGCCTTTCCATACATATTCCATGCATGCCAAACGAACTTTGCAAAATATAATATCCATTAGACTCCGCCAATGGAGCGGACGTAATGCGAAATTGATTCACTCGTAGTGAACCTCTAAAGCCCAGGACACACGATGCTACTCGAGTTTCGTCGCCTTGTTTATACTTACACTAGGTACCCCTGAGCGGCTTGGACCCGCTGCAAATTTTTGACTTTCCCGGTGGATTTGACACGTTTTTTCTTTTACAAGAACCTTTTTCTGACGATAACGAACACAACAAAAAAAGAATTAGCGACATCGGTCCAGCCGTTCATGCATGATGCCGTGACTAAGGGAAATAGAGGCATTCTATCTTAGTCCTTAGGGTTAGCAACGAATTTGAGATCTTAGGACTATAGTCTTGAGAATTCAAATGTCTATGGGTCTCAGTCAGCATCAGGTGGCCTGAGTGCTCGGGTGCCTTCTCCTTAGCATAAAAAATAAATAAATAGGGAATCATTTTTATATCTATAGATTATAAAAATGTGTCAGTAACTCTGTCCGTCTGTTTGTTACGCTTTCACGGATTAACCGCCGAACCGATTTAGGTGAAATTCGGTAAGAAAATACATACATTTGTATATATTTGGTATGTACATACATACATACATACAAAGAAAATAAGAGTTGCATTTTTATTCAAGCTGCCTTTTACCGTATGTCCTAGGTCTTAACAGTATTACTTATTCTCCACCCCATCAGACGGCAGAATGACACCAAACGAATTCAAATTACTCGGCTTGAAGAGATGTTTTTCATTTGTTTGTCAGTTCAGTAAGAATATGATGGATTTAGTTTGGTAAAAACATCCGCTTTTGTGAAGATTTCAGCGGCCTTGGATGAGAGATGACGGAGATATGATTCCAGGAAATACTTTTGTTGATTGTACTTTTAAAGTATTTTTTTAATGTGCCAATATGGCAGAAAGTGCACTTTTTAAAACAGTTCGAGGAATTACCCACGCAAACACACAGCATGCATTTCATTTGGTGCATATGCATTATGTAGTATTCCTTTTTTTGTTGGAAATTGAAAAAAAAAAAAAAAATTTTAGTTGTATCTCTATGTACTGTATCAATAAAGAATTGGGTTTTGAATTTCAATTTTAAATTAATTCACTATATCAAGCAAAAGTCATCCACTGCTGCATAGAGGCGCTCCCCGAAGATCTCCACGACAATCAGTGTTGTGCTATTAGCAACCATTTATAATAACTATATCGCACAGTAATTGCAGAAAAGGAATTTATACAAAAGTTAATTATTTTCAAACGCAATAATGTCACTATTCAAATATAGATTTAACTAAAATCATAGAAAAAAAATCCCATTTACGATAGCAATTCATTCTTCGTGAGCTGATATCTTTTAGACGGCTTAACAGATTTTTAAGAAACTTACCATAAAACTCTTCCTATTTAACCACCTTTCTTTGTAGGAAACGACATCTACATCGGTCCATCAGTTTGGGAGTTACATACACATATACACACAGATATGTTAAACTAAAGTTAGGATGTTACAACACCACGTTTTGACTCATACTCACACGTTTTTAAGAAACTGTACTATGCGTAATTTTTGTACCAGAACATTCGAGAAAGCCCTAGAGATTGCCGCATACGCTCAAGGTTCCGCGCGCTAAGCATTTTGCGGGTAGGCCGGCAAAAGCGCACTCCGCGCGAAAGGGGCTGGCAAAGAGCCAGATTCTGTCAATCCGAGTTTGTTTTTAGAGATACTGCGTTGCTTTGTTACTAGGGTAACATGCTCTAGAACATGTATCATATCATGACTTGCGTTAAAAAATCCGGAAAAATCCCGTTTTTTCGGATTTTTGCAGAAAAAAACAATGTAATGTTCTGCTCCTATTTTTAATCTATATTCGGTCTAATTTGCACCTACATAGGGGCGACATCGACGACCTGAATGCAGAAACAATTGAAAGAGGTGGTGAGAGTGACAGTGATTGACTAAGAATAAATTGTCATCATTCATGTGTTGTGTTTTCTTGTGTTTTCTAAAAACCCAAGAAACCGAAAAGCATCGGAAAGAAACGAAAATTTCAAAAACCTAAAGAAACGTCTCTTTTCCGGATTTTGTTACGCTAACCATGACCGCTCAATGACTGTAAAAGGAACGTGTCGTATGGAAGGGTAAGTGTAGGGAGGTGTTGGTCAGTAACGGAACGGTCAAGGCATAGTCTCCTACAAACATAAACACTATTAACTGTACATCGGTGGACCTTACTACAAGAGGCGTAAGGTCTACCGATGGACAGTTAACAGTATGGGACATGGTACTTTTCAATATAAAGAATATTTTTTGTTTACACGTTCCTAGTACGGTCATGGTATGGAATGGTGTAATAGGCAACAGTTAGGGCAGTTTTTAAACTGTTTCATTATTTAAGTAAGTGCGTTATCCTATACGTAGAAACGAGCAATCCAACTAATATTATAAATGTGAAGGTTTGAATGGATATTTGTAACTCAATCACGCTAGAACGGCTCAATGGATCAAATGAAATTGGCACACAGCTAGATTATAGTCTAGAATAGGAAAAAGATACTTTTTATCCCGTATATTTGTCAGTTCTCCAGGGAATAGCGACAAATGACTTCTACGTGGACGGAGTCAAGCGCAAAATCTAGTATTTAATTATGGTTAGTGATCGCGTTTCTTAAAACTTTGGTGGTTTTTACACAAGCCATGCTCTACAGTTTATGTTATAGTATTCTTTTTCTTCAAAACATACTTCGTTTTTAATTTTAACCTTCCATTTCATTATATTTACAGAAATAATAGAAAGCTTTACCAGACTCCAGTTTAATATTGCGTTGTCATTGGACAGGTGCGGAAAATTTCAACAAAACCGCTCTCTTATATGAAAATGGCGGTGAACTCGATACCATTTTAGACACTGTAAGGTCGTACAACGGACTTTTATTTTCAATTTTGTCTTTTGCATAATTCATTCTAAGACACGACCGACTTGAAAAAATTGTGTCTTGTGTAATAAATTGTTACCGACTGTACGTTTTTGTACAGTTTTCTTTTTGAGAACCAATCTATGTTAAGTATAATTGAGGTTCTGTCGCCATCCTCAGAATTCATTATCATTGTTAGATACATAACATGTTGATGAAGCATTCTTATTTTTTTAATGTAAACCTTAACGCATTAAAAAAATATGTTTTAGAGGACTGTCATACAAAAAAAAAACCATATAAAATGCGATAACGTTTTTCTCCCCTTAAATGAAAAACTATGTCTGCACGTTTTCCTTATTAATTAAAAAGAAAAAAAAAATGGAAACGTACATACCTAGTTTTGAATAGTTTGTATTACCTACGTTAAGAGACAAATCTGTCATTTTTGCATACCAAATATGGTTAAACATGTAAACCTACCAATCGAAAACTACTTATGTTAACACCTCACTGGTAATGTTTATTGCAAATAAAGTATTCTTATTCTTATTCTTATTCTTTCCCATAATATCTACACCATATACAAAAATCGTGAAAATCGGATTAGAAGGTGAAAAACGTTATCGCCCGGAGCTGAATTTGTATGGATTTCTTTTGACAGCTACACGATTTAAGCATCGCTTCACAATTCTCAAAAGATGTAACATTAATTCACTCATTTGGTGTCACATAACATAACGCCTTCAATTCCAAAATGGGGTAGGCAGAGCTACAGAAATACCAACAACTCTAAAAATACTTGTTGATAATTCTGTAACCACATTTGCACAATCAGGCTTAGATGTTTACCAGTGACTACTTCGCCGGAGAGAGGGCGGACTCCTGATGGGAGCCCACGCAATAAAGGGTTTTTTCACTAGCATGCCTAAGGGCGCCCCTATTGTGCCGACCTCGGACTTAGGACGCTAGGGGAGAATTTCAATTGATTTTTTGTGCTACCAACGCTTCGGAAAAATTACGTTAGACCACACTGAGAAAAAGCGTTGAAAGAAACTCCATCTGGGTGTCGATTTTGTGAGTTAACCGGTACCGGTACCGGTGCAAAGTGGGGTCGCCCACGTGTAGGGTGAGCCGGGGGACGCCGACGCCTCCGACGCGGTCGGGGACGTTAGTTTACCAGTGTATGATCACTTACATCACGTAGGTGTACTACCACTAACAAGATTTTAAGGATTAGCCGTGAAAAAAACAAGTAATTTTGCTCAAATATTGATTAGTAAAAGGCTCATGTGTTACATGAATTTAATTACTGATAAAATTTGATACAATACTATAAATCAAGAAAAAAACTTACAAATTGGTTGGCGTTTGATGCCGTTGAATTTGCCATGACCCGCGACGCTGTTTTCTAATGGCTGTTATTTGAATGACTTCACGAATACTAGTGTGTGGGTGAAAAACTTAAAAACAAATCTGTGCTGGGATTCTATACGGTAATAATGATGTCGTATTGGACGTGTTTCCGTATTGTCAACGTTTTGATAACTCTTATGTCATTTACAATAATGGTGACTGTGACATAAGTGATTCTAAAACACGTTAAACGCGTTATAACGCAACAGAATAGAGGCCTTGTATAGACCGTTTGACATTCTTTATTTGAAATTTGACGTAAGCTCCATATTACTTTTGTCACAACAACTTACAACAGGGCTGGGATTCTACACGGTAATAACGATATCGTCTTTGACGCGTCAACGTTTTGATAACTCTTATGTCACTGATAATAATGGCGTTTTAAAAATGATGCTAAAACACGTCAAATACGATATTTTTTTAACACAGTAGAATAGAGGCCCTGGTCCTTTACAGTTTTTTCACCTTTACCTACATTATACAAATAAAAGACATGCAAAATATTCCAAATGAACATGAGATACACACCAAATTAAAACGTGAAAGCATAAAGGTCTTTAAATGTATTTTTAAACCTATTATTACCAGTGTATTACTAAATGATTTTAATATTAACCTTACCGACGAAATAAATTCGAGAACGACCAAAGTAGGCATTGGTTTCCGACCTAAGTGAATCAATTAATGTCAAACCTTTTACGTCATGTCTGATCATAATGTCAATCTAACTCGTTGGAGTATTAACGTCGAACGAATCAAAGAATTTTTATTATGACTCGTGAAATAGCACAAAGTCGACATGTTTACGACGACACGATAAATTTTACACCTAGAAGAGGCGGGGCACCCACTTGTTTTGGATCGAAGAATCCTAGGGGACGCTAGGTGCTTCTATCTCAATTTAGGTTTCTTTCCGGGGGATTGTTTTCAGACATGCCTAAATAATATTTACATTTTGGTTCTCCTATGAAAATCCTAATCGTCATTTGTCCTAATGCATTGTTTGTCCGAATTTTCATTTTTCCTAAAACCAATACAGCCTGTTTTTAGCGTTTTTATAATACACCCTAACCTAACCGCAGGTATTTTTTAAAAACTTAAAAGTTGACTGACATTATAATTTGGAGAGATGCACAGTAAAATATAAGGGCAAAGCACATTTCATGAATTCTTTAACTATTGAGCGTTTATTAATAAGAAGGTTATGTTATATTTTATATGATATAAATCAACTGTATTAATTATTAGAACGTTATAGCTTTTCTAACTACTTCTCACCCTAACGCTATTAAAATCAATATTTACCTACCAAACACAATGCCATAATTATCATACTATGACGTACGAATAGATTGCTTGCATAATTTTCACTGTTTGTTTTCTCATCTCGACTAGCATGAGGAGTGTAATATCTCGCGCGGTAATCCCCAGGATTGCCCCCTACAGAATCACGTACAAAACTGGCTTGATTCCAGATCTGCATTTAAGGCTGTATTTTCCGCAAGTCTTATGATAAATTAGTTTTCTCTTAACAGGCGCATTTTGGTCCCTCGGTTGCTAAACTAATTAGCGATTTTCTTGGCATGGCTTAATGCTGAGACAATCTGATTCTGTTTACATTAGAGCGGGAGTTGACGGGAGTTATGTTTTAATGAGGGAGTTTAAATGGATTGCGTTAAGTCATGGTGAAAAATTATGTGTTGGACAACAGAGATTCTGTAAAGTATTATATAAATATGGATAGACGAATTTATACCAATTGATCTAATCATACACTAAACTCTAGATTTAAACTATAGGTGGGACAATGATACATAAAAGGTACTTGTATTTATTTAGTATTTATGAAAGATTAAAGAAACAAAGTGTGATACGTGTTTATGTGAGCTGTCACAAAAAACATCCTAGATTGAACCTATAGGCTAACCGTATTATGAAACACGAGCAATGGGTCTTTATTGTGTGCCATAAATATTTTAAGTCATAATGTGTATTAAGTCGTAACTAGCACTAATTATGACTAAAATCACAAGTCATAATTAGCGCAAGTCATAACATAAATAAATAAATAAATAAATAAATATCAGGGGACAATCACATATTTACATATCAATGACATATTTACATATTTAAAAAAAAAAAACTTTATTCCGATTTTTCTACAATAATCTAAATCTCACCTAGCTGTTACATATTTACGAAATGCTGTAAAGATTATGATTACCATAACTTAAAAATTATGACTGTCAATAATTATGCCAACAAAGACATTAGCCAAAATAAATTATGAGAAACAACAAGCTTCAGTAAGAAATACCAATCTATCATTTTATAACTAAAAAAACATTCAATTAACTCATAGTAACGTAACACACATCCGAGATAAATTCGTATGACAAAAAATAACATCGTTTCTGACAAACAGCATTTTTCTCTCCGTACCGTAATGAACATTTTGATGGGATGGCCCACAAACGTTATCCAACTACCTCAGACCCGGCAAACTGTCCAAAATGATGTATAACTCCGCGTCTTAAAGGACATGGGGAAGGTCTCGCGTTTTTGGTCGCCGAGTACAATACGAATGGTACAATGGGGGGATATAATGTAGGTACGTATACGTCACTCAAGCAGCTGGTCTGTCGTTTTTTTCTCTTGGATAAATGCCAGTATTATTAATTTGAATGAGATATGATCTAAAGATACGTCAGGTTTTTAATCCCTGTATTTTGCTTGAATACTTTGCTTGTAGGTAATATAATTTGCGGGAATTCGCTTTTGCTGCGCTAGAAGTAGGGGATTAAAAAGGGCTCATCAATTTGACTAACGAACATTACACAGAGATAAAGCTAATTTTGAGAGATAATGCACAAATAGAAAATAATTTTCAGAACCAATTTTTTTATTTTTTTTTTATTTTATAATGTACGAATCATTTTATCGATTGTATCATTTCATCGATCGCTGTTTTCTGTTGAAATCGTGATGTTTTCAGGATATCTTGAACATTAATTACGTAAGGTTATGTTATATGTGGGACTACAAAAAAAAACATGCAGCGAAAAATGCCCCGCGTAATTATAAATTCATTGAAAGGTTTCCACAACAATACTGTTCCCTGAATGCAACGATGTTCAGGGCCTCTATTCAGGTGCGTTAAAACGATATCGTATTTGACACGTTTAAGAATCGTTTATGTCACAGTCGCCATTATTGTAATGACATAAGAGTTATCAAAACGTTGACAATACGGAAACAGGTCAAAAACGATATCGTTATTACCTTGTAGAATTCCAGCCCAGGCCAGTGATTAGTTTGTATCTAATCTTTATACCCCGTTATCTAAAGCTCAGTTTGGGGGCAAATAGTGATGTTGCTAAGTTAGGTTTAAGTTTCTATAATTTTAGTAGTATTAAGTAGTATTTTTCCTTTGAAATTATAAAACCATTTTCATGTCTTCTAATTTTTTTTTAATCTATGGGTTTCGTTGACATAAATTATTTCTTTTGTCAATCATTTTTGCCAGTTACATCTGTTTGAAGAGGTCGAAAAATCATTTTCATATTCATAAATAAAAATACTTTCTTTTCATAGTAGTTTAAAAAAATCACTTTAAGTATAAATCAAATCTTTTGATATGTTATTGAGTGAGTAAATCAACTTAATTTTTTATTCATTTACATAATCGACATTGCCCCATCACTTGTCCCCAAACTAAGAGTTAGATAACGGGGTGTACTTATATCTTATATAAATTAGGGTTCATTATTGCACCTTATTGTTTACATTAATTTAGCTAGATTAAACAATGCTAGAACTAACTAACAGCACTTTAAGTTGTATCTAAATGTCTTTTTACTCCTGCGGGGTTACCATGACATGACTAAGCAGTTCAGTTTAGGATGAGCGTAAAGGACAAAGCTATAGCAGTTATACAGCTCTGTCTCTCTCTCGTCGTAAACTGAATGGCTTAGCCATGTTTATCCTAGATCGTTAGCTACTAAGTTACGTTATTGGGAATTCTGTATACGGATAGTATGCATGTCTGACTATTTTACTATTAGATAAATAATCACCTGGCTTTTGAATCGACAAAATGTCTGAAGCATAGAATTAAGTTTGAATGAAAATATTAAATTTTAAGTGTTTTCTGCGACTTTTCCTTATTTTTATACTGGATGAAAGGTATGTGGAACTGACTCATAGAGATTGGCAATACCAAAGCTAGAGATGGCAATCCTAAGACTGCAAGTGTGTTGCCGACACTAACATAACCTCGTAAGGCCTAAGCTATTATTAGGACGTTTGTAATAATGACCCAGTGTCCTAATTAAAGACACATATGCTTGAAGCCCAGAACTAAAAAACGTATTCCAGGCAAAAGTCAAAGGTACAATTCCGTTTCACGTATTTTTTTAAGAATGGGTTTCGTTCTAAGTGAATGTCCTTATTTTAGAACTCTGGGCCGCTAATTGACAAATTTAGACATTAAATTGGGCCGCAAGAACTACAATTCTCAGTCCTAGAAATAGGACGTTGGGCCTTGCTAGGATAAGATGGAAGGTATTGCTATTAATTTTTACCGTTGTTTTATCGTTGTTGTTCCTTGTAACGATAAAATAGACGATAAAATTACTTCAATAATGCGGACACTAAAAGAAGTAGGGACATAAGGACATAAATTATTTTAATTCAACGACGATTCAATCATTATCAAGATTTTACGCGCGACTTCGTCCATTTAGTAGTCGTTCATGGCTATTCCCCCGGAAACTGTCAAGTTAGCTAGCCTATATCCCATTCCAGGCTAATTTATCTGTGTGCCAATTTTCATCCATTTGAGTATGGAAGTGTCTACTCCCAAGTACCTTAAATTGATTTCCTAATGATTTATCAAGCTCAAAGAGGATCAAACTACAGGCCAAGTCAAAAAATAGTTAAGCTACATATGTTAGGCAAGAATAATTTGTAAAACTAAAGTGATAACATAAATAAATAAAGCTAAGCATGTACGTATTGTATAGTAACCGATGTAGGTATAAGTTGAATAATAATAATAACTCATAAAATCTTTAACGTTTAAGATTAGAGGTTAAGATCGAAATATTGTAATGTAAAAGATGAAATAAACAGTTTTTTTTTTATCCAGATCCATTCAGCCGTTCTCGCGTGATTGAGTAACATACGTCCATACTTTCGCATTTATAATTTTACTAGAATTTGCCTGCGACTCCGTCTGCGTAAAAATTGGTTTTCACTATTCCCTCTGACACTATTCAATTTTCCGATATTAAAGTATCCTTTGTTCTTCCCCGTTTCATCGAAATTAGTTCAGTGGTTTATCTGTGAAAGCGTTACAAACAGACAGATAGACAGAGCTACTTTCACATTTATAATAAATAATAATATACCTATGGAGTAAAAGTGAAATAAGATAAATATTTATAATATAATAGTAACATTGCTCATTACGAATATTGTTGAATATAAAAATACGTGTTTTTAAACCAGTTAGCCATTGAAACGACGTGCCGAAAAAAATAATGACAATATTTTTTTAAATGATTTATTTTTATTAAATATTCAATTCAAGAACGTTTGTCGTCTTTAATGCCGAAATTCTTTTATATTGCAGTAATGTAACAATATTGCTTTATTATGTTGCCGTACGCACGGAGAATTCTACATCGATTCTCGTATTTATTATATTTGAACGTTCATGCGTTATAAATCGTTTACAAGGGGAATATATTACGTTTCTTTTGAACGAGAAATAGATTAATTGCTTTGGTATTGCGTTTGGAATTTCTTAAGCATTTTAGCGTACAAAAAGAATTCGCTACTGATATTAAATATTTGTAAGACATCGTGCGAGGGCGCGTTTTTTTTGCTTATTGACATAAACCCATATGTTAAAATACCGTAGCTTATAATGGATTAACTTATAGAAGAACTTTTATGGAGGCAAACTAGTTTGACGGATAAAGTTTTGCCAGATAGTGAGAGAAATTAAATAGGTAGTAAAGAAAAGGGACGAATTTTCAGTATTATAAGTCATACTGCCGCCAGAGGGCGCCAAAGTTCATAAAAAATTGCAAAGTTAGATTATTGGAACTCCTAAAATGTATCCCATACTAAATGTATCATCAAAATGGTAACTCTTCTCGCTTTATAATCAATATTAATCATACACTGGTTTATTTTCAGGATTTTAAAAACATCCAACTGGAAAATAAAGTTAGATTAAGTTGGGTTTGTTTTATTACTTTAGGAGTTGCGATTATTATGAATAACAAATTATGTGTAAAAATTTCGGAGAAATGATGAGTATAGTGACATATTGTTATTTGTATAAAAATACGAAAGACCAATTTTATATGAGCCAAAATGGACCCCGTTAGAGACGTTATTTAAATTTAATGCTTTAGTGACCAGTTCTCTTTTTCTATTGCTATAGCAAAGGAAGTTACGGCAATTTTAATCAAGCATTAAGTTTAATTGACCTCTCTGAGTCATCGCTACTCCCCTATTTAACCCTTGAAGGGGTGATTGTCTGTCAATCCCTTCTTAGTGCACCCCTAGGATAACCAAGGAATTGCGGGTGATAGGACCTTGTGCAGGGTCCGTCCGGATCGCTACCAACAAATATTAAACAGCAGTGTTCGCATTGTTGTGTTCCGGTTTGGGGATAAGACAGCCGGTGAAATAACTAGCATAGAGGCATTCCATCTTAGTCCTCAGGGTTGGCAACGCATTTGCAGTCTCAATATTGCAGTCTTGTGAATGCGAATGTCTATGGGTCACAGTTTCCACTTACCATCAGGTGGCCTGTGTGCTCTTTTGCCTTCTTGATGCAATAAAAAAAAAAAACCCTCTTAATTTAAAGTCCCTAAGTCCTGCAGTTTTGAAAGTGCGTTGATCGATCAGTTAGTCAGTTTCTTCTTATATATCACTAACACTACATAGTATAAAACAAAGTCGCAACCCGCTGTCTGTCCCTAAAGGACGATGGGTAAAAATGTCCCCACCCACCAACAGTGATGAAACATGTGCCAGTTTATAGATCTTGGCAATATGATGTATTTTTTCTATGGCGACGATCACCATATGTATGGGGTTTTCTTGAAAAATCATAATCTTATCGTATGGAACTATGGAATTTGTTTGAAAATGAACACGTATGTAGATGATTTGCCTTGCCTGGCCCTTTGTTTTCATTAAAAAATTCCCATTGATTTTGCTACGAAGATAAGTATTTTGTCTTTTATTGGGTCCTAATGAACATATAGACCTGCAGCCCGTTACTGTTGGAGGGGGGGGACGGGGTCCATACAAAATTGCCCATCACCCTTTGCTTCTGACGGTATAATGGTAAGTATCAGAATCAGAATCAGAATCAGAATAATCTTTATTCAAGTAGGTTTACAAATAATAAACTCTTTTGAAACGTCATAGTAGCGACTTAGCCTAAATTGACTGCAGGTTCAAATCGCGACCGATCAGAGAAGAACCTGTAAGAAACTCTGTCGGATGTCTTTTTTTTTTTTCGACGTTCGCAACCTTTTGTCGTAAGGACTAAACATTTTATTACAAGCAATTCAGTCCCAAGCATTGTTATCATTAATATAGTCTTTCATACTATAATATGCTTTAGAAATTAGTTTACGCTTAACGTAACTCTTAAATTTATTTACTGATAGTTCAGTAACATTACTTGGGAGCTTATTATAGAGATTATATATCTCGGAGACTCGTGCTATTACTAAGGATATTGTAGTTGGTATTAAATAAATCGCTTCCTATATTATGTGTTTAATACTTTTGATAATAAAAATATTTACAGTACGATAGCTAAATGAATAATTAAATTAAATACAATGAGACACCAAGACACGGGAACCGTGTCTGATGTTTATCGATATTTTCTTGAGAATGAATTTATCGATCGTATCAAATAGATCATGAACTATTTTGAATTTGGATAGAATTTAAACGAAATGTAAAAGGAGCCAGGAACGCAAAAAGGATGTTGTAACAACCTCTTTACATGCTTAGAGCTTCAAAACTACGCAACAGATAAAAATCCGGATTTTACTGATTTTTTTTATTAGGTAGACTAATTCAAGACGAAGGTTTATGTGTATAATACTTTACATTACTATACTATAATATATAATTATATTGATTTGTATACTCGTATAAGGTACCAAATTAAGTTTGAATGCTGGGCGTCTATTATATTCAGGGTAAAATGAAAATGAAAATGAAAAAATGTTTATTACATAAAAATAAAACTACAAGGTGAAGCAGCTGCTCTGGGGACTGAGCTAGGATGCCCTGTGTTACAGGCCCCAGATGAATACAAAACAAGAGGAAAGAATACAAAAATAAATAGGTCAACAATCAATATTTAACTGATTAAACTTTAAGATTACATTATTCTAACTTAGGGTCTAAAATAACTATAACCGTGTTGGGTGCACGTGAGTTGATGTTTTTGGTACATATATAAATAATAAAAAAAAAGATAAGTTGGTCTTTACATTAGTAATGTCTATAATTGAAGATTACATTTACTACCCTACTACTGACAGTAGTTTCTCCGTATCTGTATAGTCGTGCTGCATGAGCCACGAAGTTAGGAGACGTTTAGAGGGAGGTCTAGCTACACGGTTTCCCTTACAAAAAGCCTTTATAACTAGGGGGGACAAGAATTCTTTGAACCTTTGAGCAAACCTAGTTCTACACTTGAGGGTTTTCCAGCGGTGCCGACGTCTTATTACAGCGTCAAAGTTTGTACCGTTTGCTTTAAGATACTCAAGCATTATTTTGCAGATAAACAGTTGACGCACCGTTAGCACGTTCGCTTCTTTATACAAATCTTTGGTGCAGAACCAGGGCGGTTTCCGAAATGCGACTTTGAGAAGGGCCCTTTGTGCTCTTTCCAAACCGATTACATGCACTTTCGCTGCTCCTCCCCAAGCCGAGTTGCAGTAAGTAAGTATTGACTCGCAGAGAGCAAAGTAGACTGTTCTCAATAACTCAGGATACGCAATATTTCTTAGGGTGCGGAATACAAAGATAAGCTTACGTACGCGGCACTTTAAAGCCTCTATGTGTTCGTGCCAAGAGAGATGATTATTTAGGATAACTCCTAAGTATCTAATATTTGTTGTACGCTCGAGTGAGATTGATCCGTTAGAAAAAGAGTCCGATATTCTGTCAGTTCTAAATTGAATACAAAAATCTTCACTGGGTTGGCCTCTGTCATCAATAGAGAAGCAAACGTATTTAGTTTTAGTGACGTTCAGTGTTAATAGGTTTTCTTCAAGCCATGTAGCCACCGCTGCAATGCTTGTATTAGCTATTGCCTGCACTTCGGACCAACAATTTCCCCGAGCGAGAATAACTGTATCATCTGCAAATGATACAATTGTAGTATTCCTCAGTTGCAGATTACAAAGGCCATTAATGTAGATAAGGAAAAGGGTAGGCCCGAGCACGCTGCCCTGTGGTACTCCAAATCCTATATTGGAAAGCTCGCTATGAAAGCCTCCCACGCGGACACACTGTTTCCGACCATGGAGATATGAGTGAAACCAGTTCAAAACGGATCCTCTAAATCCTTGGCGTTGTAGTTTGGCTAGAAGGATGGGAACAGAGACGGTGTCAAAGGCCTTGGCTAAATCAAGGAATACGCCCACACACTTATTTCCTTTGTCCATGCACTGCACAATCTCACTAACAAGTAGGCTCACTGCTTGTTCCGTGGAACGCTTTTGCCTAAATCCAAACTGATAAGTAGATAATATATTTTTTAATTCAAGATATTTTATGAGCTGTAGGTTTATGATTTTTTCTATTAGCTTACCAACAACACTAAGTAGCGAGATAGGTCTATAATTTGTGACTTCGTCTCTGTTCCCTGCCTTATGAACTGGAGTCACTGCAGCTACCTTAAAGAGGTCAGGAAAATAACCCGCTGACATGCTTAGATTGCAAAGATAGGCAACTGGCTCAGCTAGACTATCCACAGATGATTTTAATATGTCTGGCGTGATTCCATCCAATCCACAAGCACTTCCAGCTTTTAGCTGTTTGATAAAACCAGCTATTTCATACTTGTCGGTGGGTCTGAAAAAGAAAGATTCAACAGGAGACACACCAGACCCGCTGTCTAAACTCTGGCAAAGTTCTTCTTCGCTAACGCCCCGTTTTGTTAGAATCACCTCGGATAAATTCCTTCCGACAGAACTGAAAAAGGAATTAACGATGTTCAGAGATTTTATGGGGTCCTCGTCAAGATGCAGCAATTCTGATCCTTGATCTGGTTTAGTTGGCATATTACAGAGAGATTTTACCGTCTTCCATGTTTTTCTAGCATCAAGTCTTACTGCCATTAACTCTTGTTGGTGGTGTCTTGTTTTTACAGCTTTTAGTAGGTCGGAACAGATATTTCTATACCTTTTATACTGGTCCTGTATCGCCAGGTCATCAGGGTAAGTTGTCGCCTGCAGGTGCAGTCTGCTCCTTGCACGAATGCATTTAAGAAGCCCAGGCGTGATCCATTCCTTAATTACGGTCTTTGAGTTGGGCATAGTTGTGGTTTTTGTATGATTACTGATTATGGTGTTCAGGGTAGAACAGAAGAAAGTACTTGCCTTGTTAGTATCCCCTATACCATACAGTTCAGCCCAATTTAAATTTTCAAGCTCCCTACTTATAGCCTTCTTGTCAACTTTGACTACAGTTTTGGGCTTTTGTTTATTTGTCGAGAAAGTTAGCTGTAAAAGCAAAAGCGCATGATCGGTGATGTCCTCGTTACAAACAGTTACGGACGATTTTAGTCTAGACCTAATCATTACGTGGTCTAGACAGTTCTCACCACGCGTTGATAGTAAGTTCCCTGCGTAGAAGCCATGTTCCGAACACACGTTTAAATAATGATCGGCGACACTGCTCCCGCCATTAGTTGAGGATATATTTATATTAATGTCACCCGTTAATATTATGTGGTTATTGTTATCCTTGCAGTGAGACAAAAATTCACCTAGTGAGTCAGTAAAAATATTAGGGTTCTGATAACTAGGGGACCTATATATACCCAATATACTCATGCAATCGTTAATTGTTAAATATAGTGCATTTGCTTCTTTTATATTAGTAGTAGTAATTTTAACCCTAAGATGTTTCTTAACAAAGATGAGTACCCCGTCGTTTTGTAGGTAATGCTTGTCAGATGAGTAAGTTAAGTACCCGTCAATAGCCGGGAGCTGGGGCCATTTGAGAAGCCAGCATTCAGTTAACACCATAACATCGGGGGTCAGTCCGGCGCGTTTTAACACGCACTTAAAATTATCTAAATTACTTTGGTGACTTCGAATATTTTGAGTCAACATAACAAAAGGTTGCTTGAAATCAGTTAAAATGTTACAGTCCTCCAGGCGAGAGACTCTAGTGTTATTGCACAGCCGGAGCGCGTCTATGTCATCGGCCACAGTCTCTAATCCGCCCATAACGTAATACTTACAATCCAGAGCAATGCTATTAGGGCCGCACCCCGCCGGGCCATGAAGGCAGCATCGAAAGAGGGAAGACGAAAAGATAAATGGATACAATTGTTTCTGTTAGCAATACGAACCAGACAATTGGAAATATATTTTATTTTTATTAAATCATACTTAAGCATGCTACATGCACCCAACATAGACATAAAGTAGGAACCATAACATAAATCATAACACTGGACAAAAAATAAATACGAGTTCATTGACATCAATATCACTAATAATATCGTTGCAAGGAAATTTAACTTTGTAGTTGATTTGACAGCTAAGCAATAACATGAGCCATAATATGGCATCACAATTTGGTAACTAATAAGCAGGGTAACCAAGTTACGTAAGATAAAAAACCTCTTATTACAGCTACTACACGTATAAAAACACAATATAAAATAAAAACGAATACTAAAAATATAAAACACGCGTCTTAGTGACTTTCCTGCTTGGGCTATCAGGTTTTTTATAACATTGTTACCCTGCATTTTACAAGTAATAGCAACTCTGGGTAATTTATAGTTTATTTGAGACTTAAACACAAGGAGTTAAAGATGACTTTTCCATGACCACACTACGCAAATAAAAAAAAAAAATATAAAAAAATACAATATTTCAACTATTACAGGGTTTTTAACAAGTCCAAATTTTTCACATATATGTAACTTTCACCTTCAGTCTTGCGCATGTACACTCTTCCGTTTCTTACCCAGACGTACAGGTAACCGAGCTCTCTAGCTCGCAGCCTGGCCGCGATGTGCAGGGCCTTGTTTTCCTTGGTCAGGTGCTCGACTACATAAATTTTGGGTTTCGATTCGCAGGCTATTCCGAGATGCCCTGAGTTGAGCTTTTCGTTACTGTGGCTTTTGTTAAAATTGCGGCTAGCAGTCAAAAAATTATCTCTAAGGTGGGCCGTCGCAAACTTGACAAGCACTGATCGGGGTCTTTGACTATTCTGGTCAGCCTTAGCTATACGAGCGCACTGGATTATATCATTATCCTGCACTGGGAGCCCAATAACACGGCCCAATTGCTTCACGAGCCCAGGGATATTTTCAGTTTTGAACTCAGGAATACACTGTATCTCCAAGTTACACACTCGCGACTGCTGCTCCAGTTGGTTTAACCGACTAGTAAGTTCAGACAGTGAAGTCTTAATTTGTATGTTTTCTTTGATTAGGGCCACGTTGGCCGGTTTAATAACGGTGATTTCCTTCTTAAACTCTTCAAATTGGTCGCTTATAAATGACATGGAGGATTCAATTTCCTTAATTTTACCGTTAATTTCTTTAAACTGAGCCTTGATACAAGATTGGATAGTGGCAGTGACAGTTTCATTAATTGCGTCACGTATTTCCTTACGTACGATTTCAGTCAAGTCATCGCGGGACAACGCCGAGTCGCGCTGCTGGTCACCTACATTGCGCTTACGACGTGTTACATTGTCTCGCGTTGGGCTAGCCTCCTTACGGATAGGCGTATTTGTATTGTCACCTTTAGGGGTCTTGTTGCAGCACGCAGGACAGACCCAAGTGGGCAATTGGGATTTGTTAATATCGTTTAAAGTTATCCCAACGCATAAGTCGTGATAACGTTCCTTGCACTTGGTACACTTAAGGGCTTCGTCCGCCGTTGTTTTGTTTAAACACGCTGCACATTTCATAGGCATATTTTATTATTTGCTTATATGCCGCTGTAGGTAGGTAGAAGCACAATACGAGGGATAAGCAATCAGATGCACAGTTTGTCACCTTCACTCCTTAGCATCGGGTAGCTAGGCGGCCGAAACTATCCGAATAATGTCGAAGCGACAACGAAAGCGAGAGGGAAATTATAGGTACCTCTCCTTTACTCGAGGTGCGCGGGGGGTATTCTCTTGGTAAAATCACTTAATTTATCTGACTAGATGCAAGCTATAATAACACTTAATTGCGGAGCAGTACTGGGCAAAAACGCGTGAAGCTATATAGCACAATTATTAGTGCACCAACAACGCGACCACTCACAAACGCAAGAGAATCCTGACTCCAAAAATCATATTGCCTTAGACATGTTATTGTATCGTCAACGTTGCGATAGCTCTTATTTACTTGGCAGTAATGGTGGCTGAGTCAAAAACAATACATTAACAGTCATGTCAAATGGTTTTTTTTTTATGCAGTAAAACACAGGCCTTGTGCCACGGGACTTAGTGTTAAATAACGTCAAGCGGGAACTAGTGTCAAATATTATTATGAAATTATTAAAATGACAGCAAGCCGGGGATTAAGTTGCTTAGTAATAAAAGGACTAAAATCAAACAAAACATACTTTTATTTTAAACCTTAGTTATTTATACTTACGTTGGAATATGGAATAGACGAATATATTCGAGTCCCAACCCTATGACAAAAATTTACTCGTGGCAACGTGCTCGGCCCACTGGTCTTGAATACAAATAAACAATAGGTACATAATAAACAATACTGCCTGTTTAATTTAACTACTGTCTTACCAACCATCCATCAAAACAAACACACATTCTTTACACAAAGTTTCTCATTTTATCCTGCAAAGTTAAATATATGAAAAGCATGTCCCATTACAGGCACAATAAAAAAATAACCTTTGTCTACAAGTCAAACAAAGACTGCACATTGGGCAGATTCCCCTTATATATCTCTATTTACTCTATTTCTTTTTCCGTAGATTTAGTCAGAGCCGAACCATTGTGCTTTAACCGAGTCTTTTATAGCACAGAGAAGTATTTTTGTAGCCAAGTGCCTTTTTGTGAAGGAAAGCTCTGGCAGTTTGGAATCAAGACAGAACGATTTGAATAAATATAATAAAATAAATATCAGGAGACAATCTCACACAAATTGACCTAGTCCCAAACTAAGCTTTAGGCTTGTACTATGGGTACTAAGAAAATAGAAAAAATACATAGAAAACATCTAAGACTCAGGAACATATCGCGCTCATCACAGTGTCTGTTAGCGGGATTTGAACCCAGGACCGCTGGCTTCAGAGGCAGGATCACTCCCAACTAGGCCACGATTCAAAAGAATTATTAAGAAATATTATACGACACGTTGGCCTAGTTGGAAGTGAATCTGCCTCCGAAGCCTGCGGTTTTGGGTTCAAATCCCGATAAGGGCGGATATTTGTGTCATTAGCACGAGTTTTGGATGTTTTCAATGTATTTAAGTAGTATATACCTACTTCTCTATATACGAGTATAAGTAAGTTAATCGTTGTCTCGTACCCATAATACAAGCCTAGAGCTTAGTTGGGGACTGGGTCAATTTGTGTGATATTGTCCCACGATAATTAAAGTAACGCCTAGTAAATTGAATAAATCTAATTAGGTAAGTTTATTTTGTATCATTATTTTAAGGACCTAGTTACTTTTCTATCTTTGTTAAAATCGTTTTTCAATAAGGTTAAACTACTTCTTACTTGAGTACGTTTATCGTTATACATGTTCGCAATCGAATACAAGTACGTAAAGTGTCTGGAAAATAAATACAACGCTTTGTGGCCGTTCCTGAGGCATGCTGACTATGCAGTATTGTCCCGCAAATATTTTCAATAGCGCTGAATACTCCCCACGGGCTCCAGTACAATACAAAAGAAAAACAAATCTTTTAAGGAAATGGCGTCCTGCTGCAACCGCTTACTGTATTTTACTTGCTTTTAAAGAATCTCGGGTTTATAAATGACAGAAAATCGCTCGCAAACAATGTGTTGTGAAGTTGCGCTATGGAAGTAACGATGTGATGGGATGTTTGAGACTGAATCAGATTTGCTTATTCGTTACCACTAGGCTTAAGGTTAGAGGATGCTCGCGACTTCGTATGCGCAGAATAAGTACCCACTACTGCCCCTTTTTTAACCCCTTATGAGGTGTTATTCTTTTTAAATCCTTTTTTTACTCACTCCTAAGATATCCAAGAAATATTTCTGCTATAATTCAAGTCTCAAGGTCGAGCGGTTTGGACTATGCTTGATTAAACAATCAGAGTTCTTTTTTATTTATTTACTATTAAAAACACAATTTATTCCTTACAATAAGACGCGCTGAGAGGTTTATTATGTAGCACGAATGAGGTTGACTCGCTCACTACATAGGTACTTATGAACCAAACTAACAAAAAATTAGGTGTGAGTTCTTGTTGTTACTGTTTATGATCCGTGCTTGTACGTCGTCAGGTAATTTGTTTAAAACATTAGGTAACATGTAACGTCCTTCTACCATACACATTAAAATATCTAGGTAAGACGTGTCTTGGTTGGTTTTTTAAATTTCGAAAGTTTGTTGGTCTACTCTTAGCTGTAAACAATTTATTTTATCACATCCTTCGAGGATTATTGACCTATTTATTTTGTTAAAATTAGGCAATACATTAAAATGTTTAAGTAGGTCGAATTCGTTTTTTTACTCTGTTTTTCATTTGTTTAGGTACAATTTGTTTGAGTATACTTTGCATAGTAGGACTTTGTGTAGGTTTTGCCAGGTACCTGCCACTAAGCAGCAGTATTCCATTGTAAGTCAAAGGGCAAAATGACCAGTAAAGATACTATTTTAGTCCACAGTATTGTTTAAAGAGTTCAGACCCCATTTATCATAGATTAAGAATTAAAGGCATAGAAGGAGCGATAAAATAAAAGCTAACATACAGGTAGCTGATATGCACGCTCTTATTGGGATCCAGTGTGCTAAAAAAGACAGTTCTATAAGCTAAAATATTATAGTCGTACAGTTGCTGTAGCACACTGTTGCATTTATTATAATCGACGACCATTGTGACCAGTTGGTGACTAGTTTACACGAGTTGAAAACACCCTGGTGTGTACGGCTTGTTTGAGCAAAAACTGGACTTTATAATCTTTCCTTTTTAAGTTATTGTACATCCATATTGAAATTATCGAGAAAGGTATACTGCCCTGCTAACGCAAATGGCAGTATCTCAAACAAATCTCCTGTAGCAAATGCAACCTTATTACTAACTGGATAGGATTGAATTTGCTTTGGCTATTGACTTCGATATACTGCTTATTGGCTTAGGAGGGCAGTATAGATCTGACGCTTACTTCTAAGGCTCCTCCTATGCCTTTAGTTCTTATTCTATACCAATTTTATTATCAGGGCCTCTATTCAGGTGCGTTAAAACGATATCGTGTTTGACACGTTTAAGAATCGTTTATGTCACAGTCGCCATTATTGTAAATGACATAAGAGTTATTAAAACGTTGACAATACGGAAACAGGTCAAAAACGATAACGTTATAACGCAGCGGAATAGAGGCCCAGGCCTGTGGCTTGAACTTTTTATTTATGAAATTATGACATAAAAAGTAGAGAGGTACTTGTACCACTAACGACCTAACGAGATCGATATAATCCATTCTGTTTTTTTTATTCATGCCAAAATAAACAAATTTAAAAACATTTGAAATAGTTTTGCCAAACTGCAAAGCAGTTTGTTGGGGAAGACAGCACTCTATTTTTACATTTAGGTACTAATTGTTTATATAAAACACTAATGTTTTTTTTTTTTCGCACTTTCTCTCATAAGTTAATTATGATTAAAGTAAGCTAATGACAGATCGCGAGAACCGCTTGTGTCAATTTCTTACATTTTGAGTCGGTAGAAAACAAAAACGCTACATAAGCTTATAAGAGATTTTGTGATTTTAAAGTTAAAATACTGTTTAAATGATATATAATTTCAGTTATAAATGAGTTACGAACGAATCAGAGTTCAGTAATCATGTGAGATTTAAGTTGTTTTAAAACATTGTATATTGCTATTTATTTTCATGTTTTGGATCTTTTTTTAAATTAAATTGATTATAAACTGAAGTTTATTACTGTTGTTTTAATTTTATGATCGAGAGTTTTAAGTAGCCGAAATCAAAATCATTACATTTTTAGACGATTTTTACACCAATAAATTGTAAATTTTTCATACTTTTTAGACATCAAAACGATTCGTGAATATGCGATGTTCTAAACCTCTTACAGCAAAATTCATAAAACAGTCGCCGGTTTCAGGTCGATTAATCAAAACAAAATTACCAAAAACAAAGAAGTAGCTCATAAATTCGTTAAAAATTTAAATTATCTTTCGCGTTGCGCATTCAAATTTTTATAAGTAAAGCATTTCAACTGAAAAATCACGTCTGTAAGATCACGTAAATCCGCGAAATCGGCAAAAATGCGTATATCTTAAGTAAGCGTTTGCATCTAGGCCTATTGACCAGCGCATTGCCACTTTCTCTCATAAATATGTAGTGGGACGATAGGTTATTGTTTAGCTAATGGCTGCGAAGAGTAATGGCTCAGAAACAGATTGTGTTTGCTTTTTTCCCAGTGTTCTGTGTACACAAGCTTTTTTGGGTCCCGGGCGGGTTCTATTAACATTACATTTATGATAATCGCTTAATGGAGTCGTCTGAAAGCGTTTGTTTCAGAGTATTTTCCTTTTTGTTATCGCCATTGTTGGGTTCCGTACCGAAAGGGTAAATACGGGATTCTATTACTAAGACTCCGCTGTTTGTGTACCAGCAGGCTGCTGATGTATTTTTGTTGCCACTATATTAATAAATACTAAAAACAGAATAAAATCAATATTTAAATGGGACTCCCATATGAAAAACGTGTTTTTTTTTGCAGTTTTTTGCTTGATATTTATAACGGCACCAGGTAGATAGAATATTTAGTTGTATATTCATTTAAAAAAAAAAAAAAAAATAGGGGGCTCCCATACAACAAACGTGACATTTTGAATTTTTTTTAAAGTTTATAATGTTGTATAGATAATGGTACGGAACCCTTCGTGCGCGACTGCGTGGATTAAAAACCTAATTCTTTATGATGTAAGAGGTTCAAAAATGGTCAGAAAGTTACACAGCTTAATCTCAGCTAGGGCAGTAATAGAACTACAGTAGTAGTACAAATGTAGAAAATATGAAAAATAACGCTTATATTTAACCTTTTTGCCGCCATTGACTTGATAAAAAAGTCATCCTCACACGCCAATGACAGCTGCAAACCACAGCTAATTTCAACCTTACGTCACTCGGGTCTATTTTTCACTGTATCTGTGACAACTATTAGCGTCTATGGCATGGTAGGCACAACACTACACGACGCCTTTAGGTGTCCTTGGCGTTCAAAGGGTTAATGAGGTCTAGCCGGTACTGTATTTGTTTAAAAACACTGCTAAGTCAATTTAAATAAAATCACCCTGATAAGTTGATGGAGAGCCCATTTCTTAATTACTAATCCAAGTATGAGGTAGTTTTCCACCCAGATCGCTACCACCATTTTATTCTTTAACCTAGCGGCCAGCGCTAATGCTCGCATTGTTATGTCCCGGTGTTGGGATAAGACAACCGGTGAGCATAGGCATTCTATCTTAGTCCTCAGGGTTGGTAACGCATTTGGAGTCTGAGGATTGCAGTCTAGAGATTGTAGTCTTGAGAATTATTTTTTCTATATGTCTCAGATTCCACTTACCATCAGTCCAACAATGACACGCAACAGACACGGACAATTCAATATATATTGCATAGTTAACACGCTGAAACATCACTGGGTTTCATATAAGCTACGCCATGTACACTGAATTGTCAGCTGTAACCTGTCATTGTCAGGATGGTGATATAGGGGGCTGGTGGCCTGTGTGCTCGTATGCCGTCTCGTTGTCATAAAAAATAGAATGCACAAGTCATCGATCGCTTACAATAATTGAGCTGCAAAATAAACTTGAAGTTAGCGCGCCTCGCGTCCTTAGCACGAGTTCAGAAAATCGGCGTTCTCGTAAAAATCCTGTCTTCATTAAACTCGGCCACGAGACCGCAAACTTCTGGGTTTTGAACAAATCCAACTTTCCAACGTGTCGGGGGTCTATCATTAAAACAGTTGGGAAGTTGTGTGATTTGCTCGAGTTTTTCTTCGAGATTTTTTATGGTAATGCGATTTTTAGAGCGTTTCTACTGTTCTAATTTCGGTGGCTACGTATTAGAAGCTGTTTCTTTAACCACTAATACATCGACCACCAAAATTGGAACTGTTTATAACGCCTAAAAAAAGGTACCATTTAACAACTGCAGTTAAACAACATATTTAACTAGCTTCTGCCCTTGACCTCGTTTATATAGATTTCGATTATCGTTATTCCCTTGGAACTTTTTTTATATAGATTCCATTCCTTTCATCGAATTCCGTCCAGCCGTTGCAGCGCGAAAGAGAAACAAAATAACACACAAACACAAACTTTCGCGTTTATAATATTAATAGGATAGTCTTTTGATTGACGTGTAGTAGGACTTACGAAATAAAAAGGATAAAAACTATTTGAGCAAAACTCACCAAAATTGTAACTATCGCAGACGTCACATGTTGGCTCGTATGCCAGCGGAGGTTAGAGAACCAAAAACCGAATGCCAAATAAAACCAGTTAGCCGAAACACCGATCTTTGAATTCTAGCCAAAGAAATGGACGCGGAACTAACGCTTGCAAATACCTTTTATTACAATTTCCCCGCTGTTCCAGTCGAGATTTGAATGAAAAATTCATGAAAAACTGCCTCCGTCCCGCGCATATTTTAGGACTCTTACTTTTCCTATTATACCCGTTTACTGGATGAATTATTGTAGTCAACGGGGCTTGGGTTGGAATTTTGTAAATATGAATGTTGCAGTATAAATATTCTGGCAAATTGGGACTAAAGTATGTAACGGCTTTGCGACATTCACGCTTGTAACGATATCGTGTCCATTTTTACTACAACGTAAATAAAAAGCTGTTTTTACCTAATAAATATATTAACGAATAATTAAAGGCCCAACCTATCCTATATCTTCGCTTACTAATATAAATTTACCTACGGTATGAGCGTAAAATCATCCCACAACATTATAGTCGCACTATTGAAAAAAAAGATACTGAAAAAACTTAACTTTGGCGAATTCGAGATAATACACATACTTAACATAAATAACATAAAATAGTGTTGTAGCGGTTCCGTTTTTGACACTGTTTTTCAGTGGCCCTTAAATGAAAAACTTTGTACGATCATTATAACATTAAGACGAGTACAAAGCTGAAAACAAACAAAATGCAAAACATATTAAAAAACAAGCGAAAATGAAATAGTAAGTAAATATTATCATACATACATACATAACATCACGCCTTCATTCCCAGAGTGGGGTAGGCAGAGCTACAGAAACACCAACAACTCCAAAAAGACTTGTTGATAATTCTGTAACCACATTTTGCACAATCAGGCCAAGAAGTTTACTAGTGTATTAGTGACAGGTTGCAAGCCCATCGCCTAACAATACTACAAGCCCTTATTCCCTGAGTCGCCTCTTACGACATCCACGGGAAGACATGGAGTGAATATTATCAATAACCTATAAATGACCCAGTTCCATTTTTAAATGCACCAAGCTCATACTAATAATTATATTATGTTGTGTGGGAGCGCTTGCAACAAAATAACATCGGACCGGTAAAAAATATCTCCCAATTCCAACACAAACTAAAAATCGGTTAGTATCAGTGTCACAGGAAAAACAAAAGAATCGCACCGATAATAGCCGAAAAACCGATTCCCACCGAAATCGCGGCTTTGAATTGGGTGTCAAGCGCAGATCACCCGTTCAAATGCACTTGAGCGATAAAAAAATCCCCATTTCCGTGTCGGGAAATGTTGCAAATGTCGCGAATTTTTCCCGGCAGCGTTTGACGATTTCCGAATCGGAAAGGTCCCTTTTGATTTACATAAACATCGAGACAGATTGGTCTGGCTCTCAACTAGGATATCCGGTTCTTGGATCGCAAACAATCAAGGACGAAGTTATGACCGGCTGAGGCGAACTTGTTTGTTCTGATCAATATAAATAAGGCTGGTGTTGCTTCAAGATTGGCTTAAGCTTAAGTTTGTATTTTCAGGATCAACATTTTTACTAAAAACATCTGCTGCGAGAACTTCACAGTTACGCACCATTGACAATTTCAATATCACAAGACTACCTTCCATAATTCCTTCCACTTATGTTACTTATTTCATATTTTAAATACGGTTTAAAAACCCAATTCTTAAGTTCATGCATTAGTTGGTGCCTGTGACAGCTCTTTTAACGCGTGTTACACTTGTTTCTTTAACTTTTCATTAATATGACATTGGTAAGCCGTTTAGGAGTTTTAATAATTATACAACTTTTTTAAATACCTCGCTTGTGAGTACAGTAAGTGATTGAAATTTCAAATTACAGCTGTCACACAGGTGCCAAGCTCTGCAAGAACTATAGCAAGGATTTTGTTTGACCTTAACAATTGTATGTGATATTTAAAGTTAAAGAACATTGTTTCGAAAAGGCTCCTTATACGGCGTTAAATAAAAGAAAGTAGGATGAAATTAAAATTAAAATATATGTGGCAGAAATTAACTTTGTTGTTATAATTACATAAAACACTTTTTATACAATGCTTTCCACCATAAAATTGCAAATCTGTTGCCCTTAAGTAATTTAAAAGATACACCGAAACGAGCCTAATTAATTGCCGCCACCAAAATTAGAAAAAAGGTCGAAAGTTAGGTCGAAAACCGCGGAACGCTCATTACAGTGGCCCAAGAAAAGCAGGGATCCGGTCATTTCACGCGAGTTTAATACGACCCGGATTACCGGCTGTAACCGGTTGCGCTTCGACTAACTTTACCCGGTTTTATCCGGTTTTTTAAACGTACGCCCGTCACTTCGAGAGCACTTTTTAATTATTGAGTTAAGCGATCGCAAAATGAATTCCTCTGCGTCTGAATGCAAAATTATTAAAAATGCAAATTTTTAATTTTAAATCCTGTCACGGAGCATGGATTTTGCTGATTCTTGCGGGATTTTTAAACTCACTTCGCTATTTTATCACGGAAGAATCGGCTCCTAGGGCTATCGCATCCTACCTTAGTCTTGTCTAGCACTTCAATGGATTTGTGACAGTTCTATGAAACCAGCTCATTGCAGCAGTATTTCTAGATATAACGTAAAGACCTTTTATTAATAAAATTAAAACGAGTTATACAATAGAAAAGGAAGTAGGCACGTTTGTCTAACCTAAACGCTGTTGTTTGTGGCATCAAGTAAGGGGCAAGTGCAAACATTAGCATTCTTGAGACTACAACTTATGACTGCAATTCTAATGGCCGTATTAATAAACTCGTCTCGGTTTAAATGCCCATCTCAAGATACGTCAAAGTAAACGTAAAACCATAGAAAACTGTCATTTTTAACGTCTCTTGAGACGGGCATTTGAACTGAGATCAGTTTATTAATATGGCCTAAGTTCCGTATATTGATACGGAACTTAGGCCACTATATTATTTATATATATATATATTAATACGAAACTGATCTCGGTTTAAATATCCGTCTCAAGATACGTCAAAACTTACAGTTTTCTATGGTTTGACGTTTATTTTGACGTATCTTGAGATGGGCATTAAAACCGAGACGAGTTTATTAATACGGCCATAAGAGGCGTATTAATACACTCACCTTGGGTGAGACGCCCGTCACAAGATACGTTAAAGTAAACGTCAAGCCATAGAACACTGTAATTTTTGCCGCATCTTGAGATGAGCGTTACATTCAAGGTCAGTTTATGAATACGGCCCTAAGGGCTGTATTAATAAACTCATCTCAGCCGAGACGCCCGTCTTAAGATACGTCAAAGTAAACGTCAAGCCATAGAACACTGTAATTTTTGACGCATCTTGCAATGAACGTTAAGTTCAAGATCAGTTTTTTAATACGGCCCTAAGGGCTGTATTAATAAACTCATCTCGGCTGAGACCCGTCACAAGATAATAATATGTCAAAGTAAACGTCAAGCCATAGAACACGTTACATTCAAGATCAGTTTATTAATACCGCCCTAAGACCGCAATTTTATTGCATTGCCAACCCTGAAGAATAAGATGGAATGCCTATGCTAACAATTTCACCGGCTGTCTTATCCCTACATCGGAACACAACAAGATGCTTGGCGGTAGGTTAAAGGATAAGATGGTGGTAGCGATCCAGATTGACCTTGCCCGAGGTCCTACCACCATTAAAAAAGAAAGAACACTTTTTATATTTGTACAAATATTTATTGAGTGCCTGCAGGCTCGTTTGTGGAGAAAATGCTCCTTACTGACTTGTAAGTAAGGTGCATTTTGCTCTATATTAATTTTGATAGTTTTGCAGTATCATCGACGTGTTGTGAATTATGTGATGTCATTATTTCAGTTATACTGGGAATGTAAATGAATATTGTATTTAATGTGCGCCCATGTGTTATAAATATTAAATGTGGGATTAAATTATTAATATTAAATATCATGCATTTAAACATTTTATTTTGTTCAAACAACAGCAATGAATAGAGAAATACGCACAAGAAGAATTATAGTCACGAAATTGTCGAAACTCGGCGTAATACTGGTATTTGTCAGCGCTGGTCTTCCATTGGGACCATCAGGTGAAACCACGGAAGTGAAACCAATCTCAGCCCTTAAGTATTTGAAAAACGGGTCACTTTCTATGGAAATTCTGTACTAAGTGACCCGTTTTTATAAAAAACTTTCTGTATTAATTTGAAAAGAAAAACCACGACGCCATTTGTAATACTTCACATATCTTTCCATGGTGCGTGGTGTTTTACCGAACAAACCTACGCGTGTTAAAAGAAAATAACAAACAATAATGCGACATGAACGGGCGCGAATTGCCACATAAAAAACACTCGGTGAACTATTAGGTGAGCAAACGACTACATTCGTTCTTTCATTCATTCGTTCCCGTTGTAAATTTTCATGATAAAAGCATGGATTTTGGATGATAATGCGGGGCCATGAAAATTGCGATGTAAAAACTACTGTAGTCATTTGATTCTCTTGGTACGTTGTTTTTGTTATTGTTTATTTATCTTTATACTCGTAATGTGTATTAAACCTTATTGTATATATAATCAAATGTGTTTTGAGACCATAATAATCTTGAGTCTTCTATCGAGCAAAGACAGTGTCTCATTCTATGAACCAGAATTAAAAGAGAAACTTTAACTTTTTGATTAACTTTGAACATCTTTTATTTAATATACCACAGCTAAGCCGAATAAAGTGAATGAAAACTCTTGTAAGTATTTTATCATAAATTTAGGCGACGAATAAAATTATTACACTTTGGTCTGCATTAAGACGTATTTCACAGCGAACCATCAGACATCTAAAATATCGTAGTGAAGTAAATGTAATAAAAAGGTATGATAGACCGTTTTATTGTCGTAAAAATCAGACAGTCTCATGGCCACGCAAGATGCCGTTAGAGTGGCGTGCCGGTGTCTTGTTAGCCGAGACGAGCACGCGATTGCGTGACCCACTATTTGATTAGCGGGGAATCGCTGATTGAATGGCCCAATGGGAGCGTTCGATTTTCAAATATATTCGCAGTTTCGCACGTCAATTGTTTGATAAATACTGAACATGCATGAAAAACAGAATTGAGAAGAAAACGAACGAACGATTCAAAAGAAAAAGTAAAAAAAAAACATATAAAATGCAACTAAGTTTTGACACGTTTTTAAGATTTTATATAGAATCAAAACTTGTTAAAAAAATGACTTCTTTTTAGGTTGAGATTATTTTTTTCAGCATCCTCATTTAATTTACATTTACCCGTATTTATTATCCGTGTGGCTGCCGGGTTAGGATAATGCCACTCCATGTTTTCCCATGGATGTCGTAAGAGGCAACTAAGGGAATGGGGACACTTGAGTCGAACAAAAATTAGCGCTTTAAAGCTTAATATTTCCTAAACGGATTCCTAAATCGAAAAGTTGTTTGTACAAACCCGTAATATTTTTAAAAGACCTATCCAACGATACCTCATACTTTAGGGTAGAAAAAGAAATACATCCCCACGTTACGTGTAGGGGACTGTATGTTCAACATTTTATTCTACCACTTTTTTGCCGTGACTATTAATATGAGTATTTATGCCAAATTACAGCCTTCTAGGCTAGGCTGCGGTCGGACGGACGGACGGACATGGCGAAACTATAAGGGTTCCTAGTTTGACTACGGAACCCTAAAAACAATAAATATCGCTATTTATACGATTTGCAACGTTATAATAATAACGGTATAGCGCGAAAATAACGAGGTAATTATAACGTTATACGAAAACGCTATTTGATTTGGTTACGTACTTAAGCACGTCGCGATGAAATGTCAGAAACGTAGCCCCACCTTAAGATAGTAACTCAAACAGCGCTCATTAGGGAAGAGAAAATAAGAACCGTTTCTAATTAGTCTGATTACGAGCTTTAATTACTGAATCGGATCAAATTAGAAAAAAAACTTGGCCAGATCACTTACTAATAGCTTTCTTGTTTAACGAGAACTTGAGTCCAGATATCGGATTTCTTTTTTTTGGACGTTGGAAGGTTTGTTTTTATTGTTTGAAGCGAGTATAATGAATGAAAGGAATTGTTTTCCAGCTGCGTTTCATTTTAAATGTTTAAGTGGCCATTGTTAAGGAAAGAAGTCTTTGTGTCTCTCAAAATTAGAACATTTGATAGGTACTCGACAGCTATAAGTAAATATGTACAGTCAAGGTCATAAATATGTATACACTTTAGTACCTTGTCTATTTAACGTCATGTTTAAACTGCCATATGAAATTGTCACAGCGATGAAAGTGACAAGGTACTAAAGTGTTTACATATTTATGACCTTGACTGTACTAAGTATTTTATGTGTTTCCGTGTGGTTGCCGGGTTAGAATAGTGCCACTCTAACTATGTCTTCCCGTGAATGTCGTAAGAGGCGACCAAGGGACTAAGGGCTTGTAGTACTGTTAGGCGATGGGCTTGCAACCTGTCACTAATACACTGGTAAATATCTTAGCCTGATTGTGCAAAATGTGGTTACAGAATTATCAACAAGCTTTTTAGAGTTGTTGGTAATTCTGTAGCTCTGCCTACCCCACTCTGGGAATGAAGGCTTTATGTATGTATGTGTATGTATTTTATGTTATATCAAATTTTGACAGTTATTTTATTTTCCTGCCAGTTATTCTATTATATTATACTCTAATAAAAAGCTATCAATACTTTTAGAAAGAAAAAAGGAACGAGACAATTTTTTTTATGGTTATCGGGAGTTTTGTCGAATTTCTCGTAGATTCCCGGACAGTGATAAAATTGTATATATTGTATGATTTATTGTATCGAAATCACGTCTGCATATATTTACTTGATGTATTAATATTACAGTCACTTAAACAGATGACAATTATCGTTCATAATCACTTTAAGTGCTACTTTCAGCACGGCTAGCACATGAAGGCGCGCGAGATAGACTACCCGTCATTGTCTGATTAGAGCGGTCACCAAAAGACAGGTAGTCTATCTCGCGGGCGACATAACTCGCGCACCGTCATGTGCTAGTCGTGCAGGCTTCCTCTAATATATAAATTCCTTATCTTATCCATTCTAGTGACACCATCGTAACATCCGCATCTTCGCCACATGCTCTCTCCTTCCATCCTTCTACGTGTCGTATAACAAAACGAAACGACATTAAGTTCGTTGATTCTGAACAACTTATTTCAATTAAAATTAAGTAAGCTCAATTTCAATTTGCTTCTGAATACATTACATAAATATTTAATGGACACAGTAGAAATGTTAAAAGGTCTGAAAAACATTGATATCTCTAATTAAGGTTAAGTGTGTCCAATGAGAGTTTTAATTAACACCGCGGCCTTTTTATTAAAAAAAACTGGCTTCTTATTACATTTACCCTGTGCAGGGTCCGCCCGGATCGCTACCACCATCTTATCCATTAACCACCCGCCAAGCAACAGTGTTTGTATTGTTGTGGTCCGGTGTGGGGATAAGGCAACCCGTGAAATTACTAGCATACAGGTATTGCATCTTAATCCTCAGGGTTGGCAACGCATTATAATCTTGAGAGTTCAAATGTCTATGGGTCTTAGATTCCACTTACCATCAGGTGGCCTGAGTGCTCATGTGCCTTGTCCTTAACATAAAAAACTACATTATCTTACCTTAAGAACAACTTTAGCTTGTTTAAGTGAGGACGAATGTTTCAATGACTTTATAGACATTACTAGTCTCTTTTACTAACAGGCACTGGAGTCGATAGGCACTGCTTGATACGGAGTTTCATAATGGTAGAGACTTTGGCTTATAATTCCGTCCATAATATCCCAAACATTCTTACCAACCATTTGACATAAGGCAATCACAATCGATAGCTTGTTTAAAATCTAAATTAAGAAAGTTCTGGCTCGACTCGTCTCCTCATTTGTAAAGTTCTCTTTTTACTTTTCTTATTATTCATAACTGAGTATTTTATTAATACTTATGTGGTTGCTGGCCCCGTGTGGTTGGCAACCTATCACTAATACACTGGTAAACTGTATTGCTTATCTTAGCTTGATTGCGCAAAATGTGGTTACAGAATTATAAACAAGTCTTTTTTAGAGTTGTTGGAATTTCTGTACCTCAGCCTAGCTCACTCTGGGAATGAAGGCGTGTCGTTATGTATGTATATAATTTTTATTTTACGTGTTGCTTTGGAAACAGTTATTAGTTTCAACTGTTTCATCTCGTCCACATTTTGTACTTTAGTATTTGTCGATTGTTTGTTACATTTATCAGTTATCAATCACTCACTCGCCCAAAGATTTACTCGAATAGATCTCTTAAAGGAATAAATTAGCCTTTGTATTACTGGTTTTTTCTGTAATATCAATATGTTTGTAATTTAATTTTGGTAGTACAGTAAAGTAATCATCTTTCACCTGCCATTATCCCAACTCATTTGGAGTCTGCGTATTATGTATTTTTCTTCTATGCTTCTCTATTAGTCGCCATTCACACATGACAGTCCATCCATCGTTTCGTTGGTCTTCCCCTTCGTATAGCCATCCACATTCATATTTCAGAATCAGAATCAGAATCAGAAAAAGATTTATTGCCACACATAACACAGTAGTTGTACAAATTATTATTTAAAGTAAGATAAAATATAAAGTATTACTACAACAAGTCTCATAGTTGCTACGGCAAAAGGTTCAGAACTCAGCGTATGCTGTGAGACGGGGTCTACACAGCGCTGTTTTTCAGCCTGCACCTCCCTCTCAATGTGTGAATGCATACACAAGGGTACACTGCATTACATCACGATATTATAATTTATAACCTCCTAAGACCCACCATACAACGAAATTTGCCAATGGAATATGAACCTATTACAAAATGCAATAGAGTCAATTTTCCAGTTTGATTGTCCTTCATAAAAACAAAGGAAATCCCATTTTATTTCCTTTGTAATAGGTCTATTTTCTAATGAACGTATTATGTACATTTTTTTGTACTAGAGGCCTTAGGCCCGATTCGACCAAACTTTTATACTGGGGTAAACGCTTACTCTAAGATTAGTAATGTCAAAAAATGACAGTTTTATATGGCATTTTGACATTACTAATCTCAGAGTAAGCTTTACCCCCGTGTTAAAAGTTTGGTCGAATCGGGGCTTAGGAGGATAAAACAAAACATATAACAAAACTTAACACAGAACAGGAACTTTCTACAAGGACAACATTCAGGTGTCGTACGTTTAATACAAAAACAGGGGTTAAATACCCCTTACATAACATTACATAATAATACTTAAAACTTTCGTGACGATATTTTCCTCATTCCTCCGCATGGTAAGTAAAGAGTTTTCATACATTCATACATACATACGACTGGACTGGACGAATTCCTAAAATTAAGGCATCATTAGATTCGTTTTGGCAACCCGTGTCATAGGATGTTTTTCTCGCAAATAATTACAAAAATCTTAAAAAAGCCGGCCAAGTGCGAGTTAAACTCGCGTATGAAGAGTTCCGTACCATTATCAACATTAGATTCTATATTAATCTACCTCATGCCGTTATTAATATCAAGCAAAAATCACGTTTGTGACCCATACGAGACAAATAATTAATAGGCCGGTCGGGCTACCCCTGTTTTACTGACACTCAATTCATAGCACGTCACTCACACAATTCACAGAATTTTCATTTTATACACAGGCTGAGGATTTTGTGATAAGTCACAAGTAACTCAACCTAACCTACCTAATGCATGCTTAAGTTAACCTTAAAACAACAAGGTTTCAGCAGAAAATAGCCTTCGATGAAGTGAAATTCAGTGAAACGTTACGTTCTATGAAATGAGTTCAGTCAAACTAATCTCGCTGTCCCACGTTATTTTTAACCAAAAGCCGACTTTAGTTGGACTGACCGTACTTAATATTATTATCGTTTGAAAAGAAGTTATTTTTTACGTTTTTAGAAGCTGTTTCTTATTTCGTACCAAAATTAGTATAGGATCGAAGTATACAACGACCTTCACTGAACTGGTTAATGGATGAAAAGTATTTTATATTAAATTAAATGTGTAGTTGCCGGGTTAGAATAGTGCCACTCCGTATCTTCCCGTGGATGTCGTAAGAGGCGACTAAGGGAATAAGGGCTTGTAGTACTGTTAGGCTATGGGCTTGCAACCTGTCACTAATACACTGGTAAAAATCTTTGCCTGATTGTGCAAAATGTGGTTACAGAATTATCAACAAGTTTTTAGGGTTGTTGGTAATTCTGTAGCTCTGCCTACCCCATTCTGGGAATGAAGGTGTGACTTTATGTATGTTTAAATATGTTAAATAATACATTGCAAGTAGGTTGTGTAGAAAAACCGTCATCAATACGATTAATTAAAATTATAAAATGTTTTTTTCAACATCTCCGTTTCGGTGAATAGATAAATGACATACCAATCAAAAGTATGAAGCCTATAGAATATGCAAACGTTAAGCTGACAATTTTTTTCCTTCATAACTTTTGGGTAGGCAGGTAAATCATTATTAGTAATTTGCACTAGTTTGGCTAATAAATAAAAAAACCGGGGACAATCTCACACAAATTGACCTAGTCCCAAACTAAGCTCTAGGCTTGTACTATGGGTACTACAACGATAAACATACTTAAATAGAGAAGTACATACTTAAATACATAGAAAATATCCAAGACTTCGGAGGCAGGGTCACTCCCAACTCGGCCAACGTGTCGTCGTTCAAAACATGTACCTACATACTTTAATTTCACGTAAAATATATACACATACTTTTTATCCATAAACCAGTTCAGTGAAGGTCGTTGTATACTCGGTTGGTCGTTGAATCGACCATATTTTATCGCAATGAAAATAACACTAACCTGCAAACAAAACGTCCATTCTTTTACTATTAGTTGTTCCGCAAACTCGTTTTCACCGCAAGGCACCACATGTTTAATCTACCGCTGCTGTATAAATATGGCGGCCAAACAAAGCGCCCGTTCCTTTTTACGACAAGGAACAAAAATCATCCAATATTGACACGTTGTCGGTTGTACGGCGATAACGTAGAAATATCCGCTGGTGGAATGGATGGGGTGTTGCAGGGTTCTGCGTTCCGGTTTACGGTGTTTTTCGGGTGGTAAAATACGAGCAGATAAGTTTGAAGATCATTTTTATAAGTTTTTTGGCGCTACTTAATTCACTGTCTCAAATATAATCATTTTTTTTTATATTGCATCCTGAAGGCAAACGAGCACACAGGCCACCTGATGGTAAGTGGAAACTGTGACTCAACTGTGATTCCTCACAAGGAGGAAAGTGAAGCTTGACTTAATTCTGTAGTCATTTTGGCGTCGTCCGAGTGCTGCCTGTCTGTGACTATCTGGATGGCCTGGAACGATTCCTCATGAGAGGAGAGAAAAGTGGTAGGGTTCAGACCACCAGAGAATCCAGCTTTACGCTCACAACTCTGCTCTCGGGATGCAATACCCCGACCTCGTTGTTATATATTACTTTGCTCCCTTGTAAAATTAATAATATAGTAGTATCACAGGACAGTGTCACACAAATTGACCTAGTCCTAAACTAAGCTCTAGGCTTGTAATTGACAACTATATTGTACTTGCTTAGTAATATTTCATTTTAATTACTTTTTTATTCTCGTTTAAAATTGCTATATAGCTTGCCTAGTATTCTACTGTTACTTATCAAAGACCTTCCTGGTTATTGTCGGTTCCGAAATTGTCCATAAACACACAAACACACACACATAGTGTTACATGTGTCTTTCATTTAAAAATTGGTACCTAATGGTCCCTCCGACCGAACCCTAAATCTTGGGTAAGTCCGTAGATTCCATCACAACGCGTTATCCGATACGTCTTTTGTCATTTCAGATCCGGGGCGCCCTCTATCGGCTGTTGACATAATTACGGCCGTCGGCTTCCGGGCCCCTGATTTCTATTTTATGTATCTCTATCGATCTATGGTCTAAAAATAGATGGGCTCTGTATGTTGTTTGTTAACAAAATACATTAAGCGTAATACAATTTATTGATAATTTTTAGGGTTCCGTAGTCAAACTAGGAACCCTTATAGTTTCGCCATGTCCGTCCGTTTGTCCGTCCGTCCGCAGCCTAGCTCAGAGACTCTTAGTACTAGAAAGCTGTAATTTGCCATGAATATACATATTAATTACACCAACAAAGTGGTGAAATGAAATCTATATTATTGGGATTTTTTTTTTCGTCTACCCCATAGTGTTGTGTTGTTAGATAGGTCTTTCAAAAATATTGCGGGTCTGCTACAACTATTTTTCGATTAAGGGATCCGTTTATAAAATATTAAGCTTTAAAGCGCAAATTTTTGTTAGAGTCAAGTGTCCCCCCCCTCCCCTCTACAGCCAAAACTACAAATACACGACACGGCCTAGTTGGGAGTGACCCTACCTCCAAAGCCAGCGGTCCTGGGTTCAAATCCCGGTAAGGGCAGATATTTGTGTGATGAGCGCGAGTTATTATTTTATTGAAAAAACTCTCAAATGAAAGCGCATAATAATGAATTTATAAGGAAAACTATCACGACTAAGTAGACATCTTTGGTTCTTGAGATACAGGCGATTGAAGTGTTTATACCTACTAAAATCATCTAAGACGGCACCAAATGACTTTAAATAGAAAATTAGTTATTAGAAAGAAAGAAAGAAAGAAAGAAAACAATTTATTCAAGCACACAGAGCGAAAGTAACAATATTTTACAACATAGTTATATAACAAATACAGTACAATACAATCTTGGCAGTTACCAAGCAGAGCACACGCGAGTGTGCACTGGAGCCCAGCAATGTGTGCAGATGAATAGGTTCCTTGGTTTAGGTTACTTGTTCATTTTAATGTTTGTAGTAGTTAACGGCTTTGGAACCCTACACTGAGCATGGTCCGATATGCTCTTGCCCGATTTGTTTTTATACCTAATCAAATCATCAAAGGTGGCACCAAATGACTATAAATAGACAATTAGTTATTATTATTATTATTCTAGTATTGTTAGGCGATGGGCTTGCAACCTGTCACTAATACACTGGTAAATATCTCAGCCTACTTGTGCAAAATGTGGTTACAGAATTATTAACATGTCTTTTTAGAGTTGTTGGTATTTCTGTAGCTCTGCCTACCCCACTCTGGGAATGAAGGCGTGATGTTATGTATGTATGTATGTAGTTATTACTTGTTGTTTTTAATGTTTGTAGTACTTAACGATTACAATTGACCGGTAGAGAAAGCTATTGGGCATTAAGTTTGCTATTTGTACTATTTATGCATTAAATTTCGCGGTAAACGTCAGCTTTACTTTAATTACGCTTTTGTAAATATTTTAATTAATCAAATACTATACAGGATTGCGGTTTTGATTTTGCTATTGCGCAAATTGAAATAGTGGTTCGTATTTCATCGCAAATATGTGACATATATTATGTAATCTACATTACGAGTATCCATGGTGAACGTTACAATACAAAAAATAAACTACCTAAACTTTATTAAACACAAATAATAGTTAGTCAACAGGTTGTTTTGTTATTAAAGATGAGTGGAAAAATGAAGGTGGAGGTATTTTCCCAGCAGTGGAATGAATGAATAGGCAGTTTGGATAAATTAATGATAACCTTAAAGGCATTTTCAAATTTAAATTTGTGGTTGAACAAAGCCAAAATGTATTACCATTACATTTTACATCGGTCACATATGGTCTTATTATGTAAGTTAGGTTAGGATAGACTGTTGACCACAAATAATTGAAAAATAATGCGACGGGAAGTAGGGTGATCGAACCAGTAATGGACAAGGTCCAATGATGGGACACTTGACTCTTATTTTACAGACAATAAAGGTTATTCATTTGTTTTGCAACAATCAATTTATAACCTTATGATCTTTGAATTAAAAGTAAAGTGTCTATTATTGGTGCCTGTCAGCTTAAAGTGTCCAACACTAGTGCGATCACCCTACCTCCTTGCGAAGTTAAAGTTTGTGAATTAATATAGTTTGCTAAATGATGATTTAGTGAAGCTATTATAACCCTATACCCGTACACCCTTACTAATAAACGTTTAATAAGCTTGGAATAACTAGTTATACCATGCTTTGTCCTTATCTGTCGAATTCACATGTCGCAAGTACAATGACAGACAAAGCATGGTATAACTATTCCATGATTATTCAACGTTTATTAGTAAGGGGTTCAATGTATAAGTAGGTATTATACGCCAAATACCGACGCGGATCAAACATTCTAGTGGCATCATTCTAGCAACAAAGCATTGATACGGCCGGCGACACGCAAACGTCAAAAATTTAAACAATCAGCCAATTAGAGCGCTGGATTTATGTCGCTTGCATGCTTCGTGGGCGGTATGCGACAAGAATGAGCGATGGACTGTGAGCGGACATATCTTTTGTCATATATGTTTGAAGGTTTCAAAATAACTCATGGACTGGCATTTTTAAACAACTAACTATGTTGAGGCCAAACTCTACAGGGTTTCTATTTACTTAATGTCTTTCGGCTAGCTGTTGATGTCTTAGTTGCATTCGCATCTGACAGTATATTTGTCACTCGTGTTTCATAGAAAAACGAAGCGTGCCGAGATACATTAAGAAAATAGAACGTCATTAGGTGTGAATTTATTTGTCGAAATTTATAGTTCTATTCTGGGAAAAGAGTAAGTAGGTTTTAATGTTTAACCGTGAATTCATCTTCGCGATTAAAAAAGATTTCGAGTAATAAAAACAAACAAACGATCGCGTAAGCGCTTATTTAACACATTAAATGCTGATTTTAATTGAAAATGGTTTCGATATCGCATCCTCAGCACTGGACGTGTTAACCACGTCATGACGTGTTTAAATCAAATCACGATTTACGTCCGCGCGCGTACGCGACGTTTAAATTATTAATTAATTTAAACTACGTGACTTTGACGCGTGCTTTTGCATGGTGGAGTACCTATGACGCAGATATGAGACAGTTTTCGTGTCGAGGTCGTACAATGTGGATATGAAATTGTATTTTCACAATCGTGTTATAATAGAGAGCTTTTTAGCCGAGTACCGTGTTTAAGTAAGGTACGAGATTAAAAAGTTTGATTATGTCACTATAGTTAACAATACTTTTTTTACGAGTTCATTCAAAATAATAATTTAAATCATTAATACGAGTACCTATATAAGAAAACTAAATATCGTAAGTACTATATTGTGTAGTTCTACTATCCGACTTCTTTTAGACAAGATAATTGAAATTGTTATTTCTTCAGGAGTTAAAGATGTTTCGTCACTCATTTTCTTAGTTTATATTTTAACTTTTTAAGTTTAAGGTCTGGTTTTTATTTCCACAGAAAAAACGTAAACTTCTTAACTTTGAAAAGAAAAGTTATCACACCACCGGCATCCGTTATGTTGCAGTACTGTGCCAAGCTAAAAATACTAGCCAATCACAAAGCGTAGTTTTTTTTATGCCCTGGATACAGAGCAAGTTTAAGTAGATTTTTGTCAGATGACGCGATGCTGCTACGTTCCAAAACGCCATACATTGGCAATTTTGTACCGCATCGAATCTTCTTAAACAAGGGCACATTTTATTTAAATACGAAGTTCTATTTTCATTTTTTTTTCGGTTGTCTAGAGCGTATCGAAATAGTTATTTCGGTTGTTTCGGAAGTAACATAGACTATTCAACGATGAAAAGAGTGATGTTACAGTATTCTCTATGAAATCTTAATACACAGATTTTAATCGACGAGTACAAAAAATACTATTTTAAATGCAATTTGTAAGTTAAAAAGCCTTTCTTTAAGGTATTTATAAATCCTTCCAACAAAATTTGGTAATAACGGATATGAAATCTAATTATCTGGTTTCTTGTGTGACTGTTGGTTGTGTTCCAATAAATACATTAGGAAACAAATTATGGTTCAAAGAGACAGTTTCATTGTTTAATAGTTTTATGTTATTAATACATATACTAATATTAATATTTAACGATAGTTACAACCCTCTAATTGCAAACTACTTTGAATTTCTGAGTTTTGAACAATAAAGTGTTTACATACATACAGAGATACTACTTTTGACATAAACAACCCAATTATAACTAATTTGAAAGTCTATCCTTAGTTTAAATTCTTGGTAAAACGTCCTAACACCCGTCTTACAAAATAAAATGTAATCAACGTCAGTAGTTTTAAAAATATCATCTTTCAAAATGTAAAATTATCCTACATCTAAATAGATAAAAAACTAGTATAGGATCATAAAAGAAACCATCACGAATAATTTATCAAACCAATCCCATAAGTCCCTTAAAGAGTTATGAAGACTAACTCTGGCAACCTATATCAAGATAAATCATTTTGTCACTTACTTCAACGAAGCAATGGCGCCATTGAATCTCGCGCTGCCATTAGTGCCAACCTTTCCGCCGAAGATCCGGTCAAAGAAGTATCGTCTCAAAATGAAATGACTCGCCTTCCGCGCCGAATATCTTTGCTCCTTAATGCCAAAAGCATTAGGGCTATTTTACGAAAAATATTCTATGGGTACGCAAGATTCGTTTTGTTGTTACAATTGTATCAATATTGGGAAACGTAACTCGATTTTCGAATTGAGTGCACGCTGTCAAGGCACTCGAGGTTGATGGAAAGATGGACGTTTTTATCTTTCCTTTTATATAACTTTCACTCAAATAGTGGGGCTAGATCTGATAATGTTGGTTTCTAGGTTGTCTTAATAGATCTAAGTGACTATGGTTTATTTGAAATAAATTTGCTGTTTCCCTAGGTGCCCTAGGCGTATAAAGGTTTAACACTTCTTTGGTTTAGTAAAATTGGTATTTTATTTAACTCGTGCAGTTTTGCTGCATGCAATAAGTTTGATAAAGAACTTTATTGTTCACTCATGACTGTTCTATTTAATTATAAGCTGTAAATGTCTATTTATCTGTGATCGTGATCATAAAAATCGAACAGTATTTCCATTGCAGCAAGAAAAAAAATTGGCGCAATACATCTCGCTTTTTTAATTTACCCTGTGTGGGCGATAAATTTATTCCGGCAACTTTCACGCAAAACGAGCAACACTTTAAAAAAAACCCATTTCGGGAACGACCCGTCAAAATTCATAAAATATTACTGGAGCGCGGGAGAGTGGAAGAAATCCGCCGCCATTACTGTGATTGTTGCCGTATTATGTAAGTGATATTTTTGTTTTTTGCACGCAGACGTTTAAGGAAAAGCTGCTGCGTCATTAAATGGAAATCAATTTAGAAACAATTAAGGTTTACTTGACACTTAACTCGAGTATCTAAATGATAAGAAACTAAAAGTGCGTATATTTTTGGACATTGAACACAAAACTAAATCGTTGTATAACCGAACATACTTTGTGAACGTGATGCCCTCACTGGAGTCAAAATTAAAATCCTTGTACGTAGAGCTACCCAGAATTAAACGTTTTAAAGGCACTTCACCATCCGCTTTCTAGGAAGGGTGGAGGCAGTATTGGACTAAGCGCTAAATAAAAGGGGGGTGATTACACAAATTATCCTATAGGGCCGAAGTGTATCCGTAAGGAGCCCACCAATAAGATAAGGTAAGATAAGCTAGATAAGTTCTAAGAATTAGTCGAGTACAAGAACTTAAGAGCACAAAAGTAATGATAACGGGTCATTTAGTACAGAATTTCCATAGAAAGTGACCCGTTTGCATTGCTCCTGCGTATATTTCACAGTGATGTACCTACTAACAATCTGTAATACTATTTCCTATAAATGCTCAAGGCCTGGTACTAGTATTTACGATGATCTTAAATGAATCAATTTGATTTGAGAATAACTCTGACACATTAAAATTTGTTTTACAATAAAATAATAATAATCAATACCAACAGAATACCAACAATTCTAAACTTGTTGTTAATTCCGTAATCACATTTAGCACAGTCAGGCTAAGATGTTAACCAATGTATTAGTGACAGGTTGCAAGCCAATCGCCTTACAGTACTACAAGCCCTTATTTCCTTAGTCGCCTCTTACGACATCCACGGGAAGACATGGAGTGGCACTATTCTAACCCTATTCTATTCTATTTTACATTTATTAAAAAAAAAATACAATAATTTGTCATAATGCTGTAACATTACATTGAGCAATAAATAATCTAATGTAATCTAATCTAATCATTCAGTAAAACACGGTTAAGTACAACATTCCTCAACAGCTGATCTTTTATATTATTTACTGTTGTCTCTTTTCCCAGGTCTTCCAATGGGTGTGTTTTTTACATACAAATTTTGAATAGTTTTTAGCCACACACATTATGTTCGAGATACTACCTATATGTGAAAGTCTGAATTTTTTTTATATGCGTTACCGTGATCACGTTGAAATTATCTCAAAAGTTTATTTATAACGAAAATTTGCCTTGGCTTGTTCTTGGATACATAAATTAATTAAGGTTAATTACATACAACAACTAAGTAATTAAGTTCAAGTAAGGCAGGGATAAACAAATTTGTCTCCGAAATTACGTTTATATATTTTGGATCAACATCAAAAGCGGATATGATATGCTCCTTAGAATATTCGCATTTTCTTTGTCAAAAATATGGGAAGAATTAACAAATAACGTTAACATATTTTTCATTCCAGTGAAAATTGAGTTCAATATATTTGAAGCAATTAATGATTCTAAAACATAGTTAAAATGACGTTAATCTAAAATCCTATTTCGCAACATAGGCCCCATGTTGGGTGCCAATTAATTTCGGTTTGAAACACGTGATGATAAAAAACTGGAATGTTTCAATCTCTTGTACAAGAACAGACAAAGACAAAAGTCATCAAATGCAGAAATTCATATACATTTTAGACAATTTAGAATGCTTGGCATTAATGGAAATAGTTGTGTCTATTCTAAACCAATCCCATTGTAAATGAAATTTCAAATGAATTCAACTTAATTTTAATAACAACATTCTAAAGTAGCGACTGTAAAGCAAATACTAGCAAATTGTAAACAACACTGCAACGAGCGTGCTCGACAATTTCACTATAATTTCGTGAATACAAAATGTTGGTTTTGCATTTTCACGTAATTACAAAATCTAACTTGTTACCCGGTAGCTGTTACTCGTGAAATAACTCGTTACACGTGAAATAACCAACTCGTTATGGTATGCTAATGCTTTAATAATGTACTAACTGTGGCTGGATTGCGTTACGTTCTTAACTGTTTCGCGCTTGAGTTTAACCGTATTTTACTAGAACTTCGGATATTGAAGCGAGCTTGTTTAATAGTCACTAGAAAATAGTGACAAGCGGGAAACCAGCAGCGTTATAACTCTTAAAACCTCTCATATGCTGTTAAGCAAAACAAACTACTTTACCTGAACCCAAAACACTTTTTAAAATTACTTGCATCATTCTGACGTTTCCTTATGAATCTCTGTATTACTCGTATCTTCCACGATAAATTTAGTTGAATGTTACCCATTTTTATTTTTGCACTAGTTTTGACTTGAAATAACTCATTAAAATCATACTTACTTTCTGGTCAAATGACACTGTTTCCTAAAATCTCTACTTTATAATTGATAATTAGTTTTTACCACTGAAATAGTTTTATATACATAATTAACTTTACCTTATTGATACTATGACGTACTTTGTAATAATTATGACTTTTACCCAAATAATTTCACTTCAATCGAGCCTTCATTTTAGCACACATGAGAATAAACTTAAACTTGACATAAAATACTACAAACTACTATCATCGAATAAAACAATTCCTTATCTGGACTAACCTTCATCGCCTAGTCAAAAATATTGCACCTTTGAAACTCAGTCTATTATAAACTATACTATATATTAACGGCACTTTCACCGTTATCAAGGAGCTGCGGGCGCCGGCCAATTACGATCAGATGCTCGATAAGATGCCACTTTGTCAAACTAGACAAATTTATGCCCGTAGCCAAATTGAACCTGTGTCCTATGAAATATTGTTATTCTGTTTTTTTTCGTGTTTTTAGTCTTCGGCTCGTGGTATGACTATTTGCTAGGAGTATTTATGTTTTCAACACAGCTTTTTTTTTAATATTAGACGTGTTCCTCTCTGTAAAACGGCTTAAGGTATTAAGTTAATTGGTACACTAAGAGTATCTTTTCTGCAATAAAGATACGTACATAAATAGATAACTTACTTAGCGCATTAATCTTACACCAAAACTCAAGCATTTAACTAATTGCAAGCGATCTCAACCACTGCATCTTCATTTAACACACTAATATTCTACTGGCGTCTACAAATTAACTCCTAAACGCGAATGCAATTAATTTTAATTAGAAACACTGGAGCAAAAAAACAATTCGACCAAACCCCTCGAAAACCCCTCCGAAACGGGGGCAGGGGGACACTGGCCTAAACAACGGGCGCTTTGTATCCCGACAGTTTCTAGAATGTTGATTTTTCTTCTCAAGAAGCATTCCCCTAACAAAAACTTCACGGGGACAGAATATATAATGAGACATTTACAACGTTGTTTGAGTTGATTAATTTTATTAAAAGTTCCTAACTACTTAAGCACTTTTCTTTGTTGGATTCCATTTTGTAAGCTACAATTTTATTTGGTGACACTTTAGTTTAATTACTGGTTTTGCTTAAGTACTAAAATAAGACGGAAACTAAATTGAATTGTCATACATGGGTACCACGTTGGGCGCCAATTATCGCATACCAAGGAATCTTCTAAATAGGTCAATTTTATATGGAACTCAGATAATGGCATTGAACAAAGATTTTGTTTTTTTATTTGTGCCAAACATTGTATCTTACATTGTTAATTTAGAAAACTTTAATTATTGTAAGTTTTATTCGCACATTTTTTTTGTTCAAGACATGGTTTATAAAGAAAAGACACTGAATAGAGTGAGAAAATACTAGTAACATGCTTCCAGGTCGCTATAAATTACTTGGAGCTCACTTAAGGTAGTAATTAACCTATGCAAGGTTTGATCGTAAATCTTGATTGCACCAATGCAATTACTGTGTCCTACCTTCAGCGATAATTTTATACTTAACAGTACGTAAAAATGGGCAAATGATTGTTTTTAAGTTAAAAAATATGTATAGTATAGGTATTATATAAAACTTATGCACTTCAAGTAATAGCAAACCCGGTAACCATTTCTTGAATTACCAAGTTGTTAAAGTGTGGAACAGGTTACCCTCAATAAACTTTTTTAAAAACAAAACGGATAAACCTTTAAAACTATACAATTACACAAATGGACAAATGATAACTATGCATGCATAATTTTAAACTGCTTCTGCATAGTATAAAAAAACCGGTCAAGTACGAGCCGGACTCGCGCACTGAGGGTTCCGTATAAACTTATAAGAATGTAAAATTGTATTGAGGGCCAAACTTGACGTTGCCGTTGAAAAACTGTTTTCTCGATATATCGACATAGGTCGCGAGTAGTTTACCAACTGCATAAAAGTTTGCGACTGCATTTTTTTTGTAATGTAACAAAATATTTAAGGATTTTGCAATTTTTCCTTTATCTGTGCTATAAGATGTTGCTTCGTAACAAATTTCAAGATTCTCAGTTCACGGGATCCTGTAGGATTTAATTCCCTTGGGAGTGTCGAAAATTTGCGGCATAAACGGCTGTATTTTTGATTAGAAGTTTGATTTTTTCACAACTCCAAAGGACAGTAGACCTAAGTATTTGATATAAATTCCAGCTTAATACCTCCCACGCGTTCCTGAGAAAAAGAGCCTTGACAGACAGACAGACAGACGGACGGACGGACAGACGGACAAAAAGTGATCCTATAAGGGTTCAGTTTTTTCCTTTTGAGGTACGGAACCTCAAAAATGGTAACCGAATGGAATAACATTGCGTTAATGTTTTTGATTCATTAATAATACATTTATCTCTTTTCCCTGTTATCATTCGCATAATATTCGTTTATCATTATTATTCGCAGTCCTCGCCCACGCCATAATTATTTTATGAAATGAAATAATATTATATCCACTGTCGTCCATCTAACTTAATTTGTTTACAATCAGTCTTGCAATTAAACCATGACTTTAAAACAAGTGTCAAACTAACAAACTTGCTTTTGTATTATAATATTGCTAGGGATAAGTATCGCTGTTTATTGTATAAGATTGTACTTTAAAATCCCTGAAATTACCACGTGACCTAGATAATGCAGTTGGAATAAATTTGATCCCGGTATTCCGCCGGGACTTTCGGGAATTTCCACTAACGATGTTACGGTTGACAGCTTTTCGTCGATGCACTTTCACGGCTCAACGAATTTTGAAATTTCTATAAAATTCGCGATCATGATATAAATCATTACATTACTGGTATCTTGGCATAAAACACTTGTTGGTCTATTTACAGCCTAGGTTATTTATTAATAGCTATAACATTATGTTGCATATAAATTGTCACTTAAAGTTAATTCAGGGCCGAGATTCTACACGGTAAGAACGACATCGTATTTGGCGTGTTTGCGTATTGTCAACGTTTTGATAACTCTTATGTCTTTGTTTGGTGTATAATAAAGTGTTTTGTATCGTATTTTATTGTACAATAGAGGCTCAGATTAGTAATAATATTAACTTTAAAATATATTAATATCCAACTAAATATCTACTAATAAGTCCTTCAAAAAACATTTGGCATGAGTCGTCAAACCTAGTTCCACGACACGGCTTCACCACTGGTACAAATGTATTAGTATACTCACTAATAAACTATTCAGAGCCAAATTCACACTAAACTTAATCTGTATTAAGATCATGAACCCCAATAAGCAACAATGCCTTGGCCCCACGTTAGGGCGCCACTTTGCTTCGCTCTAAATCAAGTGTCATCCTCAAGTGAATTTTAAGTAAATGCAACTATAAAGTCAATGTAATTTCAACTCTATATGACTATGAACAAGGTTGCACATGCAATAGATGTCTTAGAACTTGGGCTCATCTTCTAAGGAAGGATCTGTAACGGTGCCGCCTTGAACTCGACCTGAGAATTACACACCCAGATAATTTACTGAGTATACCTCACAATTCAATGATGATACTATTCAATTTGAAAATATTTGAGTACTTAATGGAATGTGTGTGGCAATGGCGTCCATGCCACACGTTTTTATTCTAAATTAATAGAAGTACTAAAATTGCTAAAGTTCCAGTGGTTAAAGTCGTATTGGGTTGTATTTTTATTTGATAAAATGTCTAATTTGGGGACATATTCTTGAAAATGGTGTAACCGTCTTTTATTTTGTGCTTTTTTTGACTTAGTACCTACTTAGCAGGGCATAATAATTAAATTAGAAACATTGCTCATATCCGTAAGACCTACATTAAAAGATATACTTTGTTAAATCTAAATCTAACTTGTTTAATCCTGTGACTGTGTAAAAGTATTTCATAATTACGTTTCACTGTCTATTTCAGAGGACTTTAGCGGCAAGAATCGTTGGATATTTGTTAAGTCAGCAAAACAAAGCCCTCTTATTGTGCCATAAAAGCTAACGATATCGTTCCGGTATCGTGACTGTTTAAAGGGCAAATGGTATACTAAGATTATTATTATGTCTGATATACTATAACGGGAAATAAAGGGAGTATTTCGAGTTGGAAATGTTTTGGCGTTTAAGCCTTTTGTAGTTACGTTATAATTACTATCGACTTTATCGATATATTATTGATGCTTACTCGATGAACAAGCTTCCACTTTTTTAAACTCCGAGCGTTATCTCGATGATTTCTTAAAGAAATAAGTTCAGCATTGTACATTTTTTATAGTAATTGTATTGTTTTGTTTTTCTTTTTTGTGCAGTAAGTGTTGTTGTGTAAGTGTTTACATAATTATATACATACATTAATCGCAATCATCGACTGCTAGATTATTTTCAATTTGTTTATAAAATAAATTCATAGATATTTGTTCTATCCTTCTATTCTTAAGCAACTGTTTTTCTAAAATAAAATAAAAATGAGCAAAAACTCCAGTCCTCATATTTCTTCTGTCTAGTTAAATTATGATTAATGGCCGTTTATCAATTTAAAACATCACAATGAAAGATACAATCACAGCATGCATCTAATTATTTTCCATTTTAGAATGAATGTCCTTAATCGATAGTAGGTTAATTTTATAAGATTTATATTAATTAAATAAAAATATATATCAAGGGACAATGTCACATAAATTGACCTAGTCCCAAAATAAGCTCTAGGCATGTACTGTGGGTAATAGACACCGATAAACATACTTATTTTAGGGAAATACATACTTTTTTAAATATATATAGAAAACATCTAAGACTCAGGAACAAAATTATTCGCGCTCATCACACAAATATCTGTCCTTACCGGGATTTGAACCCAGGACCGCTGCCCTCGGAGGCAGGGTCACTCTCAACTAGGCCACCATGTCGTAAAATTTGTTAATTTGATGTGAAATTTTGTGAATAAATAAATAAACGATTATATTTTAGCTTCAGTAATTTCCCTAAACTAGTTTTATACACGATTTATTTTTCAAAACCAGCTAGCATTTCTAATAGCTCACTTTTGCCACTTTGAAAACTGTTAAAATTGCTTTATATTTTGAAACGTAAAACTTTCAACAGCCATAAATTAAAATGGAAATGCTCACTTTTTAAAGTTATTTCCAGCAAAAAACGCCTTTTGTTCGAAGCCTAACGAGGTAATTACAATAACAATGGCGTATACGCCAATGAATGTGGAAACAACTCATTGTGTAATTTATTTGAGCTCTCCAGTAATTATTTTCTGTTACGTGTTTTTGCCTTAATGATCTCTTTTGTAAAGGTGTGGCTGCCGAAAGTCATCTCTGTTTAATGACATCGGCTATTTGACCGTTTGTATTTCAATTTGGTGTATATTTTGTGACATTGCAGAAACGAGTTACATGAGATTGTTTAATTAAATAAGTCCGCACGATTAGTTGCTTATAGACATGTTATTTTGGGTTACAGCTGTTTCCCGCGACTCCATCCGCGTGAAGTCATTTACCGCTTTTCCCTCAGAAACCATTCTATTTTTCGGAAAAAAGTACCCTTTGTCCTAAATAAATAAATAATTTAAATTTACACGTTATACATGTTAAATCTTATTTTAAATATATAAAGTAGAGAACAAAATGTAAGAAAAGCGTAAAACTTGTGAGATTTTTAATTTGAGTAAATTTAGGTTTATTAAAAAAAAACCTTGAAGAGCAACGTAATCTTCAATTTGAGTCTTTGTAATCACTATGTCCTCAGATATGAAAATTAAAGATATAAAGATTATTTACAGTTTTACCTTCATACATATTTTCAGTGTCCAATCAAGGTACTCGTACGTTATTTTTAATAACTAGGTAATCTAAGTCCTTGTGCTTACAAATATGACAGTAAAACTGTTAGACCTTACTGTTCCAAGAACTTTTGATTGTTTTCACTTTTATCGACACATAAAAACTACTAAACTATCAGAAGACCTCTGAAAACTCCATTTATTATTCTCGAGACAATACAAGAACTAATTTTATTTGTTTCTTTTGTTTCAGAAGCTGATTACACGCTAGACGATTCATTTTGGAATGAAGAAAGCCCAGTCGGTAAGTAATTATCATAAATAAGTTACTTTATTGAAGATAAAAAAATACTCAACGACAAAACGGTGTCGTGAAATAAAAATACACGTTCCACGCGCAATTTTCCAGTTCTTTCTAATTTCAAGTCTGAATTTATTGTCAAAAATTAAGAAACAGCCTACCATCTGCGCAATATCTGGGGTATAATGTGATTCCTGAAAAATTCACTGACTCGTAACGAGAAATCATCTGGAATGTTCCGGAATATTCCGGTGTATTCCAGTCGCAGTTACTCACCGGAGTTCGGGAAGGGGGCAATAACCATTTTGGGGACTTAGTCGACCGGGGTTGTTGTTATTCTTCCATATACTCGTTTTACTACAATGAGCTTAAAAATAATGATATCATTGTGAAGTCAATAACAGGTACATTATTAATGGGTAAGACATTTTGCACATGTAGGCTTAGATGTTTACCAGTGTATTATTTAGTGAAAGGTTGCAAGCCCATCGCCTAACAGTACTAAAAGCTCTTATTCCCTTAGTCGCCTCTTACGACATCTACGGAAAGACATGGAGTGGCACTATTCTACTACGAAATGATACTAGTTTTGAATTAAAATTAAGATGAATTACTAACGAGCAAAATGTCGACTACGTCGGGATTCAGCAGTCCGTTAATTTAAACACGATTAAAACTTAGCTTAATCTATCTCAAGTATTTGCAAACATTGAATTGAATAGTTAGACTTTGAAACAGCAAAATATACTCCCAAAGCATTTCACGGGGAAACAATTTCAAAACAAAACAAATAGGGTTCAGACACACAAGCCCAAATGAATTTAACAAATATCTAGGAACCGGGCAAAACCGCTTCAAACAGGTAAGGGCCGGCGCAAACTAGTTCCTTCGCTTTGATGTGGGCCAAAATTTAAATTCATACGAGTTCAGAATCATAATCGAAGTTGAGCGGTTTATGATGATTTAGGTATAAGTTTCTTCGTGGAAATCCCTCAGAAATTTGAAAGGGGTTAGCTTGATATTTTCGCTAAAACAGTTTTGAAGCGGCGTTTTCTTTCCTTCCTGGAAATGAGTTAGTTAATCTTGAATAATGAGAACACTTTGGCTTAGTTGGTAGTGAGCCTGTCTTTGAAGCTAGAAGTCCCGGGCTCAAATCCTGGAAAGGGTAGATAGTGGTGTGATGAACAAGAGTATCTGTTCCCGAGTCTTGAATGTTTTCAATGCGTATTTAAGTATATATTTATCTATAAAAGTAAGTTATCGTTGTAATAGTACCCATAGTACAAGCCAAGAAATTTTCCCCCGATATTTATTTATTTAAAAAAATATTTATGAAAAAAAATAACAGCTAGAGTCATGTGTCGTTCAAGAAATGGTTTTGCAAAATAAGAACAACATTTGGAGCAAAGTCAAACGTTTCAAAAACCATACATGTAAAACTTCACGTCGCATCTTACCACGCTGACACCCAAACGTGTCAGCATTACACGCAAATGCCATTTGTTGGCAGCGGATACAACACATTTATACAGTGTTATTCTGATTCTTGAAAGAGGTGAATGTCGTTTACATGCGACGGGTGGCACGTCGATACGGGAGGCAACAACTTGGCGCTTGACTCAAGTTATGGCCGATATTTGTGTTAACACGAGAAAATGAAATTGTGACGTTCGAAAGCGTATCACAGGTTATGGTTCCACTAGGTTAATATTGGTGCATTACTACCTACGTGTAAAAGTTTTAGTTTTAGACAAGTTTGAATGTTATCTTTCGTTGTGCAGCTTTACGTGACTACATTCTTCTTGTGTTTTAGTTTGTCTTCTTTGTTCTTTGTCAAGAGGGTTTGTTTTTCAATCTATATTCCTATTCCTTTTTCAATCTATTGCCCGTGTGGTTGCCAGGTTAGAATAGTGCCATTCTATTAGGCGATGGGCTTGCAACCTGTCACTAATACACTGGTAAACATGTTAGCCTGTTTATGCAAAATGTGGTTACAGAATTACCAACAACTTTTTATGTAGTTGTTGGTATTTCTGTAGCTCTGCCTACCCCACTCTGGGAATGAAGGCGTGATAGTATGTGTATTCCTATAAACTTTTATGTCTGACTGATTGATTGCCAGTCAACGCACAGCTTAGATCACTTAACCTAGAGACTTGAAATTTAGAATTGATGTTCCTTTTTGAAAATCAGCTCCCATCGGGAATATATATGGCGAAGCGGGAAAATAATTCTAGCGTACTGTCTCTATCTCTAAGTTGCGGGCTTTCTCCATCTAAAGCTGAACGGATTAGAATATGTTTTCAGTCTTAGATAGTCAGCATAAAATAAATCGATAACTTAAATAGAAAAAGGATCTTCGATAATGAAAAAAGTGGCAAATGCTAGTAGATTATTTCACAGTTTCAATCAATTATATAAAACTAGAATAAATTTAAGCAACAATCCAAAAAGTCCCTCTCTACTACTTTATTTGAAGGGTTTTTAGGGTTCCATACCCGATGGGAGATAAACAGGACTCTATGTCTATGCCTACGCTGTCCGTCCATCTGTTCATCCTAAGTTTAAAGAGCTATTATTTTTAAACCGTAATCAGAATAAGATTACCTACAAATATGTTTTATTTTTTGAAGTTAAATGGGTTTCCCATACAAGAAACGTTTTTTTTTCAATGTATTTTAATTTGGTTACATCGTAAAAACGATAAAACCTACTAGTGTCAAATGGTATGACTATATTACAAACCCTGAATAAAAATAACATGTACACTCAGAAGCAATGAAAACGGGTAACTTTCTATGGAAACTCTGTACTAACCGACCCGTTTTCATTGCATTTGACTAAACGATGGCGTTCTTCGTGTAGAGCTATCTTTTTAACTTTCCAACCGTTTTTCAAAAAGCCCTGCTAAAAACGATCTAAATAAAATCTATCTTTATTTCAAACGAAATCGCGTCCAAATAAGTCCTTGTTTGCGACAGACAGAGACACAAATACACAGACACACATGTATATTATACAAACCATATACTTATTATTTATTGAACACCACATACAATAACAGCGTCAAAGTAAATACAAATATAATATTACAATGTGATTCAACAGGCGGTCTTATCGCTAAATAGCGATCTCTTTCAGACAACCAATATGTATATACGGGTCATACACAGATTTAGGTTACCGTCTTTAATGTGGACACACCGAAAGTTAACGTTTTTAAGGCCTAATTTTCTGGCTAAGCCCATCCCCGCAAAAACGCCGTCAGGACTGCTTTACTCGTAGACCTATCATATAAAAACCTAACTTATATGCACACAAGCTTTTAACTATTGGCCACAGGAGAGACAACTTTTGTTTTTAAGAGTGTGTATGACCCATACACAGATAAATTTGTGAAACTTAGAATCCATTTTTGACAGGGGTTAGAACACTTACATACCTACATAAATAACATCACGCTTTTATTCCCATTTATTTAAAAAGACTTATTTATAATTCTGTAACATTTTGCACATTCAGGCGAAGAAGTTTACTAGTATATTAGTGACAGGTTGCAAGCCCATCGCCTAATAGTACTGCAAGTCCTTATTCCGTTAGTCGCTTCTTACGACATCCACGGGAAGACATGGAGTAGCACTATTCTAACCCAGCAACCAGTCGGAGGGGGAAGAGGGTAAGAAATTAAGGTTAAATTGTTTGATCAATATCGCTATAAGCAGAATGCAAATTGCTTTTTTAATCCAACCATAATCCCCTCAGCATTAAGATATTACAGACGCAAGTAAACAGCCGTATTCCACGTTATCACAATCGAAACACGGCATTTCGACTCGCCTCTAACATTTACATATCAATGCATGTAAATTCGTACATTCATACACGCGACCACGCTCGTTCGAGACGTGCCTCGTCTGCTAATCGATTCTGAATCGATTCTGTTGCGGAATAAGGACGCATGACGATTCAATAGAGACGAGTGATTTGTGAAGTGAATTTATTAAGGTTCTGGGGTTAATTTGCATGCGCTCATGTTTCTCTTTGGGGAGAAGGATTACAATGTAGCGTAACGTAATTTTGTTTCATGTATTTTATTTTTATAGGACTTTGTATAGCCCGTATGGTTGCCGGGTTAGAATAGTGCCATTTCATGTCTTCCCGTGGATGTTGTAAGAGGCGACTAAGGGAATGAGGGCTTGTAGTACTGTTAGGCGATGGGCTTGCAACCTGTCACTAATATACACTGTTAAACGTTTACACTGCCTGTGTGTGCAAAATGTGGTTACAGAATTACCAACAACTCTTTTTGTAGTTGTTGGTATTTCTGTAGCTCTGTCTACCCCACTCTGGGAATGAAGGCGTGATAGTATGTAGGTATGTATATATGTAGGAGTTTGTATAGCCTTATTTTATATACAATCTGATGATTTGGAATTTTCCTAGGATTTATTGCCGACAATACTCTTCGTTTATCTTATCCTATCTTACAGATGGGCCCTTTCGGAACACTTCGACACCTCTAGGATTTTGTGTGCAATTACTCTCTTACACACGTAGTTGTTCAAATGTGCAGGTTTCCTCATGATGTTTTTTCCTTCACTGTAAGAGTATCGAAATGTACTTAAGAGAATTTAAAGATTTACCATGTGATTTTTTTGTTAGGTATAAACTGAAACCGTTAGGTATAATTTCGTTTAACTTCATACTAAAAGCATACTAATAAACCTTTAGCATAAAAATATTTATAAAATTTATCAGGCAAAGGTAAGTACAAACAAAATATACACTAATTTATCATAATATGTATTATATAATTATTTTCTTAGGTAAGGTTAGGTTAGAACTGTGACCAAATTAATAGTAGTCACAGACGTGAGAATAGTCTATTTCTTAACCATTCTTTTTCTACAAATTATGCATTATAATTATGGGATTTGTTTTGCAAAATGAAAATTATTACATTGCTTGTTGTGTGAAGACACCCTTAAAATTTGACACATTTCTGTCAAGACAAATGTAAAATTTAACCCTAAAAAATCTCACCTTCACACTTGCGACGGAGAATTAAGACATGACCAAAAACGAGTATAAACCTTGTAAAACTAATACAACATTCATAGATTGCTTAAAAGCGTCGAAACTAAAATACAGAACATTTTAACTATAACATTGGGATCACAGATGCAGTGTACGGTTTACACTTAGCCAAGCAGCATGGCCCTCGAACCGTATGCAATGTTCTCTACCATGTTCAGTTTTTTTTTAGGTTAGATTTTGTCGGTCAAATTTTACAAGTTTTTTTCAAATGGTAAGCTGGAGAGATCCAATAAACTGATAAACTGACGACACGTTGGCCTAGTTGGGAGTGACCCTGCCTCCGAAGCCAGCGATCCTGGGTTCAAATCCCGGTAAGGGAAGATATTTGTGTGATGAGCACGAGTATTTGTTCCTGAGTCTTGGATGTTTTCTATATATATTTAAGTATGTATTTCTCAATATAAGTATGTTCATCGTTGTCTAGTATCCATAGTACAAGCCTAGAGCTTAGTTTGGGACTAGGTCAATTTGTGTGAGATTGTCCCCTGATATTTATTATTTATTTAGCTACGGAACCCTAAAAAGATCGTCCATACCGACCGTAACCCTTATTCCGCTATGCGCGAGTAAAAATGTAGTGTACGTGTTTCCATAACCCGTTGGCTGCATACATCACCGCGCTACATGTTCCATTTGCGATCTACAGCGGGCGGGCGGGGCGATATTTTGATATATCGCCAGCTGCAGCAGACTGGTTACAAATTCGATATATTATGTTGGTTGCCGTTTCATGAAAAAAATATTAACATAATAGGATTATTTATATGTGAGATTGTTTAAAGAGGCTTCATATAATTAATAACATATCTCATTAACATATTTGGTGAAAAATAAAATCCTAACCTGAAACTATTTCACAGTAAAAAAACCAATAATAGCGTAAATTTTGCTTCACCTTATTTCAATGGGATATGGTGCAAAAGTGTATACTCGTAGGTACATGTACCTATGTAGTAACTATGTACTATGTACACATACACACATCTATGTACACATATACATCAGAGAATACGACTAGTAATCAGCACCTTAACCTACCCCTGATATGATCTTACCTTAACATCTGTTTTTTTTATTAATTTACTCTTCATACTTAATTATGATTGTCCACTTTTTTCCTTTACGTCTTCAACTGTCACTGTCTACTTGTCCGTTTAAAAAAAATAGACCCATCAAGCGAATCTCTAGACTATTATAGCCTAAGTAAACTTCCCATCTCACTCCGCTCTATTTAATTAATCTTCAAGTGAAATAAGTCAAACGGTTTTACCCGTTAAATCAACTGTTTTGCGATCAACAACCTCGAACACTGTAAAATCTAGCTCGGAGCATCGACGCCAATTCGCAGAAACTTCGAGACTAACTTCACGATCGTCTAGCCAATCGGAATTGAAATGTCTATAATGAACATCCTTGAGAAAATATACGAAAACAACTAGATGTTATTATGGTGTTTTATAGCGAGTCTGATGAGATCGTTGGACCTTGCTTCGCTGTTGAAGTTTTCTTTTTTATTTCAGTAAGTTTAGAAAATATAATCAAGCGAAACTAGTAAGAACTATATCTTTTTCCATGATCCGTCACTGATGAGGATCACAACCACAGCTTGTGTCATCATTGTGTTACATTAATGTTCATCATACTGCTACCCATTGCTTTCTTGATGACGTCAGACCATATCACCGAAGCTTTCCTTTCATCATGGTTTTTATCCATGTCTAAATTATTGAGTAATCAGTTTCTTCCTTCTATGTCTTCTTCCACTTGCAGTGTTTCGAGGAATTATTCGAATTACCAGCGGATTCCAGCATGTTACAACTCGTACCAAACTATCATTTCATCACCACCATCTTGATAGTTGAAAACCATAACCGTGCGTTTTTCGCGAGCCTTTTGGCTTCTGTATTTCCAAAACAACACAACTTGGATGCCTTCAAAAAACGAGATTACTCTTTCACTTGCGATTCCTCTGGTGTTGTGGGTTATTGGTTACGGGAACCGCATACCGTTAGGTGACCCGCTTGCTCGACCGTCTCTTTTTAACCATAAAACAAGCGAAAAAATACTAGCTCCTACAGACGTGCTTCGAAAAACGCACGATATGACCTATTGTGAAAAACTATTTACACTTTGAATTTCCAAACTTAAGTACTTTTTGTGTTATCATCGCCATTTTCAGCTGGAATTTTCTAAATGTAGCATGAAAAAATTCTTAAAATATTCTTACGTTAGCTTCACGTGAGCAAAGAGAACTTTTCACACTTTAGTAGTTGGAAAGCAAATCATAAACTCGGTGCAAATACGAGTATCATATGTCCTCGACGGTGTGAGAATATGCATAAATTAACGAGCATGCATGATTCGTTGTATGAATGTGGAAGAAGCGAAAGAGATTTATCAGGATCGTAGCAGGTGGATAGAAGTGGTCTCTACGTACCCCTCTGGGAAACAGGCGTGATTTAATGTTTCTACGTATGCACATGTATATAATTATATTCTCACACCGTATAATAGGTTGTTGAATAAAATATGAACTACACCGAGAGATGTGCCATACTCTAATATTCAAGTGGAAATAAGTACGTTGGCTAGCATTTTTCTATTCGTTTAGATAAACCACGTGATCAAGACGATAGAAAAAAAAACGTTAGCGGCGTTTGCATTTTGGCTAGTCCTTCAGGGCAGTCTATCAGTTCATGGAATATGATACCACACGTTAAACATATTTATTACTGACCTTTTTTTGTCGCGAGTTCAAACCGGCACTAACGCCGGTTTTACTGTAAACACCGTGGAATAAATACTTGGGCCATTGGGTCACGGATGATCTCACAGATGACCTTGATATGGAGAGGGAGCGAAGGGCCCTGTCCGTGCGAAGCAACATGCTGGCCCGCAGGTTTACACTGTGTACTAAGTGACGTGAAAATTACTTTGTTTAAAAATTTCTGCCAATCAATGTACACATGTAACCTGTGGATAAAGTACACGCAAAAGTCGTACAGGGCCCTCCGAGTCCAATACAATAATGCTTTTAGGGTGCTATTGGGGCTGAGAAGACACTGTAGCGCATCGGGAATGTTTGCGGAGGCTTGAACTAATTGTTTCTACACAATTATTCGTGGTGGTAGGACCCTGTGCAGGGTCCGTCCGGATCGCTACCACCATCTTATCCATTAACCACCCGCCAAGCAATAGTGTTCGCATTGTTGTGTTCCGGTGTGGGGATAAGACAACCGGTGAAATTACTAGCATAGAGGCATTCCATCTAAGTCCTCAGGGTTGGCAACGCGTTTGAGGTCTTAGGATTATAGTCTTGAGAATTCAAATGTCTATGGGTCTCAGATTCCACTTACCATCAGGTGGCCTAAGTGCTCGCTGCCTTCTCCTTGTCAAAAAAAAAAACGAGTGGCTTCCTTGATGGCAAGAGTGTGGGAAAGCCTCAGTAGCTTCCTGAAAGTAATAGCGGAGAGATTAGACAACCCTATCTTGGCTTTCTGTGTGAAGTTCATCATGTTTCACCCAGAAAATATTATTGTGAAACTTTATTTTAATTAATTACATTTTTATACTAACACAGTTGTTAAGGGCGCTGTATTCTTATAAGATTTGGATTCAAGTTCGAAATAAATACAATTTATTCATTCATTCATAAACAATCTTGGTCTGTCATGCGCGTTAATAGGTGTTGGCGTACTAATTAATTGACTGGAAAGTAACAATGCCACAAGCAAGAATTCACCTGTCAAAATTGATTGAATTATCTAGCTGGGTATACTGGTGACTGGAAAACGTCTGATTCTTACTCATTTTACAAATGTCATGTTTGTTTGTCTGCTTACCAGAGCCAGTGTTGCGAAAATCGATACAGAGTTTTATATAGATTATAATTACACTTGAAATTATACAATTTCTGAGAGAATTGCGATAAATAACTGCCGGAACCAATCATCACTACTAAAAAACCTCGTATCTTGTAACTTAAACATGAAGAGAAATAAGTTAAAAATTGTTCATTACCAAATATGAAATACAAAGTTTTTTTCAAAATACTTCTAAAATGTTATCGTATCATCAACGTAATGGAAACTCTTATTTACCTGAAAAATAATGGCGGACAGTTACTAATAATACGATTAAATATCAATATTGTTTAACCGCGTAAAATACACACCCTCTGAGGATATAATCTAAACAAGAAGCAATTTTTTTTTCGTACCAACAAATATGGTCTCAAGTTCTACAAAAAACTGCGTTGATTGAAAAAGAGGTCTTGCTAATAATTCGTTAACTTCCGTATATCATTCTACACGCAGTCGCACAAACGGTTTTTTTTTTGAGATTGTAAACTTATTTGCAGTTGGTGAACTGACCGTGAACAATGTCGATGTGTGGCGACAACATATGGCGCCTTTGTTCTAACAAATAAACAGTTTTCTAACGGCAAAGTTAAGTTTGTCCCTCAATCCATTTACTCTTTCATAATTTATGTGGACGAACTATTTAAATACCTACAAAATTAACTGGATACTATTGTAGGTAAATTCAGTAGCCTACTTAATTATGGGGAATTCTGTATAACATTCAGGTGTCATAATGTTTTAAGTCATAATTATCGCAAGTTATAATAAGTTTTTTTTTAATAAGCTGTTACTTATTCAGGATTTTTATAAACCTACGCTTTTCTAGAAATTGTGAAATGTTATGTTAAAAAAAAGAATTATGACTATCAATAATTATGTCAGGAATGATATTATGACCGAAAAAAATATGGAAAACAACGGGCGCTTTGTACACGAACGGTTTTTCAAAAACAGTCTTTATGCACTGCACAATATTCCAAAGGCTACTGAATTTACCTAGCAGTAACGGGTACAGCGATACAATAGGTTTTGTTGAGTTTTGATGAATGGCGTAATTAATGACATATCACGCAGGACAATGCCGGGGAATTAATTAGGGAAAGCTGACAGTTTTAGTTGGAGGCGTTAATTATGTTGCTGGGTCTGTTCGGACGAGAAATACGTGCTTTATGACCAAGTAGCATTAACATGGAAGTTCATATTGTGTATTTCGTTTATGTAAAGCTTTGTTACGTGTTTCAGGTGTTGCATCTAACACTACGCAATTCAAAATTGCTGGAATGATAAATTGTTATTTATTTTATAAAATGCTGTTTTAATTTTCTCTTGCTTTTTTCGAAAGAAGAATGAAAAAAAAAAACCATAAGTATATGGTATAAGGCACACGAGCACACAGGCCAGCAGATTACCACAGGACATTTGAAATCTCAAGACTATAATCTTAAGACTGCAATCCTAAGACCTCAAATGCGTTGCTGACACTAAAGACCAAGATGGTATGTGTCTAATCCCCACACAGGAACACAACAATGCGAACACTGTTGAACACAAAACACTGTAGATCATTATGCTCTACAACTACTAGATCGATTTAAAATTCTTTCACCTGTAGAATGCTATCTTATTACTGAGTAATATACGCATTTTACTACATAGGCGGAATCCCGGGCAATAGCTAGTATTAATAGTTAGTAATTCTCGACAAAATTGGGATCAGAGCAACTTTAACAAAGTAAACAAAATGTATTTAATATTATTATATTTTTTGTTTTATATGACATCAAATTTTTTAATGTACAATTTTAATCTATTTTAAGTTATAACATTTCAATTTTTTATTTTCAATTTTATATTATTATATTTAATTTAACTTTCACATGCTTGACTCGGCTGAATATATCTTGGGAAGCTATGTATACCAATTTTAAGATCTGTATTACTTGCCATAAGTTCTTGTGAATAAAAGATTCATTCATTCATTCAACATTTTCGATAAAGTATTTTTTCTAAGAAACTAAACTTCATCAGAATCGGTTCATCCGTTCAGGAGCTACGACGCCACATATAGATACACAGACACACGTCAAGCTTACAACCCCCTCTTTTTGTGTCGGCGGTTAAACATAGATACAAGCAACCGCACTCTCATATACAGCTATTAATAACCCCAAAACAATGAGGACGATTTACGCGGAAACTTTGACACCGCAATACAAAACTCAAACTCGGCGCGTAAAGTCCGCGTAAAACCTTTAATCCCGCCGAGTTGAAAAGTAAACAGCCTTGTTCTGGCCGCGCAATAAAGAATGTTCATCGTAAAATACCAGAGTTATTAGCTCATTACTTGAGATGGTAATAAAATAGGGAGTTAAAAATGTGGGGATTAAAAGGAAGTTTATTGAGCTATGAATGCAAGTAAAACTATTAAAATGTAGCGTGGTATTTACTTTACATTGCATTTTTTATGAATCTTCGCTTAATAGTCACTAGAGGTTGCCCGTGACTTCGTATGTGTAGAACAAATTTCCTGCTAGCCCTTCTAGTCTACCTCTAAGAATATTCCGAGGAAATTTTGTGAATATTCATTCAAAACATCAATGACACACGTAAAAAATCCAAACGCTCGAGTCAAGTTCAAACGCCGCTAAAACCAGCAAAATTTCCACAGCATGCCTGAAGTCATCAAAGCCTAAAAATAATACGTGCATACATATAACCTAGAGGGGAGGGCTGGCATTCATCCCTTTCATAGTGAAACAAAGTGAATGGTCAAGGGCCAAGCTCTTTACAACCCCTTTGTGCGTCCCTGATATATGCTTGTGTTGGGGCCAATAAAAGGGGTTGCGGGTAGATTCATGGGGTTGGCGGGGGTTTGTCGGTATCGAAATTATTAATTATTGCTAAGTTTGTGCAGGGTTTTAGTGATTTATTGATTAAAATTGTAGGCAGTTTTACAGTTTGTTTTTACCCCGTGTGGTTGCTGAGTTAGAATAGTGCCACTCCATGTTTTCAGGTGAATATCGTAAGAGGTGACTAAGGGATTAAGGGCTTGTAGTACTGTTAAGCGATGGGCATGCAACCTGTCACTAATATACACTGTTAAACATGTTGATTGTGCAAAATGTGGTTACAGAAATATCAACAAGTTTATAGTTGTTAGTATTCTGTAGCTCTGCCTACCCCAGTCTGGGAATGAAGGCGTGACGTTATGTATGTATGGGTCAAAACCAAAGTTATCTCTCCTGTGGTCAATAGTTAAAAGCTTGTGTATAAGTTATGTTTTTATAGGATAGGTCTAAAGCAGTCCTGATGGCATTTTTGCGGGAATGGGCTTAGCCAGAAAAAAGGCCTTAAAAACGTTAACTTTCGGTGTGTCCACAGGAAAGACGGTAACCTAAATCTGTGTATGACCCGTATGTATGTTGTAGACAGTTGTTTTTTTTAAAGATTTTTATTGACTTGTAACATGTTTGGTCTGGTTAAATTTTGCAAGAAAAATTTGAATCACTTGGCGTAATTTTGATGACAGTTCAAATAATACGGCTACATGGAGCTGGTCTGATAATGGGGTCGGAAGATGGCGAAAGTATCTACGCTATATTAAAAGTGAACCCACCAAGTTTAACCTCATAAGATTAGTCTTTATAAGCAGTTATTAACGTTGTAAAAAAAGGTACAGTTGGCAGCGAAAACTTGAACCAAATACATTTTTTTTAGAAAAATGTTGTTGTACATGTTTTATACGTAGGATAAAGTTTTTAGTGTGTTGTTAGAAAAAGCTCCTTAAAGGCTGTTATTTTTTTTCATCAGATAGCTTTGTGGTTTTTTTTTGGGTGACAGATAATAGATAATTACCTAATAACTTAAACTAGGGAGTGGATAAATTGGGCGTTAATGACTACGTTAACTTCCAAAGTTCTAGTGTATCTATAGTTTTACGGCAAGCTACACAGTTAAAACGATATTGCCTTCTGTTTTTATACTGTCAACGTTTTGATTACTCTTATTTAGTTACAGTAATGAAGGCTGAGTCAAAACTGATTTTAAAACACGTCAAACGCAATATCGTTCTAACGCAGTAGAATAGGAGGCCCAGGGCTGTAATACTGCATGCTAAAACCTTAATGCTTTATATTGTCAACGTTTTGATAGCTCTCATTTACTTAAATTGTATATAATGGCGGCTGAGTTGAAAAAAACATAACACCTCATAAGCTTTATTGTTTTACTGCGTTAAAAATAATAATATTTTTTGAATTTGGAGAAACGTAGTCATTCTTGTAGGAGTTACAAATTGGTTAGTCAAAAAACTCATGTTATTAAGATAATTAAGTCGTTAAATTAAAATTAATAAGGTAAAAGTACCTATTACGGACAATGCTCCAGTAATGAACGTTGAAAACATAGCAATACCAAATCATTCCAATAATGCAATCCTGAATAATTTCTGCAATCTATTTGTAACTCTAAAAGCATATCAATCTCGGAAGGTTTTTTTATAGGATTGTTGATAACTAGAGCGTTGTTCACAATAAGAGCTCAAATAGAATTAAGGCTCTACAAACGGTTTAAAAAACTGAAACCACCATCATTCATCGCTCAAATAATCCACCAACTGCTCACCTTAAGACATTAATATTTCACCATTCAACCACCAACAGACCATATTGGCAAATTTATTCACCAACTACGGAACCTCAGCGATAATCGTAACCCAGAATCGTTTATTAATCCCATAAATTCAACCTATAAAATTTTACGTCATTGTGTCGTAGCACGTCTACGGCGTAGGGCGTCTACGGCGTAGCACCGAATAAATCAAGGTATACATTTACAAGTTATTGATTTCCGTACACGCCTTTCAAATGCTAATGTGTGTAGGGGGATTTAGATTTGCAAATGTCGGGTTTACGGGAGGTCCTGTTTTAATATGTTGATTATTTTAACTTCCCGTCAGACCTATGTATTTGAAATAAATATCAGTGAGCTATCTTTCACAGTTTTACGAAATATAAAATTAAATTTTAGGCATTTGCTAAAGGACCTGTAAACATATTTAAATAAATAAATGCATGAAAATAGCCAAGACTAGTGACTAAAACACTTACGAATATGTCAAATAGTTACCTTTTTTTTATTATGGAAAAGGCAAACATGCGCACAGACAGCAAAAAAGAATATGCGTTGCCGTTGGAATGCACCCATGCTAGTAATTTTACAGGTTCATCCCCTCACTGGAACATAACAACAGGTCTATATCGCTTGGCATAATCATTGTTTGGTCTAAGTATCGTTGAAAATCATACATACATACATGCATACATAACATCACGCGTTCATTCCCAGAGTGGGGTAGGCAGAGCTACAGCAAAATACCAACAACTCTAAAAAGACTTGATGATAATTCTGTAACCTCATTTTGCACAATCAGGCCAAGAAGTTTACTAGTGTATTAGTGACAGGTTGCAAGCCCATCGCCTAATAATACTACAAGCCCTTATTCCCTGAGTCGCCTCTTACGACATCCACGGGAACACATGGAGTGGCACTATTCTAACCCGGCAACCACACGGGCTAGTCGAAAACTTTTTTTGCAATAAAAATGTGTTTTTTTTAGATTTATTATAAAACTAACCTAACCTTACCTTACCAATCTCCATAACAGATATATATAAAATCCCGAAATTTCAGTCTAAAAGGATGTTAGGCAAAAATATTCTTAACAAAAAACATTGGTCAAACAATTGTATGCATTTCGTCGGGTTCCCCACAACAATGCAACGTATCCCACAATTAAGAAATCGAGGATATACATACATACATAACACCACACCTTCATTCCCAGAGTGGGGTAGGTAGAGCTACCAGAAATACCAACAACTCTAAAAAGGATTCTTGAGATTCTGTAACCACATTTTGCACAAATAGGTTAAGATTGTATACCAGTGTATTTAGTGACAGGTTGCAAGCTCATCGCCTAACAGTACTACAAGCCTTTATTCCCTTAGTCGCCTCTTACGATATCCAAGGGAAGACAGGATCACAGGAGTGACACTATTCTAACCCGGCAACCACACGGCACGAAAAATTGAGGGATTATGGTTTAATAATGTATTCAGTTTGATAGAAAACATTCAAACATTGAGCTAAGTAAGTCAACCATTTTTATGCATAAACAAATCTACTATTTATGCACCACTGATAAATTGCAGTTGCACGTTACCAATGACGCGGCGGAATGCACCGGCCTTTGTGCGTGCGCCGTAAACTGCACCCAATTATGCAGCACCCGATGCAATTCAATCTTGGAGCGTTTTGCTTTTACAATATTATTTTTTATGAAAATTTAAAATATCATGTTTTATACAAAATAATATGTATACGTGGGGTTATTGTGTTTGGCTTTATACATATAACACCGCGTTTGCCGCGTTTTTATACTTGAAGAACTAGTTTTAATTAATTACGTTTTTTTTTTTTTTCAGAGAAATGGATAGAGGGCCACAACTACCTTTTAGCCCTTTATATAACTCATCCATACACGCATACTTTCGATCCTTGAGAACTATGTACTATTATTGAAATTGCAAGAAAAAAGAATGCTTAAATTTCACTGTCTTTGGTATCGTGAGCTTTTAAAAATAGGGTAAATGAATCAGTTGGGAACAAGAATATAACATTGAGAAAGGCTGTGCTGGAGACATCTTTAGTTTACCATTTAATTCATCAATTAATTTCCAAGCAAGTAGTATGAATATAACTATTGGTTAGGCTCGGGTTTACAAAGGAATTTTAATTCATTTACTAAAATGTAGCGAGCATTTTGCGACCCTATTTTAACGATTACCGGACGCCCAAAATTATGAGGGAGCCGAAGTTGGGCCAAACTTCCAACCAGTTTACCGAGTTGTATTTAGTAGCTTTAGTATTAATAAATATTCACTTTGAGGCAAAATGGTGTTGATTTTGTTTCGTAAAATTTGCTCAGCGTCTACTTTTTTGTCCAGTAATATTTTACCTTCATGTCTTCTCTTTTATATTTATTGTAAGAAACTTGAAACACATTGAAATAAATATCTAAAATAATAAGAATAATTGCAAAATGTAAATGTAATGTAATGTTGTTGTATGTAATGTTGTAATGTATGTTGCCATTGTTTTTAAACACAGGCATTATCCGGTGGATTCCACAATTAGGCTAAGCTTGAATCCTGAGATCCACAAAGTCAGTTGACAAACTGCCCAGGGAGATCACAGGAGACCGAGACATAAAAATCAAAATACTACTAAAAGTACTAATAGCCATAACTAGCACCAAGATAAGATACACTCGCGGTCAAATAAGACGGGTCAGAGTGCGTTTTTCATACTAAAGAGGCTATTTCGAAGCCTTGGTTCCTCGCCAAGGGATGCTTTTAGTGACATCTGATGATGGATACCCCGAGCATCGATACAGGAGTTCCAGAGTGCCTAGGAAACCCAGCTGATTGAATGTTCGGCTAGCGCCGGAAATGTGCATGTTCAGAAAAACATCTAAAATGGCAATAAAATGTAAGGAAATCCAAATGCTGATCCAAACTCTCTCGCTGTGGTGTTAACTGATTGTGCGATCAGTTAGGTATCTTAAGAACTTGTGACCTCCTCTATTGAACCTCGGAGTATCCACCATTACACCTCACTTAAAACAACCCCTGGCGAGGAACCAAGGCTTCGAAATAGCCTCGTTTGTATGAAAAACGCACTCTGACCCGTATTATTTGACCGCGAGTGTAAGATATAAGATGCATAGCTAGCGTGTCATGGTGAAGTTAGCTAAGATGCAAGCGTTTCTAACGTTTCTATTTTCTATTAGCTGGAAATGTATGTAGTGGACATCGTTACCGTTGTCGACGCGATCTGTCATCAGTTAACATTAATCCTAAACATTCGTCGATTTTCGAAAATCTCGACTTGACTAGACTCCATCGAATGAACATAAGCCGATGCGATAAATCATGAGCTTATATCAATCCTAATAATTTGGTCGTCTTTCAAAAATTGTTAGCGTAAGCATTATGTATCTTGCCTAGGGCTTCAGAACCCTAATAAAGTCCATAGACAACATTTCCAAAACGAAGATCTCGGCGGTGGAGGTTGTATACCTAGCCCCAGCCTGCCCTTTACTGGCCCTACCGCCTCCGATGACAAGGGTAACATCAAATGGCAATGAATGTGTTTTTTCAAGGCTTTTACTTGACAGGAAATTAAAGAGAAAAAGTACTTTAGACCCTAGGAACTAAAATGTGCCTTTGGTCCCTAGGGATAAATGCATCGATTTTAGTTCTATACATGGCTATTGAGTCATTCTAGAATGTGAATGTTTCAATGTTCTCAAATATGTGTCACTGATAATGCATTACACTTTAGGAGCTCACAAAGAAACATGGATACCTACCTAGATTGGTGGCCCAAGGTTTTGTTTTTGGTTTTTGGTTTGTCTTTTGAATTGAAATAGGAATAGAAATAGTTTATTGCATGTCACAATACAGGTTACAGGTGGAGGGTATATAAATAATCAGGTATACATGTGACGCCCTGCAAGGGCATAGCAACATAAGAGGGCTTAAACTAGATATTTAATATTACCGTTGCTTACAACTATTTATTTTATACAAATATAAACGTCCAACACTTTTCCGGTCGCAATCAAACATTTTATAAAAATTAACTACTTATAGACTTCATCAAAAAACTCGTTTAAGTGGTAGAAACACTTATGCACAAGAAAGTTTTTCAATAGCTTATTAAATATATTACTGTTTTCTTTTGTTTTGTTTAAGTTAGTTTAGTGCTTGTGCTATGTGTGTGTGTGATCTGCCGTGGCTGCATTGGAACCATTTCGTGACAACACAGGTCTTTTGTTTATGTCAGAATTATGTTACTTTTTGTTTGACACGAATAAATGTTTTTCTTTCTTTCTTTCTTTCTTTACATAGTTACTACGTATCAATATTATCCAATTTGTTTGTTATTAACCTAACTATAAAGAGAACTTAAGCCTTAAAACCATACAAGTTAAAGGTAAAGTAATAGAATAACAAAGTTATAGAAGTTCCTCCAGTCCGGAACGTGGTTATTTTCAACCACGCGACCTCTGAGAGAACTAATGCTTCAACGTTTAGTTTCTAAAAAGTTTAGAGAAACTTTATCTATGCTCGATTTTGCTTCTTTTGATTTAAAAAGTTAAGGAAAAGAGGAGAGGGGTCCACGGAAAGGTCTTTTCTCGAAAATTTCCAAAAAAATATATGGACTATTATACAAAGCTGACTGTAACTATCACTAGTTGGAAAATAATACATACATACTGTATTCTTTTCCATGTACGGTAGATCCGCATTTGTAATATAACCTCTTTTTTCAATAAAGCTAATTGGCAATAGACTGTGTTTTACTTTGCATACATTACATTGGCGCAGTCGGTAATTTGACATACAAATACATAACGTCACGCCTTCAGTCCCAGAGTGGGATATGCAGATCCAACAGCTCTAAAAAAACTTGTTAATAATTCTGTAATCATATTTTGCACAATCAGGCTAAGATGTTTACCAGTGTATTAGTGACAGGTAGCAAGCCCATCGCCTAACAGGGCCTCTATTCTACTGCGTTAAAACGATTACGTATTTTCAACGTTTTGATAACTCTTATGTAATAATAATAATAATAATAATAATATCACGGGACAATGTCACACAAATTGACCTAGTCCCAAACTAAGCTCTAGGCTTGTGCTATGGGTACTAGACAACGATAAACTTACTTATATAGAGAAATATATACTTAAATACATAGAAAACATCCAAGACTCAGGAACAAATACTCGTGCTCATCACACAAATATCTGCCCTTACCGGGATTTGAACCCAGGACCCCTAGCTTCGAAGGCAGGGTCACTCCCAACTAGGCTAGCGTGTCGTCAAAAATAATGTCATTTAAAATAATGGCGACTGTGACAGAAACGATTCTAAAATACGTCAAACGCGATATTGTTATAACACTTATAACGCAGTAGAATAGAGGCCCAGTACTACAAGCCTTTATTCCCTTAGTCGCCTCTTACGACATCCACGGGAAGACATGGATTGGCATTATTCTAACCCGGCAACCACACGGATTACTTAAAATAATAACTAAAAACGTATTTATTTAACGAACGCGAGTATAACATACATAACGTCACGCCTTCATTCCCAGACTAAGGTAGGCAAAACTACAAAATACCAACGACTCTAAACTTGTTGATAAATTCTGTAACCACATTTTGCACAGTCAGGTTAAGATCCCATTGCCTAATAGTACTACAAGCCTTTAATGGAGTGGAACTATTCTAACCTGGCAACCACACGGGAGTAATAATTACAAGTATAATTCCGTTCGGATAAATAGGCGTACACACAACTAAGACGCGTATAGTCGGCGAATAAAACAATTATTTTGAACAGCATTAACGAAGGATTGCATGTGGATACTTTGGTTACACATGTAGGTGTGGCGTGCTATGAACTTATGTGTGATTAATGCGCGCCGGATCATTCAGAGACCAAAACGTTCGATGCACAGGATAGCTTCGTTAAAAACACACACAAGTACATATATGTTAGCTTTAAATAAAAATAAAATATCAATATTAATATCTGTATTGTCCATATAAACTTTGTTGAACATTTATCAATAAGAAATGAATGTAATTTAGTTTCACTCCGCGCTGACAGATGGCTGGCAGTTGGGGAAGACCATGGAAGCCGCGCGGTTGTCGTCTTGCTGAAAAATCTTGTCAAGTGTTTCATCTGATTACATTTGACTCATTCGACCTCTGTGTATCATTCTACGGAACTCCTTTCACACATACATAACGTCACGCCTTCATTCTCAGAGTGGGATAGGCAGAGCTACATAATACCCACAACTCTAAACTTGTTGATAACTCTGCAACCACATTTTGCACAATCAAGCTAAGATATTTATGGAAAAAAAATATTGCAATATTTTTTAATAAAAGCTAGTATAAGAAGTACACAAATTTCAAATACCTCAGTCTTTATCAAAACCACCCAGACAGGAACGCCCGAAGCATGCTACCAAGTTGCAACATTTCTCTAAATCTCGACATAGTTTTACCGCCAAGTTTAAAGTGTTTCTCAACAAAGAACCCAGATTTTCTTAATAAACACTTCAGACAACAGCTCGCTTGTCGCCCGCGGTTTAACTTTTAAATAAAGTGAGTTAAAACTAACTCCTTGAGTTTAGAAGTTACTTTTCTGTAAGGTTGCTTACGTGTAAGTTGGGCTTGTTTTAGGTAAGTTTAATATTTGAACCTAGGCTATAAGTAGTGTGTCGATTGAACTCTTTTGCTTTCGACATCAAAATAAAATAAATTAATAAATATCACTGGATAATGTAATGTCAAATAAATTGACCTAAATATCTATCCTTCCCGGGATTTGAACCCAGGTCCGCGAGCTTCGAAGACAGGGTCACTACCAACTAGGCTAGCGTGTCGTCAAACACATCATCGTTCATGTGCTCATTTAATCATCGTTTCGACACGTTCATTAAATCATTCTTATCTGCTTCTCGGTTGTATGTACTATTCTTTTTCTATCCTTTGTCCTCTATTTTTCTACTTCAGGGTTAACTGGAAGATCCCATATGGGATACGTTTGCCTATATACATTATCTTCATTGATGCAAACATGTCTCGTAATTGTTTGCGTGCAATAAATAGTTTCCATACATAACGTCAGTAACAAATATGATTATATAGAAGCACACTCGGCCAAGCAAATAAAAATACGTCCCTGACAAATCTAGATTGAGAAAAGCAAGCAGACTACACAATAAAATCTCGCAACTCAGACGGCATACTCCAGACTTCTTCATGGTACTTGAAATACCTAAATCCTGAGATATTCAAACGACGTACAAACTTCAGTACTGAAGGTAGCGACTCCCCAACTCTGTGACAAGTCCTTATAAAGTGAACTCAGATCTTGCCTTTAGCAATTTAAAATTTGGAATCTTAACAATCTGTACATGTTCAAAATTGAGTTGGAAAGTTAAGAACGTGTGCAATAAAACTAAAAACAAGTTAATAAGGTCGGGGCTATAACGGTTGAGGGGTTAACGTGTTATGATAATCAGCGTTACTTTTTTTGTGAGGTTTTATTGTAGTTTAGGTACCTAACTTTTGTCTAAAATTGAGATTTTTTAAATGTCTTTAAAACATTAAAAGATGTAGGATGTAGTGACTAAGATAGAAAGGGGCATACTTCGATGATTTGGTCATTTGGAAAGAATGGATGATAGAAGATTGATGAAAGAGATATTATATAGTGCGAAAGTGAGTGGAAGCATCGGAATAGCCACCCACAGCGTACTTTTATTAATCAAATTGGAGAACAAAATTTAATTGGAACCTGGGGGACCCTGTGCAGTGTCCGTCCAGATCGCTACCACCATCTTATCCAATAACCTGCCGCCAAGCAACAATGTTCGCATTGTTGTGTTCCGGTGTGGGGATAAGACAGCCGGTGAAATTACTAGTATTGTCAACGCATTTGAGTTCTTAGGATTATAGTCTTGAGAAATCGAATGTCTATGGGTTGCAGATTCCACTTACCATCAGGTGGGCTGAGTGCTCATGTGCCTTCTCTTTAACACTAAAAAAAAACTGGAAAAGGGCCGAATCTTAAGTACCCGTAACCGACGCGCATGCATGACTCGATGTATGAATGTGGAAGAAGTGAAAGAAATTTGTCAGGATCGTAGCAGGTGGTAAAAAGGGTCTCTGCATACCTCTCTGGGAAACAGGCGAGATTTAATGTATTAATATGTTAGGTCACCCGTTCGGCTTATATGAGGCAACAAAGAAACATACATACTTACAGGTCAATGAAGGTGACTCGACGACCTCGACGCCCTGTCTATGGAGCCAACAGTCCCATATTTGATCTATAGTATTGCTTTATTTCTCTCTTAAAGTATGTAAGTATGTATGTATGTATGTTATCACGACCTATAATATAGTTGACTTAAGAAGATTTATTTGTGCTACATTTTTGCCTATTTGTAGTCAACTAGGATCCTTTATAGTTTCGCCATGTCTGTCTGTCCGTCGTCTTCCTTGGTTTAATTTAGATACACTTTTTATGTCAAATTACAGCTTTGTAATACAAAGCTCTAATTTGGCATAGCATTTAAATTACACCGAAACACACTCTTGCCCATTTATTATTGCTTAACGTAACCTAAAGCACTATTTAATCATAACATTCATAATACCTTAAATTAAATTATTTTATTCATTGTTAACCTCACTATACCATTAGAAAATCTTCCAACTTGCCTCTCGAAATTTCTCAGTAATCTAGCGTCTGACTTAATCTAAACTGGCATATTACGATAATACATTTGCGAATATGCAAACTGAATGAATAACCGGTATCTGTGTAATACCGGTACCGGTGCCGGTTTGAATGACAATAGGGTATCGTGCGCGCGCAGCCGCGAGCGAATGCATAATGCACGCGTCGTATAACGTTGCGGTAAACCGGTATGAACTGGTTTGATGTAAATATTGTATCTTCTATGTTAATCCCTATTATTTAGGCAGTAAGTACTATATTACAGTCTAGTTGACCAACTACTAAGGATGTTTCAAACGCCACAGAAAGTAAACTACACGAGTTTTTTTTAAGGCATTGTGAAGGCAAACGAGCACACAGGCCACCTGATGTTAAGTGGAAACTGTGACCCATAGACATTCGCATTCTTAAGACTGCAATCCTAAGACTGCAAATGCGTTGCCAACCCTGAGGACCAAGATGGAATGCCTCTATACTAGTTATTTCACCGGCTATCTTATCCCCAAAACCGGAACACAACAATGCGAACACTGCTGTTTGGCGGTAGGTTAATGGTTCTTGCATTAATCATTCAGGAATCGCCATGGTGCATGTTTCTGGCCAACGCCAGGAACTAAATTAGAGTTATCAAAATGTTGACAATACAGAAACACGTCAAATAGAATACGGTTTTACTGTGTAAAATCTCAGCCCACATCGTACAGTCGACGTCATAAATATGTTTACACTTTAGTACCTTGTCACTTTCATTCACTGAGACATTTTCATATATAATTATATGTAATTGTCTCAGTGAATGAAATTGACATGGTAATAAAGTGTGAACACATTTATGACATCGACTGTACATGATAAAAACGATATAGCCTTTGACGTTATTCCGTATCGTCAACGTTTCGAAAGCTCTTATTTACTTAAATAAATATCAAGGCACAATCTCACACAAATTGACCTAGTCCCAAACTAAACTCAAGACTTGACCGCTATGTTAACTTAGTTGTGATAATTTTCTTTTAAATTAATTTTATGCGATTTCGTTGAAGATATTACTCAATTTTTTTATATACATATGTAGTGTTGGCTGTAGGGGACATTCAACTCTAACAGAAATTAGCGCCTTAAAGCTTAATAATATATTCATAAAGGATCCTATTGAAAAGTTGTTTTCACAAACCCGCATTATTTATGAAAGACCAATCCAACGAGACCCCACACTATTGGGTAGACAAGAATAAAAATTACATCCCCGCGGTACGTGTAGGGGAGCTACACTAGAAAAAATATTCTATACTTTATTTTACCACTCTGTTGGCGTGACTAATATGTTCGAGTATATTCATGCCAAAAAAACAGCTTTCTAGTATAAAGAGTTCTGAGCTAGACTACGGACGGACGGATGGACGGATATGGTAAAACTATAAGGGTTCCTGGTTTGACTACGGAACCCTAACAATTCAAATAGTCCGTTTTCAAAAAACGCCAACGTTAGCATTATTCGACCTTGTCTTCGCCTTAAGCGAGATGAAAACTGCTTAAAACACCCGTTTATCCCTTTAAACATTTATTGAATATCACAATGGTCTTCTTCAAATAATTATCCGAAGCTCAATTAGCTCTTAGATTTGCTCATTGTACCATCTCCGCGTTGGATTACAAAAGATTTTCCTTATGAATACATTGAGACTTGAAACTAATCTAGGTCTTAATAAAGTCTGGCTTGGTAATGTTTGTCTTAGCGGCTGTCTGGAGCAGGTTAAAAGACTTACCCTTGTTTTTATATAAATTAAAATGGGAATCTGGTTCATTCCGACATTGTACGCACCTCCTCAATTCTTTTTATTCTTATTTCAAGGAGAAGACTTACAAACAGGTCACCTGATGTTACGGAGGAGTCTGAGACCTATACACAGTTTAATCCTTAAAACTATAATCTCCAGATGGCAATCATATCACTCAAAAAGTGAGCCAACCAAGAGAGATTTTCACTTAGTTGACATAAAATGAATACAATAATCATGATATTAGTTATATCAACGAAAGCTGATAGTAAGTACGTAAGTATTTAATTTATTCAGCGCAATCAAAATATGACAATGTACAATGTGACACAAGAAAAAGAACATGCAAGTTACGCTAAAAAGGACACTCCTCAGCAATGTGATGCAGCAAGCTACAGCGCTGGTTTTCAGTGGTGCCCTGACTACATACTAGGTACTAAATTAAATGTATAAACTATTATTATTAAGTGGCTTCATACGATGTGACTAAAAAGACAATATTGCAAGCACTTACAATTTAGAAACAGTACCAACATTTAATAAATTAAACCTACGCAGAGTACAAAATTTTACTACTCGCCTCAGCAGGAGGCGCCACTGCTTCGTGGTATGCGCCCCGAATGACATCAGGGCTGGGATTCTACACGGTAATAACGATATCGTTTTTGACCTGTTTCCGTATTGTCAACGTTTTGATAGCTCTTATGTCATTTACAATAATGGCGACTGTGACATAAACGATTCTTAAACGTGTCAAACACGATATCGTTTCAACGCACCTGAATAGAGGCCCTGTATACCTTCCAATTATTTTTTATTCTGTGCTCGAGTACCAGCAGCAAGTTGTTTAGTGATTCAACAACAATCACAATCTTGTTAGAAGCGATCAATATTTTTAAGACCTCAAATGCATTGACAACCCTGAGGACTAAGATGGAATGCCTCTATGCTAGTAATTTCACCGGTACTACTGGGTAAAACTCTTTGCTATGACATTGTATTGGTAGGCCGTCATTATTTTTAAGTTCACCGATAAGTCATCACTTCATCGAATTTTACTTCATCGAAAGTATCATTTCATCGAATTTCATTTCATCGAACGCTATTTTCTTCTGAAACCATTATGTTTGAGGGTATATTAAACATTATTTACCCGTATTTTTGAAAAAAGAGCGATAGACTTAAAAAACGAGACACACCATTCGTTTTCAATTCTATCATTAGGAAATTCTTTTGACAAATTCCTATAATAGACAAACAACCTTGGCGGAATAAACGTATCATTAAATAGTTTTAAATAGTAAAAGTTTTTGGTAAACAGTATTAAAACACTGAACGTTCACATATTATCATATTACCGTCAAAATAACTATTTCTACATGACAAAAGCATGATTTAAAAAAACTGGTAATCGTCGACTTCCTGCGTACAACGAAACACGTGAATATACGAGTATTAAGTCAATCACTAGATTTCGTGCCGCTATAGGGCTTTCAAAAATCCGAGACATTGGGTTCATGCGAAAACAATCGTCACTAATTTTCGTTCACGTGAAACTCAAAAATCTCCTCCCTGTGCTAGCTTAGTCAGAAATACTCTCCAATGTACTATTTATCCTTGTGTCATATTCCCAAGCCATAGTTCTCAATACTGACATAAATTAATTTCCCGACCACAACTCTGCTCTGAAAAAACAAATGGCAGTATCTCAGACAAAACTCCTGTAGCAAATGCAACCTTATTACTAACGCGATAGGACTGAATCCGCTTTAGCTATTGAATTGCAGATACTGCCTACAGGGTTATGGGGGCAGAATTCCCATTTGGAAGCAATCCTCAGCGCGGGCGCAGCGAATCACTCGCGGCTGCATCACGCGCTCTACTTACGGTCACAATGACGCTGTATTACTGCCACAGCCTACGGGCAGATGCTGCAGTGGGAAAGACTTTTGAGCTTGACAATAGCAGCAAGTTTGTGTTTAGATAAAACAGTGTGATATAATAACTAGTATAAATATATTAAAGAGGTTGAGGTTAAGAATTAATGATGTGGTAAGCCTAGTTGATAATCAAATGATTCTACTCACGATTTCAGCTCTTTTAATGATATTTCATTATAATCATCAGTCTCAGCTGCCACCATTTCCAAAAGGGTCCTTGATCCCTTTGAGTACCTATTAGCTTACAGCCCGTCTGCAAAGGTTATCTCACTATCTAACCAGTGGTGCTAGACAAGTTGCATTCGACAATCGCTAGCGATTATGTTTCGATTGATAAATATATGGAATTGACGTAAGTGTCACGTTACTATCTCGGTGGCTTACGTCAATTACATACATTTATCAATCGAAATATAATCGCTAACAATTGTCGAATGCAACTTGTCTAGCACCGGGCGAACAGATTTCAAAGATTATAGGGTAACCTATAATCTTTGAAAATCCAGTGGCCTCATTTCTTCTGAACAGTAAACATGTCCTTACCTTATCTTTTATCCTGTTAATTTAATCATAACCTAAAATTTTCAAATGTTTCCTAATAATAAAACACTGACCGTAAAGGATGATAAATCATTTGACCTAGCGAATTTTCCACCGATTTCCTAAGCATCCAAGTAATAAAAAAAACTAAAGTAATGCAGCTGCCTAAACCAGTCTGCTGTGGGATTACGTGTAGCGTTACTTACGCTCTGTTTCTCTCCCGAACTCGTCCGCGACTCGCTTTTGTGAGTTTTGGATGCTTGGTGCCGCTTGGTATTCAGATGAATGATGTATTGTGCTATTAAACCTAAACGAGCTCTTTGAAGGCTTATTTTAACGTGTTTTCCCACATGAAGATCTTTTGGCTTTGGATTACTTTTCATATATGGTTAAAAGTACAATTTTCAATAAGATGAATTCAAACGAAACACTAGCTTATAAGAAGCATTTACCTATTTGTATGTTTGTTTGTTTATTCATTTCAATCACATCTTCAATCAATTTTACAGTCACCTAGTCTCATATGCTGAAATTTTAAGAGCTAATAACTTCAACAATATTATAATTACGATGTAAAATTCAAGCGGGCTTTAATAAATTGGAATAAAACGCTTTATATAGGTCGACAGGGGTACACAACCTTTTCCAACAATTCAATCTTGAATAGTAAAATGAAATAAACCTTTTATATTCATAAAACAAAACCAGTATTACGGATTCAGGCTCCATCGCGATGGAGTAGCTCCAATCGCGCCCCGTGCCAACACTCGTTACAGCCGCTAGAACGTTTTAACAACCCATTCTTTATTTCATTTGTACAACGTGGATATTCAAAAATGTATTCTCTTTATTCTTTTTAAATGTGCAATTCGATTCTGAGGTCCACAGGCTGCCACGAATTTGAATATCGCGGTTGTGGTTAACCTATTTCAAAATTAACAGTTATGGTTTATTAGCGCTTGACAAATATACCAATGTTTTAAAAGCATGAGCAATTAATTAATTCGCTGTTTTACTGTGGATTATGGGATATTTTCTACAATTGGGCAATATTACGTTTTTTTTTATCCAATTTTTTTTTTATCCTAAATTAAATAAAGCACATAATTGTGACTATTTCAAAAGAAAAACTAAAACGTTTATCAGTTCTTCAGTTACATATAATTATTTAAATGTTACCGAAAATCATCTAAGATATCACCAAAAACTTCGTATCAAAATTAGCTCATACTTGTGGTTTTAGGAGATGGTTTTTGTGTTTGTGGTGACGACAGTGGAACCCTACACTGAGCATGGGCCGACATGTACTTGCCTGGTTTTATCCTAAATAAGTATATTGAAATTAACAGAATGGAAGAACCCTACAAGTTATTAGGTTCTGTTTAGGATCTAGTTAAAAAACGATACTTGTAAGAAATTTCAATTTTATGAATACTTAGTAACAACCATACTGGATTTAAACAACATTATAAAAATTAAGAAAAAAAACCAGAACACCAAAAAGTTTAATTAATTAAATCCATCTTTTTTTGTCCAGAGGCATTAGTTTGTTTTTATTTTATAGTTACGGTTTAGTTTTGTTGAGCTTAGTTTGGGACTAAGTCAATTTGTGTGAGATTATCCTGTGGTATTTATTATTTTTTCATCCCGTGTGGTTGCCGGGTTAGAATAGTGCCACTCCATGTCTTCCCGTGGATGTCGTAAGAGGCAATTAAGGGAATAAATGCTTGTAGTACTGTTAGGCGATGGGCTTGCAACCTGTTACTAATACACTGGTAAAAATCTTATCCTGATTGTGCAAAATGTGGTTACACAACTAGCAACAAGTTTTTTAGAATTGTTGGTATTTCTCTAGCTCTGCCTACCCCACTCTGGGAATGAAGGCATGATGTTATGTATGCATGTAATGTAATTTAATCCGTACTCTAATAGTGCGGGCCGCGACTCGCACCACACCAACTATTATATAAGCTTAGTGTATATAACAAGATCGAACAAAGGTAGCTCACACACACTGATATAATATTACTCGGAAACTCAATGAAAAGGCCCATCCTCGAGCTGCCAATCAAAATTAATTGCGTGAGCCATCGCCAAAAGTGATGCTAAATTAATTTCGCTCAGCGACATAATCCAATATTGTACCTAAAACTGTAGCAAAAATACCGAGTGCCGAGAAAATTGCTTCTGGAGTGTAATCGAAACGTTTAATTAAACATTACGCCGAAGGTTGAGCACGCCTGGGTTGTTTGTAGTTTTAGGATTGTGATTTTTGGCGAACGTGTCATAATACGTATCGCTGAGGAACCCCAATAGGTAGAATAGAGTTTTAGTGATAATAAAACCTTAGGGGGGCGTTTTCCAAAAAAAGTACCTATAGTTAAGTACTATAATGTCGAATACTATAATGATCACTGAGTAGAATACGCTGTTTTATTTATCTATGCGGACGGTGTCCCGTGCATCAAATGTTTATATTTTAAAGCCAGTTTGAAGCAGACCCTTGCAGGTTCTGAACTCCTGGTGATAGGGTGACAGAACGGGTATACACTACATAATTCCGAAGAGCCATAGTAATTTATAATTGATCAAAATTCCGAATTTTCATAACGTTGGCCTAGTTGGGAGTGACCCTGCCTCTGAAGCTAGCGGTCCTGGGTTCAAATCCCGGTAAAGGCAGATATTTGTGTGATGAGCGCGAATATTTGGTCTTGGATGTTTTCTATGTATTTAAGTATGTGTTTCTCTATATAAGTATGTTTATCGTTGTCTAGTACCCATAGTACAAGCTTAGAGCTTACTTTGGGACTAGATCAATTTGTGTGAGATTGTCCCGTGATATTTATTTAGTTATAATTATTAGTAGGATGAGCGGGACCATAGTGCACTAGATAGATAGATAGATAGATGATGCGCATAGACATGTTCTGTTTGTCAATCAAGAATATCTAAACGCGAAGTTTGAATGTGTTGATGTCACTGTGATGTGTAGGTATATGGGTCCTAGTGAAAAAGGGCATAAGTCTTCTGACGATCAAGTGAAAAAGGGTTTAAGTCTAGTATACTCCGTTTATGCATATACCCTTTTTTATTACGAGTTACATCGACTTATACCCTTTTTCACTAGGTCCCCAGATTCTTCTTTGACGATGAGACAAGACAAAGCGATAGAACGATATCGAATTGATATCTAATAAGTGGCACTTATGTGGATGAGTCCCAACCTCGTCGTTAACCGTTACGCCGCCGTGCAGCTGCAGTAACGTGTTAAGTGTATCGGTCAATATGCTATAAACGAGTCTTGGGGATTCATAGCGATTTAATGTTTGGTTGAAGATTATATAAGTTTATCGCTATTCCCTGAGGAACCGTCCAATTTTTCGGGATAAAAATATGTCCTTCTTCGGGACTCAAACTATCTCCATACCATATTCTTTTAGTGGTGGTAGGACCCTGTGCAGTGTCCGTCCAGATCGATACCACCATCTTATCCATTAAGCACCCGCCAAACAACAGTGTTCGCATTTTTGTGTTCCGGTGTGGGGATAAGAAACCGGTGAAATTACTAGCATAGAGGCATTCCATCTTAGTCCTCAGGGTTGGCAACGCATTTGAGGTCTTAGGATTATAGTCTTGAGAATTCAAATGTCTATGGGTCTCAGATTCCACGTACCATCAGGTGGCCTGAATGCTCGTGTGCCTACTCCTTAACATAAAAAAAAAAAACTTAATCGGTTCAGTTGATTCAGATATTACCCCCTACAACCTTACAAACTCACAAACTTTACCTCTTTATAATATTAACACAGATTTGTTAAAAAATTTTTTGGCCAAAACGGCTAAACTAATGCCTGCATTCTCTATCAATCGACAAAATAACCAATGAGTTTATTTTACAAAAAGATTTTTGAACTTTCCGGTAATACCCTACTGGCCGGCTTACTTAACACGTAACTGCTGCAAGCTGCGGCAGTGAAACTGTTAACGACTGAGGTTGCGAGGTAGAAACTCATCGGCTTGAGTGCCACTTAAGAGATATCGGTTTGAGATTATCGTTTACTAGGTTTTACCTGGGACTGCGCTTACTTAGGACAAAGGGATATTACTGAGGTCGTATTAAAATCTGCTCCAATGCCTATAGTTCCATTAATTCAAAAGAATACTGCCAACCAAAGTAAACTCGACGGCACGGATTTTATAATAGGGAACAAATATAAATATTATTATTATTTTATTTATTTGCTCTTGTGTTTATTAGAAGTTTTAATACGTTTTCCTGCTTAACTACGCATGATATACTAATTATTAATTGTTTTATGTAATGCTATGTTAATTTCTATCATTGTCATAAGCAATATTTTTTTTTTTTACTGACTGTTGAGTTTCTTCTGGCGCTTCTTCTCAGCAGTGGTCTCCTCTTGGGAAGCGCAGGTAGAATTTTGACGTGAAGTGCCCGTGCGGCATACTTACTGAATAAACAAATTTAATCTTTTCTACCTTGTAACCCGCATAATTATTTTTCTTACGCTCTTTGGAAAGTGTTATGAAAGAGAAGGATAACTGTAAATGCGAACCAATTGTCGTTTTATTTTTGGTAACATATTATGAGATATGATATTTTTAAAAAGTCATAATTCAGACCCCTGCAAAAACACTATACAAATTCGACGACACGAATTAAAAACTATTCCAAATTTAAATTCGACAACCAATTTCAAAAATAAACTATGTATGTATGCCCTTGTTTAGATTTCATTTATTTTTAGAGTTTAATATAAAATTTAAAAGGTTAGAAACACTTTATGTATAATCTTCCTTAGGCTTCTTCAATAGTAGTTTATGCAACAGTTGTATAAGAGAGGCCAAAAAAGACGAGTGGTGTGGTTACGATGTAAGCCGCAGGCGAACATCGTAAAGCAAGACGCCACGAGTATTTTTTGACTTAGTTATACACCGTTGCATACAATACTTTTTCTACGACTAGGTTTCAAATAAAATGCAAAATTAAATTAACAAAATTTTATTAATATACCTAGGTTAGAATACGAACGAACGAAGCACAGAACAACAAACGAGCGGGAATCATTCGAAAAGGACAAAATAATGAGTCTATGGTTAACATTGTTTTTAAATTGATGTGCACTTGCCAGGTTTTATATTTAAAAAAAAGTTGCACAATCAATTTAACTTGTGAAATAGGGACTAAAAAACACCTAATGATTTGAGAAATGAGTTCTTTTACCTGATTGGTCCTGTTGATTTTAATATAGCTGCATTCTGGTTGGTTGATACCATGTTTTTAAAGAGTTAAATTAGTAAAAGAGTTTACATACCAAAAAGAACCTAACGTTCCGATTGACAGTCAATGTGTATTGTGATTGGTGGATTAATTTGGTGAAGTATTTTGATTGGTCAAATTAACCTAGGTGTAAGCTTTGGCAGCTAGGCATGTCGTTTTGGCTCAAAAGCACAAGTGCTGTTAAGGGGAATAGACTAGATAGAGTTTTCTACGGAATGTTCTGCGGACATATTATCTATATTCTTATATTAGTGTTCGTGACTATATAAATGACAGATAAAAGTACAGGAGTAGGAAAAATAAAATTTCGAAATTGTTTCTTACAAACAGATATTTTTGGAAAATTATAAATATTTACATCGAACTTTCTTTCATAATTGAATCGACTTGTTGTTTTTAATGAATTTGTTGCAACAGGAAATGGTTTATTAAAGTTATACACAGCGTGTTGTTTTCTGAACTAACGGCGGACGTGTTCCGCCTCTTGTATAATATTATCTGAATATAATATTGATACTGTGTCTTAGATAGTGTTTTGTTATTGAATTTCAAGAGTTGGGTTCCTCACGATGTTTTAAGATATGAATACGTTAGGTTGTACTTGTGATCAATAACTCTACACTAGGCCTTTTTAAAGCAAGCTTTATGAATAACTAGCGACCCGCCCTCGCTTCGCTCTGGATTAAAGTATTATACATATAAACCTTCCTCTACAATCACTCTATTAAAAAAAACTGCATCAAAATCCGTTGCGTAGTTTTATTTAGATTTAAGCATACATAGGGGTATAGGGACAGAAAAGGCGACTTTGTTTTATACTATGTAGTGATAAATTAATATAACAGTGTTTTTTTTTCCAGCTATTCACTTTTCAATCCGTCGAAAAAATAATTGACTATTTTTTTTTAAATCGTGATTTGAGCTAGTAAATATTAATGTTTAATTCAACGACGTTTGAATTAATTGGTTGTATATTACACGGCATGGGACATATTTTACAAACTTTACTTAAACATATTTTCCCTTGACTGTACATTCAAACCCTGTATTCTACTCGGTAAAACAGTATTGCTTTTGACATGTTATAGTATTGTTTTTAACTCGGCTGCCATTACTGTCAAATGAATAAGAACGTAACGTTGACAAAACGATAACGTAATAAGCAATATTATTCTTCCGAGTAAAATAGAAGCTTAGCAGTTAATCTACGGCCCATATTCTGTGTAAATTATCAAAATTATACTTACTTAAAAATAAGTATCAAATTTTTGAGAAATTCCCTACGCAACAAAAAAACATTTAGATTGTCCCCAAATAGATTTTACTAATAAATTAAGACATACAGGGTGATTATTATTTTCAATTATTATCTTTTTTTTCACAGGGGAAGTCGAGCGGCTGCTTCGTGAGTACCGACAGAACCAGGAGCTGGTGCGGAACATCGGAGCCCACTACTACCAGATCATATACCCTGTGCAACTGCGGCACCACGAGAAGATGGGCATCTCCACGAGGGAGGTCAACGCGCAGAAGGTTGGTGACCTTTTTGATTTAGGAATAGCGAAAACAATTGTTACGAATAACGCAGAAAAAAGCAAATAAGCACTTAAGCCACTTGATATTTCAATCCTACCCCAAATGTGTTGCCAGTAATTTCACCATTTGGCTTATCCCATATCGGAACACAACATGTATGAAAGTACTTTTATTGTTCTAAAGTAGAAAAAGTACAATAAAATGTGGATGTACAAATGCGAACTTATCTCTTTAAGGGATTTATTCCTGGGAACCTTTGGGCGATTCAGAAAATAAATATAAGGCATATAAGCTTTGTAAGGTATATGGGTTTTTTTACATCCCGTGTATGAGAACACCTGAAAATTCCAAATATTCATATGATGCTGTTAAACTATCAAACAATTAAGTAAAAATAAAAACAAGAAAGTCGGAATTTCGAACAATTGGCATTATCTTTTAAATAACGTAGCGTACTCTCCTAGTACACATTAACACATCTCATGCCTTCCCAATACGTAT